>JAPSGF010000013.1:384318-708688 GCA_035772895.1 Perdix hodgsoniae | reverse complement strand
AGGAAGGGAGGAAGGGAGGAAGGGAGGAAGGGAGGAAGGGAGGAAGGACCTAAACCAGAACAAATGGAATTCCTAAAGGATGTGCAAAATCTATTTCATTTCTACATGCCTAAAGTTCTGGGTTTAAGTTTGGGTGTCCTACATATAGAATTTCTGAAGCAAGACCAGCACTTTGCAAATAAAATATTTAGAAAGGTTTCCAATCCTGACAAAAAGATCTATTGCCTCCCTCAATTGTTGGTTCCTGTTGTTAATTACCCTCACTTATATCTAATTTAAATTTGTCTCTCTTCATTTGCGAGGAGCTTGATATTTCTTATACTATTATCTGCTATCTTAAAGTGCCCTCCTCTTCCATTTATCTTCTCTCCATGTGGCCAAGCTGCCTTTTAACATTTTCTTTGCACCAAACTGACATCCTTCCACCTCCCACTACAGATGACTGTGGTCTCTCACTGTGTTATAGCGGTAGTTTGGTTTCATTTCTTTCCCCCATGGCAGGGAGACAAAAAGAAAAAGGACAAAAATTAAAAAAAAAAAAAAAAAAAAAGTTTCAAGAATGGTGGTAGTGGTGCTTTCCACCTTCTCCATCCTCCCTAGAAAAGCAGAAAAGATAGAGAGGAAGCAGAAACAGCAATTTTCATTTGCTGTATTTTACACTGCTCTATGTCTGACGTTCCTTTAACACTGCATAGCACTGCTTTGATTACCCTAATAATGGCATGGCCTCAGAATAAGAATGAGATCTGCTATTTCAGATAGGTTTGGTACAATTATGCCTCTTGCAGTATTTCTGTCTCATTTCTTTCAAGGATATGGAACTTCACATTTTCCATTAAAGCTAGAAAAGATGACTATAAACACGTCTTCTCCTTTGAGATAAAAATCAAACTACAAAAGATAGATCGCACAAAATTACTCTTGTTTGCATTCTGGAGATTGAGCTTGTCATTAGAAAGATGAATACTTTATATTCCTCTTACATTTTCTAATATCATAATGACAGATTTTATGGCAAGTGCCATCATCTGTTCCACAGCAGTGCAAACAGTGCACACCACCTCCCTAATAGCATTGCAAAACCCAGAGATGGTAGCTCATTATTTTCTGCAGCTTTCTCTGGATATTGATGATCTACATAATTAATGCAGGTACAGAGACATGCAGTGTTGGGACACCATGAGTGTAGCAGCACTATACTGATACTGGCAATGTACTGCTTCCAGCATTATTACACTGGAAAAATAGGCCTGAAAAACTTGATTTGTATTTTAACACTTGTTAAAGGTTATTGGTAAACTCCAATTCTATAGCTGTTAGCTGGGAGACAGCAGCTTGCTGCTCAAGCTGATGTGTCTAAAGCTGTACACCCCGTGGGCTCCTACCCTATCACTGAGCAAAGTGAGGTCAGCAAGTTCAGTTCTCTTCATTTACATTCCACGTAAGAACAATACCCTACTTTCAACTTCTTCCTAGGTCAGGAAAAGTCTGTTAGGTGCATACGAATACAGGTAGAAAGGATTTTTCCAGCTCAGCAGATTGTGAATGGAAAATGGATCACATTAGTGATCTTATACAAAAGGAAGTACAGTTTGATTACTAGTTTGACCAGCAGCTCAATGAGCTGAGCAGGCTTTCCTTATTACGCATATAGAAGCATTTCATCTTCCTACTTTGACTGGGGTCTGTTTGACTTCACCTACCACTATAACACTGATGTGTTGGTGGAGAGCAGAGCTAGCCATAGATTACATACAGTACCCACAACAAATATCATCAGGTTGAATTATCAGGGATTGAGTCTTGGGCTCCTGGAAATAAACTGCAGTATTACATTTGTCATCTGTGATCTGTTAATGGCCACAAAACACTCACAGCATAGGCCTGTGGTCAACTTTAAGCAAATCATTTAGGGCAGTTCAGGCTGCGGTTTAGACTGTGAACTGGACCCTGCAGACATATGTGTGTGTTCATCACCATTTATCTTCAAAGACTGTCCATAAATCCTAAGAAAAAAGGTGCTGGTTATGCTTCAGTTGTTTTTTTTCTTTTCTGCTGGGTAAAAGAGGCTTTTGAGGGGCTTTGAAACAAAAATAAAAAAACATAAATATATTTAAATTTATATGGATATAACAGTATAAACTAGAAAGGATAATTTCCAGTTAGAGAAGGACTTCATATTCTAAGAAACCATCATCTGCTTTCTGATACTGACACCAGCAGATCCATATTATGTTCCAAATTCAACGCCAAACACATCCTATGCCTATGGACCTGTATCTACACACAAAGTGGATCAGCCAAATTGTTCCTAAACAAATGTTATTTCAAGGCCTTTCCCTCCACACTTCAGCATTTAAATAAAAAGTATTTGGGCTTAAAAGTAGAGTAAAAAATATCAAAAGAGGCCAGCTTGAGATGTCCACCACACTGAGTGGGCTACGCTGCCTTAATTAAAGCTGGAGCACAAAATCCCTCCTCGGTTGCATTGTTCAGTGCCATGTTCTGCACATCTTAGGGATTACAAAGCACAGGGTTCTCTCTCTACTTTTCAGCCTATCTGTCACATATGAGCCTGGAGGAAGCAAGGCGACTACTCTTTCTGGGAATCAGTCATGTCAAAGAGCTAACACATAGAAAAGGGAATCAGTCATTTGTCTTGCTGGCTATGCCCAAAATTAGCTCAGAACAAAGCACCTCTCCTTCATCCTTGCTTCACTTAGGTCCACAGTGACTCATGCATACTCAGTGAAGGTCTCTGAGGTTTAATTTATCATCTGAACAGAGCTTTGAGATCATCAGATGAAAGATGCTTCAGAAGTGCCAGAAGTCTTGTATGTCATAGTCATGTGCTACACATGCATGCCTTTACTGTGTGTTCCCTTAAAAAAAAATAAATTGTACCTGATCCTAGAATAGGAAGGGAGACATCAGCTTTTCCATTCCTTCCCCCTTTACCCACAACAGATCCCACCTTGCTGTTCTGTGTGCAAGGTTTTGAGAAAGGTAAGGGTGAGACCTACCCAGCACACGGATCTGCATGACGGCACCGTGTAAGCCAAAGAACATCCAGAGGGGCTGCGAAGAGTCCACGCAGACTTGCATGCCGGTGCTGGCCCCGTTGTGACTCAGGTGCAGCTCACCGTCTGAATTCACCATAAATCCCAGGATGTCTCCACTCTGGAGGGGCACCAGGACTCGGCACACGGCCCAGAACTCCTTTCGGTCAACCAAGGACTCGGGGTTATAGGGGAGGTCGCTGGGCCTAAGGCTGCTGGGGTCGCAGGACGTCACCCCGTAGGACAGTGTCCCTGTGCGCGCAGCGTTGGACTTGTTAATCTTGACAAAAATGGTCTCGTTGATCCGAAGGGGTCTGCTGGTGAAAACCAAAGTCCTCTCTTCCCGGGCGTGCTCCAGGCGGGCCACAGTTTGGTCATCGAGGATTTTGACGTGGGCTCCCCGAAGGTGATGGAAGCGGAGGTCGCTTTCGAGCTGGGAGGGGAGGAGGTGGGAGTGTTGGGAGTTGAGGGAGTTCTGCGGGATGGGGCAGGTGGTGGCTGTGACGTGGAAGCTCTCCTCCTGCAGGTTGAGGTCACACAGGCTGACTGAGAGGCGCGTGTCCTCTGTCTCCCGCCGCAGCGATGGCCGGCGGATGGCAGTGAAGGAGCGGGGCCGCAGGCAGTCAGGAGGAATGATTTCACTGTCTGTGGGGAAGGACAAGAGAAATCAAAATAGGTATCGCTTTGCAGAGAGCGGCAAGGAGTCTGCAAAATGCTACCGGTTTGATTGAGATGCTTATAAGGGAAGATCAGAAAGCTGCCGCCATTAATAAATTTTCTGACTTTCAAACATGGAAGCAGAGTATCATAAAATGTATTTGCAATCAATGGCTGTTCTTGTGCTCTCCGCACCAGCATCATTTTCTGAGTAGGCAGACTCAAAATCGATGGAAAGAATTGACTTGGGGAAGGTCTCCTTGGAGAGGGAAAGCAGAGGGTAAATATACGAAATACACCCCAGACATGCCAATCAATATTTACCCAGGCTCCGAGGTTTCGTGTTCTGTTCGTCTATAATAATTTGCATAGGTTTAGGAAATGAATTACTAACGAGGCATTTTTTTGTTTTAAAACGAATGCTATGTTCAGTTTTAATTTATTTATCATCATATGAAATTTAATTTGTATTCCTGAATATAATTAATCATTAGTGGTCTGGTCCTTACTGCAAATCAGTACAAATATGGATTTCACAGAGTAGGACTTGAGCATATGCAGTTTTCTATAAATAATGTACAATCATCTATTATCGCCATGACAAATGACCAAAAATCTAACCTATAGACATATAACAAAGATGATGCTTGCACATTTACATCCATCAGTGGAAACAGAATTGCACTTTTTTTTTTTTTGCTCATTTCCCCTGCTGTTTCAAGAGCTAATCATCAATTTATTCTTTTTCTAAGGATCGTAATGGCCTGGCTTTAATGCATAAATTACTATTAGTTAACATATTCTTAGCTACACTGTTGCCATAGAAATTTCAAAGCTGAGGGGAAAAAAAACGCACCAAAAACATTATTTGAGAAGATTATAAAAGTGAGATCATGAAAAGATTTATATATATATATGTTTCACTTCCTGAACTTTAAGAAGCTGAATTGCATAAAGACACTGAGAGAAACCTGAGCATGTGGATAACTCTCTGTAAAGGTTACAGTAAGCTATGATCCATATTGACTGTTCTATAGGAGCTATGCCTGCACCAAGCAGGACTGTGATTCTATGACTGCATTGTGGCTTCAAGCCAGGCTCCACACATCACAAGATGGGACTACCCCTTACAACAGAATCCCCGACCAGTGGTACAAAGCCACACCACCACATCTCAGGTTGGGACCTGCAGTCAATGGGGCACAAGGTGGATCAGGAAGAAGAGGAAGAGGAGTGGAGACTCGTTCCCAACCCATGGGCAAGACCTTTGCAGGGTGCACCTTTTCCAGTCACATCTCCTTGGGTTTTAATTTTATGGCAACAAAGAAGCAGGAACTCAGGTTATATAAGGATTCTCCCAATGGGATGCACCCTTCCCTGATACACCAGAGCACTAGCTCCATATTGGCATGCCAAGGAAAAATGCCAGCTACTGAATAATCAACATTTCCTGCAACATGCAAGGTCTGACTAACAGCCTTCCCTGCCCTCCTCTTCTGGGAGCCCTGACAAGAGCACACCCACACACAGTTTGGCTTCAGGAGAGATCTCTGCTTTGCTTAAACTGGATTATTCCAGGCTCCTCTTTAAGTAATCTGCTATTACATGGGAAGCACAATGTCAAAAAAAAAAAAAAAAAGGCTCTGTTGTTTCCATTTGATTTTCCCCATATTATACTCTGGCTTCTCTTCCCAGACATTAATTAAAGCAAAAGAGGAATAAATAAAATCAAAAATTACCTCAAGTGATATAGAAGCAGGTTACCTTAATGCTTTGTAATATATGGGCTCACATTTGCATTGCAGTGTCCCTGCTGGATAGAATTACACTTGTTTTGCCCTCCTCTGGCTGTAAACCCACATAGAACAAATTAATACTGGCAGCCGACGACAATCCTTTGGTATAGGTGAATGGGTAGAGACCTTTCTGAATAGGAACAGAAGGTCCCCTCTATTTTATTCCCTGTAACCATGCATGTGCAGCCTGGCTGACAACTGTGATATGTGGGTAGCTTGCAGCCAGGGTTTTGAAACAGCTTGTTTTCCACCAGGATGCTTGCATTTCCCTTTGGCTACTGGACAAAATATCTCTTTCCATCTGAAAAGAGGTTAAGAGAGATGAAGTTCTTCTGCAGCCAAGACACATGGCAGTGATAGCAAACCAGGGCTACGCTTCCAACTGTTCTACTCAGATCTATCAGTAGCTCAGATGCCTAGCCATATAAGGGATGTCTCAAGCATATGGGACTGAATGTGAGAGTTAGTTCATTAATGTTTGCAAATATCCATGGAAAAAAGGATTGCAGTTGACTGGCATTAGAAACGGGGTTGTGAAAATTTAGAAATGAGTTTCTGAGATGCTGGCCTGCTCCAGGGCTCTATTTTTTCACAAATCTCAAAATATTCAGCTAAAAAAAAAAAGAATCCCACTGAACATGAAGTAAAAAAACAGTGGGATTCATTTTTCGGAGTGATAGGTAAGTCAGAAGATGTGGAAAGCCTCTTACCTGGCATAACTGATAACAGCTGAGGGCTCTAAGAATAATTCTGGTGAACTGTGAAACACATGAGGCAATGGAGCAGTTTCTTTCACTAGAAGAACTCAGAAACGAGTTGTTTTCTTCCACCAATGCTTCATTTATCACTTCGCTAACACAGATCAAGCTGATTGTGCTGCAGCAGTCCCTAGCACAGCCTTGTTCCTGCACAACATTTACAGCCCATCTTTAATGCCTGCAAAGGCATTTATCGTTGCAGAGACAAAACTAGAGTACACAACAAAAAGAGAGAATGCTTCTATCTGATGAGACAGTACAATATAAAACGAGTTCAAGGGCCCATTGCTGCAGAGGTCAACCAATTTCAGCCTGAAGAATTTAGTAATCATCGCTTTTTATGCAATATTCAGGCTTACAAGATTACTTGCATAAGAGAGCAAGGGCAGCCTTTCTTTGGGAAAAGGCAGCTGGATCCCCTTGTATGAGAATATGGTGGACTTGTGAGTGAAGACCACAGCCCTCACAAGCTCTCATAAACAGCTTTACCCAGCTGGTTGGGGAACCAGCAGCAAGCCGGCCAGCTCCACGCACAGCTCAACACAGGCTGGCTGCCCAGGTGCCCTTCCAGAGAGCTTTGGCTGAGTGCTGCACCAGTGCAGTTCTGATGCCAGTGCTGAATGTACAGACTTCAGCTTTCCAGAGGCAATACAGACTTAACCAAAGCAGAAAGGATTTCTACAAAACACATTTTTTCTGCTCATCTGCTGACAAACCCAAGACACTGAATTTTTGCAAAGGATGTCTAACTTCAGAAATCCCTTTGTATCTTTATCTGGCTTTAAGAAAAAAAAATGAGTAGGAGTAATTTATTTAGCAAACTAGAGATGAAGGGCACTTGAGCAGTTCAGCAGTATTGTTTTCTCTCCCTCTATAGCAGTGTTTATCTGCAAAATTTATATTCTCAGCAGCTGGTTCCTTGCATACAAAATTAACTTGAGGAATCTTCCTCAGACCAGAGGCTTCAAAGCTCTCTGTGTTTCTGCTCCGAGGGCATGGAAGCACCTCCTGCTCTCCCTCCTGCAGGCTGAAAACAACTGCAGTAACACTTGAAAGCAGCAGTTACGAGCAGCCAGATACAGCCAGAGTCGCTGTATCCAGATCAGAAGTATGTCACTGCTGCCCTGTATTTGAACTGCTGCCAAACATTGACTTCTTAAGATCATTTCCTTACACATGCATAATAGTCATAGTACATATTTATTACAGATACCACATACATGCATGTTTACTACAGCTACATGCACATTCAGACACCAGCCACCAGCACGCACACATAATTCATCCCCGTACAAACCCAGAGGGGCTGTACTGCTGTCAGACTGTCAAATCATTTCCTTTCTCTTTTCATTTTCAGTTTTTTTTGCAGTTGCCTAAAGACTTGATTTCCCAAGGTCGCGAGCAGCTAGGATTCACACACCTGAACAGGATGTGAGGAGGCAGAGCAAGCTTGGTGCACACACGCATATACCAGGTACTCCAGATTTAACTGGAAGCTCCAAGGAAACATCTCCTCTCCATGAATTTTCTGAGGTGCAAACCTAAAGCCTCACATAAATCGTATTTCTTCAGACTACGAGGGCTGTGACCACGCTCCAGAATGAGCTACATAAGACATAATATAAATAAACCAAACTTGTGACTTGGGACTACAAAAAAAAAAAAATAATCTCAATACCTTAAGATATGGGGAATCACACAGACAACCTAAGAACCTATCGTATTTCTTCCCTTCCAAAAGAGAGAAATGTTGAGAAGACAAGGAACAACCGAGTGATTCCTTGCATTTCAGTCCCATGTTACTAAGCAAAGAGTAAAAAACTGGTAAAGTCAGAAGCGTGCTGGCTTGCTCTTTCCTATGCACAGCAATGTTCTTTCCTTCCTTCTGTTCTTTCTCTATTTTCTTTACAGATGCATTTCTCATCTTTCAATCCCTCATTTCACTGGATAATAGTATTTTTAGCAAGCACTGGTGCTCACTATACAATTTCCATGACCAACGAACTTCACAGGTGCTGAGGCACCAAAAGACATCTTGCACGAGAACACTCTATGCAAATACACAGCTGCAGAAAGATTTATAGCGCAATATTCCCACCATGCTGGAATGCACCATCTCCTCCACAGCCTACAGCAAACTCGTGCAGCTAACAGCCCATTTGGCAAGGCTTCTCCATTGCAGGGCGATGTGTCTGAAATACGAGGCAGATGTACTGGCTGTAAAATAGCATCACACTCAAAGGCAATTGGAAAAAGCAACCGGCCATAAGACAAGAAGTAAACCCGTGCTCCTGGAAACCCTTGGTCACACACAGCCCCATACTCCCCATCGTAGGAGTGTGGGTTTTAATGCTACCTGCACTCCAACACAGCTGCCGGCCCTGCCAAGTCTGCCCGTGTGGTGATGAGGCAATCTGTGCTCCCCTGCTGATTCAGTCCTACTGCGTTGAGGCATGCAGCTGGGGAACCACCATGTTTCAGCTCAGAAGTAACCGGAGCAATTTCCATACATCGTTTATAGCTGCATTTATTGTGTACTTTAAGGTGATTGAGGACTGAAAACTCACTGAAATGGAAACAAGCTGTATTCTTACTTATCCCTCATAAAAGAAAGAGGAAGATCGTTGTGATCAGGAGGCAAGGAGCAATACCAGCTCCCAAATCCCTCTGGGTGCAGACTTCCTCAGTGTTTGCATGTCAGCCAGCCCATAGCACCACCTCCGCTGCAAAGAAGAGCAGCCCTGGCTGGATCTGCAAAGAGGAGTGCTACTGTGTGGCCCTGGGTTCAGAATTCACCCTGATTAAAAGACCATTGGAAGCCAATCTGCATGCAGCCTGCTGAACTCACTGGTGTTTGAGATGTCCTCACCACCACGGGATGCTCTGCTCTCGGCAGTGCTGAGCTCTGTCATATATATATCTTAACTGTTTTACTGCACTGGGAGGAGCTAAGGAAATAGGAGAGTGAAAATCACCCTCACTTAAAATAAACACAGGAGAAAAACTGAGAAGTGAAGAAAGCCGATGCCACGCTTGCAGTCACGAAGAAATGGAGCTCCTCTCACAGAGCATGTCCAGAGTGCTCTTGCCTGCTGGCAACACGTCAGGGCAGACACTTGTAAAACTATTTGTTTTTCTGCAAGCTTGTACTCTCCATGTGAGGTCTGGAGGAGGCTGGGTTGCACTGCACTCAGTAACGCTGCAGAGCCCCGCTCTCCCGGGCAGTCGTTGTGCTGGGATGCTGCATGTGGGCTCCCCCTCCCCGCCCTGCCTGTTACTGTTAAATCCTGAATTTATATGATCCGAGACCACTCCATTGTGTTTACTTCTCATAAACCATCAGGCGCCAGAATGCAGCTTCTCAGATCGTGCAACGAAGCCACTTTCAGAGAATTATTGTAGCATGTGGGAGGCAAATGTTTAAAATCTCTCAAAGGAATGATTCAGACTAAAAACCTCCTTTGCCATATACTTAGGAAATCACTTCAACAAAGTACATTTCCCTTTATGAACAACTGAAAAATCAAACTGCCCAATTTATTACCTCAGATCAACCATTCCTTCTCCTTGCAAAACGCCCACATAAAATCAAGGACATCAGTTAAATAAACACCTACTTACACAGTACCTGCATATGTACATGCCTGTATTTCATTCATAGTACAAACAGCACATTTCAAATAAAGCTCCTTCCTTCTGCTCTCGGTGCTCTGGCTCCTCTCTTTTTGCACACGCTTACAGGAATATATGCAAAACTACAGCCAACAGATGGTTTCACTTGTACCAACTATATGTGTAGGATGCATGGGCTGCTCTCTAAGAGTCAGCAAAATCTGCTCTGGAGCAAGCAGCATCTAGGATCAGGATCCAGCTGCCTGGCTCTGCAGCAGAAGATGCTCCTTGTCACATGAACAGGAGAGAGATATAAACAGTGAGTGGGAGGCAGGAAGAATTAGTGTTCTTGTTTTATAGACTGAAAGCCATGGGATGGGGTAAGTTGTCTAAGGGGACAGTCAATTCCTTTTAACTGAAACCTCTTGGGGTTGCCCCGTGCTCAACAAACCCGCTCGGTTTCCCCACAGTACACCTTCTCACTTCCTACCCCTCCACTCAGCGCTTTATTCCCTACCTGCTGCTCCTCTGCTTCCATCTGCAGGTTTCTCTCTTCACCTCCAGACTCAAGGTCCTTGGGACCCATTTATTCATCACAGGACCTCAACGATCAGGATGGAAAACACTGTTCAAGAATTCTGCTTCTGCAAACACATCAGCTTGAAATCACTTTGGGGCCAACAGATGACACATGCTTTTCATGTGCACACACATGGTTAAGCAGGAGTTAATGGCTACATGTCAATTTTGGCTTCCTGCTCATTGCAGTTTGGAAGCCAAGCTAACCAAAACAACAGCCATTTTCATTGCAGGAGTGACAGATACATCAATCATCCAGGTCTATTTATTTGCCTATGACCAACACAGTCCAAATTAGCTTACTGTTAAGGTACTCAGGTGTCCTGCCAGTATAGCATGAGAGAATTACTGCTGTAGCGAAGGAGCAGATGCCAAATCCCAGACCGAGCGTTACAGAGAGCCTAAAGCTGGAGTTCATCTGTGGGAGAAATCATTTATGATCACACCAAAAGTTGTCAGATTTTAAAACTGAGTTACAAAAGAAGCCAGACCATTGACTCAGTGGAACCAGTCACCAGGCTGTGACTCAGTGGAACTAGATGCAAGGCAACAAATGTCTTCCACTTCAACAGAAATGAGTGGAAATCAACAGTGCTTAATTAGCACCTCACTGAACTGGTCTTTGCCTAATATTTGTATTTGTTTGGATAGAAATCAACATTTCTCCCCAGACATTCTGGCAAAGATGGAGCACTAAAGTAATTTGGTTTGCATGATTCAGTTTTGGAGAGGTGATAAAAAATGGGATGGAAAAGAAAAACTTAACCAATTAATTGTTGTCAGCTGCTAAATGTTAGATACAATTACTGTGCAAACCTGGTGGCTTCCTGGGGCTGTTTAGAACTAAATCCTGTTCTTGAAGCAGTCGTGCCTTTCTACCATTAGGTACACTGCACTTGATGTCCTGCCAGGTGAATCACAGGAAACCCTTGGGATCTGCTCAGAACACTTTTCTGAGGATGCAGATATCCTCCCGTGGCTTAACAGGATTGTCACGGATTTCTTTTCATGGATGGTCAATATTGTGCTCACAGTACAGATTGAGTACCACAGCAAAACAAATCAGAAACAAACTAACAGAATAACGAATGGACTCTAAAAGATGGGAAGGAATGTGTGCTCGTGTACTGCCAGCCTCCGAGTTGAAATATTCAGAAAGAAATAAAAACAAACTGATGAGCTTAAGAAAACTGAGATGGATTTTAAGCCACAGCAAACTATTATGGCTTCCAGTTCAGCTTAGTAATTGAATTGATCATATGCATATTTTTCAATAAAATCTAAGGAATGAAAGCATGCAATTTCATACATGGATAAGATTATAGTTTAATGTACAAAGGTTGAGTACTGACTAATAAATCATAGTTTTGGGACATGTGCTATATAACAAAGTCCTCTAAACCAGTCTGGTTCATAACAAAAATTCATGCAATTTTGCATGACATCTGTGAGTATGTCAAATTGATATGAACGTATAAAACAGCACAAAGAACATAACTACCCTCATAGAGCTAAAATAAATTACTGCTTTCCTTAGCAAATATGAATGTTTTGAAAGGGCCTGACAGTACATTATGAAGAACAAACTTCCATATGCCTGTTATGGCTGGGGATTTGTTTACTTTTCTACAAAAGCTGATGCTCCGAGTCAGCAGGGTGCTGGCAACCTCTGTGTTACAAACAACACATTTTGGTTTTCATTCAGGAAGGCTTCACCCTGGGTAAAGTCATTCTCCCAGACAGCCATCATGCAGATGGTGGATGTTCTTCGAGGTTAAAGCTGTGCTTCACCGCTGTCACAGCCACCTCTGGATGTCACCACCTCCTTGTCTGATTCCCTTAAGTGTGTCCATGAGTTCTCCATTTAACGTTTCCTAATTCCCCATGAAGTCACAGAAATAAAGTTTCAGCAGAAGTCTTCTGCCTTGGGTTTTGTAGAGAGCATTCAATCCCCATCATTCTCTCCTTCATTTATCTCCCACTCACAAACATAAAAGTCTGAATTTCACTCCTGCCCCTGATGCAATGATTTCCACCTCCACTCCCCTCAGGGCCTGCAGGGCTCCATGATCAGCTACCATTATTTCTCTCACAAAATACAGAAAAACAATCAGCACATTTAGGGTCACACTTACATTATTTTTAATCTCAATCTGTACAGCATCTTGCCTTTTCTTTACAGATCCTCATATTCTTTCTACCACTGAAAGTCTTTCCTTGTGTGTTTAATGACCTGTGCAAGACCTAATTCTTCCTGAAAACTGACTCAAGGGGAACTTCTCTCTGTAGAAAAGTTGTTTTCTTTATTTTCTTACTCTTTGGGAAATTAAAGCAATTATTGCAACTCCTAGTTACCTAATAACTTTACAGAACACTCTTGTCATTCTCAGTGACACCACTGGTTACTCCTGGCACTATCATCTCTTTCATCTTCCTTTTCTTAAAGAAATGCTGATCCCCTTTTATTTTATTCATTGAGGCAAGGCCCTGCGCAATCTGATCTTGTGCCTGATCTAGGAGTTGGCAACCCTGCCCATGGCACTGAATGATCTTTGAAGTCCCTTCCAACCCAACCGTTCTATGATTCTACAATTCTAAGACAGCAGCTCATCATGACATGTGCTGCTAATCCCACAGCTTTACTGTTTACTGTTTTGAAGATTGTTATGGGCCTTCCAACAGCTCTACTTGCAACGCTCTTTGCATTACTGTGAGAACATTTCCACAGCATCTCAGTGCTCACAACCGGTTTCCAAGCTGCATCAGATAAATCTCTTCATTCTCTGAGTCACATGACAGAAATTTTCCTCAAAACAAGCATTTTCTCCCTCCTTCTCATTCATCATCCTCCATTCTGTGGTATTTATGTATCCTGCATTTATCCCTTTTCACCTATTTTCATTTCCAGCTGTGCTTTTGTGCTAGCAGTGGGTATAACGGCTCTTTTCCCAACTTCTCCCCACGTTGCCCATTGAAAGGTTCCTCCCATTACTGACAGCTGCTAAGCAAGAAGTCCATCCACCAACAACCACTTTGTGCTTGCCATGGCCCAGCACCCTGCACAGCATCACTGCTTATTGACCTGAAATACCCCTCTAGGTCTTCACCACTCCCATAGGAAGCACAGAATCAGTGCTGGAGATCACCCAAGCACACGTAGCACTGAGCTTTTCATGGGGCATGCTGCAGGCCCACTTGATCTGCTAAAGTACTGCTAAATAATAAATTGTGTGGGCGACATGAGGACATTGCCTCTTCAGAGTTTCTAACAGGAGCTGAGAGTGCAGCTTTTTCTAATGAAGACACAACCTATGAAGGACAGTGATAACATATAATACTTCAGTCTACTGCCCGAAGAAAAAATAAATTGAGAAGATACAGTATTTCAGGCTAACACAAAGAACTCTGTTTATCTTACTTCCTTTTATTAAAGCAAATGACTATTGAAGCAAATGACTATTGAATCAAGAGCTTCTCCAGCTGATTTCTGGGACTTTTTTGGAAATTGCTGCGGCAATTTTCATGATTAAAATGTTATTTCAAGACTCAAAATTGAAATATACCATTTTGAAAATAATGAAAGCAAGCAGATACAGCGTGCCAAAATGGTTTCAATTTTTCAGATATGACTAAGTAAGTTTACAGTTTATCTTCCTTCCTCAAAGCCAGTTACTCACCTAAAGATCCAACAATTACATTTCTGGAAGAAAGCACATCATGTTATTTGTCCAAAATATTTTTGTTTTAATGCACAGTATTCACTTGTTGGAGAATTTCCATCTTAGAATCCAGCAATAAGGAGCTCTCAAAAAAATTTTCTGACTTATCTTCTGTATAAAATGCCATTGCAGCTACCATAATGCATCCACTCCATTGTTATTCCAGAGCTGCTACAGTCCGCAAGAGCCACTCTGCCAGTGATGCACAGAAAGAGCAAATCAAGGCTTTGTGTGATGAGCTTGCTCTAAAGCAGCGCAATTACTGCAGTCTGTGCCAAATCAGAAAAGTTCAGTACATGTTTAGGTCTATTCCATTTCATGACAGCACTTAAACATTCACTTCATCTAAATAAGTATATCCCACTGAAGGCAACAAGACATACATGTGAATATATTACTATACTATTATATAGTATATTATATATACTATATTTATAAATACATATTTAGTATATAATATATACTAATATATTACTAATATATTAATATATCCCAAATCAGTACAATTTTCTGCACAGAAGCAACACAGAGTAAGACTTAAAAACTACGTTCCATAACAATAAATAAAAGGTTCCTATGGCCAACTCCAGTCTTCACTGTTGTCCCACTGCATCCAGCTAGCAGAGTGTGCAGCAAAGGAGATTTCCTAAAACAGCAGCCCTAAATCAATCATTCTAGTTGTAGCAGATGTATGAAATTAGGAGAGAATCAAAGAAAGTCAGTGCTCAATTCTGCCAAGGTATAAGATTGGAAAGTTCATCTCTTCAAGAAATTCTTTATACATTTAATCATAGCAAGCAGCCATTATGTTAGTGATTGCCTTACAAATTATCTTGATGCCCTGAACTGAAGAAACTGAAGGGCTATACCTTGTTACCAGAGCCTCAGCTAAGTCCTCAGCAAGCAAAGAGACAAATTCTGCTTTCACCCTTGGGAAAGCTTCAACACCTTGGCTGTCAATAAAGCTGATTTAAATGCACAGATCATGACCTCAGAAGGTTCAGACAGAACAACAGGAGGCTTTCCTGAAGCTACGCTTTGAACATATAAATAAGACAAATAAATAATAAAGAAGCCAGAGGGCTGCAGTCTGACTGTCAGTCAGAGCAGTGTGACCTTGCTGGAACTACAGCATTCACAGGGAGAACAGGGTCCATCAAGAATGCCATGCCTGATGCTGATCTCAGCTGCAGCCTCAAAGACAAACCCTCCTCCACCTCCCATGGAAGGGGACTTGAGGACTTAGTTGCCAAAGGGTTCTCCTCTCCCCACATCCTACCGTCCCACTGCTTTTCTTCCTTCTCCTCCTCCTCCTTCCTTCCCCTCCTTTTGCTATAGGCATGAGATCTCTGATCCTACTGGGACCCTGGGGCTGGAGCCAGCCTGGAATGGTGCCAACAGACCCGTGCTGGACAAGGCTGGTCTGTCAGATTTGAGTCACTCACAGATTTAGGGGGAAAAGCCCTCCTGGGACCATTTCATGGCTTCCTCAGAAACATGCCTCACTAGCTATAAACACAGCACTGAAGACACCTGAATTACTACTGATCTATTAATTAACTATTAATGGTGCCTGGAACTTTTCAAGGAGAGGCTGGGGTGAGTAAGATGCACAAGTATCTAAAAATGCAGTGATTTCTTTTGTCCCTCCTCCATTTCCACAGGCTTATCTTCCTTTCCTCTTTGATCTCTCATGAAATGCCCTTGGCAGGTATCTTTCTCTGCCATTTCTCAGCAGCTGCCTTTTGCCACATGATGTCCCATTGTACTGTCAATGCACTTTCACTAGGATTTAACATTTCAGCTTATGACGAAGGTCACTTTCTCTGGCTGATGCACACTTGTCACAGCGTTAACTAGATCAATCTATGCCCGTGACAGGTGGCAGTAGGCTCCTGTCCCTCTACCCCAACTCTGGCCCCACAGAAAATGGGAAGGAAGGGGGGGGGGGGAAATACAGCGGCAACAATCTATGGAGGAAAACTTATTTTACTAACTATGATATTGGAAATGCAAAATAACACAATATAATAAGATCTAATTGAAACTGAGACTAATACATCAAATAAGATAGGAGAGAGAGTTCCTGAGACCGAGTCAAACCTGAAAATCTTGGAACGGCTTAGGAAAGCACCTTCCAGCACCCACTGCCAGGCAGCAAGAGGGCGCCCCCTGGAAGGGTCAGATCTCATGACTTCCATCATGTACAGGGTTAGGTACATGGAGCTGGAGCATTAACACTTTAGTTCCAGTACGCTACATGATGTTTTGATATGGAATACTGAAAACCAAAAAACGTAAAGCCATGACAACACTCTAAGCCTCTTCCTTACCTGCTGACGATACAGTTTTTGCAACTGTTTGCCTAGGACTGGGTACTGGTGTTCATTCATCCACTTCCAAATTTCAACCTGTCAAACTCCCACATCTTTATTTTTACCCTCTGTTAGCCCACAGTGCCACGCTTTTCTAATCTGGGAAATTGTTAATCAGCCCTCTACTTTCTAATGGTTTGTAAAAGGCAATGTTGAGCTCCAGAATGTCATGAATAAGTTTTCCTTCAGATATTAGACTGGACTGAGGATAGTCAGCAGCAAGAGTCAATACAACAGCAACACAGTACCTAGCAACATCAGCTAGAGTGAAGGTAACTGGTACAGGGTAGCTCTCCCAAACGCATGGATTCCTCATTGCATTGATAGACCAATTTTTCTACAAGTTATGCCTCTTTCAGTAGAAAACCTTAAAGCAGTGTTTGGTTACAATGTTATTGTGAACCTCTTTGCACATGCTCCGAACTGTTGCAGGGAACTACCAAATCCCTGATATGTAATAATAAAAAATTGATCGGCTTACAATGACTGAAATATCATCACCAGTGCAAGGGATGGTTGAGGCCCAGGGGATGGATTCCAGACCTGGTTATCAGAGAAAAAGAGTCCCTCTCTCTACTCTGCTCAGTACAGTCCAACCATTCCTGGTGCTGTAACAGTACTGAGTTTAAAAATGCTTGCTTTATTTTATTTTCAACTGGGAAAGTATTCTTTGTTACCAAGTGCAGACATAGTCCTCATCAAAGCCAAGGTCTGGATAATTCAGATAATTCACGTCTGCATCTGTTACTGCTTTCAAGAGATGGTACAGAGAAGGTATATAGCTAAAACCCACACATTTATAATAGCCTGAAGAGAAGAAAAAGCAGATGACACACTCAAATCTAACATCACTATCTAAATCAGAGAAGAAACGGTTACTTCTGGTGCCATTTCTGTTCTATGACTGTTTTTTGTATCAAAGTAAGCATTAAAAAAAAAAAAAAATCCCAAGCAGGAGCGGAAGGACTTATTCTCAGGAGAAATTCTCGAGGCCCCGCCAAGTCATGCTTGCTCTGCTGTGGTGCAGGCTGGAGCCGTAGCACCGGGCCCTCTTGCTTTGTCAATAGGAGACACAAAACACGCGGACAGCCGTTGCCACGGCTACCCCTTTACGTCCTCATGTCAAGTTTCCCCGAGCACAGAAATATTATTTATAAGGTGGCTTAGGTGTGCCTTGTGCCTGGCAGTTAAAAATGGCAGGTCCCATCCCAGGGGAGCTCGCAGCCCAAATTAGACATAACACAGCCAGAGGGTGCGATAAACACAGCACAGGGGTGGGGAGAGAGGGTGAGATGTTGCATATATGCCCTGCCAGCTCCTTCTTCCTCGCCATCAAACACCGCCACGGTTTTACAAGTGTCCTTCTGGCAGCTCCTTGGTGATGCCTAGCCTGGGCTGGGACATACTGCCGCCTCTAAAAGTCAACGTGAAATGAAGAAGCCCTCCAATGCTGGAGCTAAGCAGCTCCACAAAGGGGCTGTCAGCCAACCAGGCCCCGCTTCCTTCAGCCAGGTGCTGAGGTGCTTGCAGCCTACTAGTCTCAGTCTGGCATGTCATTTGAGGGCCTGAATTGGCTAGGAAACCATCAATTTATCCTTAGGCAACAAAACCTGTGGCTTACTCTCACTTCTTGGATGCTAACCCTGCAAAAGAAGAGCCCCAAAAGCTGCTAACCAGCTGGCTCAGGAGGCATCTTTTTGCTCTGTCCCCAGCAGGTCACCCCCACATCCATGTCCTCCTACTGACCCTAGTGCCAGTTCTGTAAGATGAGTCCCAGAATGGTGTCAGCGAGGCCCGTCCCAGATGCACTGGTGCTAGAAGATGCTTCACAGTCCATTAGAGATTTAGACATCCCAAGTAATCTTCAGAGCCTATTGCCTCTACCTCTCAGCCTCGGGGAAACCCAGTTCTCTCCAGAAATCTAACATTTCTTCATCCCAGCCTGTTTTCCAGGTCAGTAGCCTCATTCTCCAGCAGTCCCAATTGTTCAGCATGGGCATTTTTAATGCCGTCACTGTTTCTGTGCTTTAGTGAACCCATTTAGTACTCCTGCTCCAGGAGTGGATGGAAGTAAAGCACTGGGAGATGGCTCCTTCAACAGCAGCTACATGCTCGCTCAGAGGATCCTCTGCTGCCTCTGTACCTGCCAAACTCTCCCAAGTCCATCCCCAGCACATGTATTACCAGCCCCAGAAATAAGCAGGATGGGAATGATTCAAGGGACAGGCACAGTGAGCTGTGCTGCTAAATTCAAGGCTTGGGCAATCCAGCAGCATTTTGGAAAGGCATCGGGATGGCACCAGACAATGCTCATTGCAAAAAATGTCAGCACTGCAATGACACCAGCCAAATCTCAGCATGCTGGTCTGAGGCAGAAGTCCATCACCACCTCAAAACTGTACAAAAAGTTATTTGGCCTCTAACTTACACTTAATACTGGCACCATCAACTTTGTTGAGTCAGACATTTAACTCCAGCCTGTTATCTACCCATGGCATTTTCCTACCCTAAAACAACGTACTTTGCAGGTAGTAAGAAAAGGGACACTTTTCTTCCTTAAAGAACCCAAGCACACCTCAGCGTCAAAACTGTATTTCAACTCCATACCAGAAGCCCAGCCTAAGCTTCAGGCTGAGGCAAGGATGGTTTTTGTCTCACCACAATTTAGCAGCATCAGATTTCTCCTGTGCTCACAACTATTCAGTTCTGTGGTTTTACACCAGAAATATGTTGCTACAGAGAGCGCAGGACAGGAATATGCAGCCACCACAATGTGCTCTGGCAGAAGCGGTCACAGCTTCTGCTGATATTTGCAGTTCCTCTGCTGCTGTCCCTATCAAGGCTGAAAATAGATCTAGTGCTCAAATGAAGCATCCGTAACACTTCATTTCTTCTCGTTCCTCCCTGAGGCACAGAGTCTTTTCACAAAAGCCATACCCAACATCCCCACATGTGCTCTGACGTCACGTTGCTGATTTCTAATTCCTCACTGTGCGTGCCTTGAAAAAGAAATTCCTTCCAGCTCCATTTTAATCCTATGCCCTAGTTTTGTCAGAAAAGCAGGTTTCCCTCCTGACTCACCCTTCTGCTAGGAACCACTCAGGGTGCTGCTCAGTCCTCACAATCTTTAGCCACAACACAAAGCCCATTCTCTGTACTTGTTCTCTGTGCTTTCCTTCTGACTCCGAAGCATCTGATCTCCTCCCTTTAAAGCTGACCTTAGCAAAGTTCACACAGCAGCAGAAAGTAATCCACAAATACATATTCAGCACAAGAGAATCCTCTCAGTACCACCAAGTCCCAGCCTTTGCAGTCTCCAAAACGCTTGTCCTGAATGATGCCGAGCATTTTCTGATCTGCTTGTCTTGATGAGACTTGAGAGAGCTCAGCCACAGCAGTGCAGATTCGAGCCTGCAGCACCGCGAATCAAGAGCACCTTTGAGATTTTTCTTTCCTCTGAATTTTAAAAGTCTTTGAAAGCCTGTTTGTTTTCTTTTTCATATTCTGGAGGAATCGATAAATCCTCAACCGCACGCCATAAACGGCCAGCCATCAGCTCCTGATTTCCAAAAATGCATTTGTATTAAGCTACGAAATTATTTACAGCAGCCATAAACATCCTCCCAGCATCTGTCAGCTAGAAGAGGGACTTAGAACTCACGAATTTACTTACATTGTAAACCACTTTCTAATAAATAAATAAGCTCTTAATATCTCACCCACAAAAAGAGGCGCACTGCATACAGTGCTATGTTTGGGGTCCTTCAGAGGTGAAGGATTCAGTGGCTGAATTTCTCCAAGGATCTTTCTTTAGACAGGGCATGTTTATGCTCAAATGAATTGTGAGTGGAAAATCTGCATTTTGACATCAGCTTCACATTCTCATATTGGTCTGGATGCTGCAGAAGGGGCTGCTCCATTCTTGTTCTGTCTGAACAGGATCAAATTCTGATCAAAGGGGAATTTTAAAAAAGCCAAGTAAACAAGCGTTAATCCAGCAGCAGTAACCCTCATGAAAGGGACTGCTGAGCAGTTGTGCTTGCTACTGGGGCAAGGCTGCCACTGGCTGCCATGCCATGGATGAGCTGTGGTCCCATCAGGGCCCACAATGGGACCTGAGAGCATCTGAGGTGATGCAGATGTGATTTTCAACTTCTGTGAAATCCAGCACAGTGCCCATGAGGATGAACGGCTGCCTCTAAGCAAACCTAGACTAAAAGCCATGCTGTCAGATCAAACTCGGTCCAAAATTTTGCTTCATAAAAACAATGGCAATAACCTTGAACATTTACCTTAGATTCTGTAGACTGTTCCCACATCCTTCACTTACATATAAATAAAAAAATCAAACACACCTACTTTTAACCCTTGCTGGTCAACTGAAAAGTTTAACCAGCAAATAGGTGAAAAAAAGTATTATGTTCATCTTCCCGGACCCAGACATAGAGCAGGAATGAAGGACGTGGAGGGAGGAATGAATCAATTTTTGAACCAGTTTTGTTTCAACCACGTTATGGTCACAGATAGCTAGATATCTAAATGTCAAACTGTAAAATAGGAGTCCCAAAAAAAACACTGTATCATCAGTGCTCTGCAGATGAGATCCTGTGAGAGTTTTCCTCATTTACCTACAATTAGAAATGGCCTCAGAAATCTCCGAGATGTTGCAGAGCAAATAGGAAAAGACCAAAAAAGCTCCCCCAACATCCTCCAGTTCCTGTGAGTTGTCTCTCTAATGTGTTCTGCCGTGTGGTCAGTGCGGAGGCTCTGCACAAACCTTTCTCAAACACAGTCAGCTATGTCCTGCTGCATTTTTTCGTATACTTATTAATTTCCAGGCAGCAAAGGACTATTCCAGTAAAATTCAGCAGAATCATCCTGTTATCTTAAGAAAGATAAACAAAAGGCAAACACTCACTGCTGTTTTTCAACAGAATACAGTGTGATTCTGCATGCAGTTATTGCCATCCTTGAAGCAGTCCAGGCTGCTTGCTGTTGATTGGAGAGAACTGGGGTGGGTTTAATGAAAGAGTTGCTTTGTGCTTTAGGAGTGATGATCTAAGTACACAGTTGTAACACTGCTCCACTTACCCCATACATGAGCTTAGCCCTACAGTTTTCAAAGCATGCAAGGACGACATGAATAAATCTCATCACCGAGAGTTTCCAAACACTCCTGCTGAATATCCAGTCCTATTAGTCAATGTCAGCCTCTGGGCAACTTGAGAAATTGCAGAAATTCATCCTGTCTGTCACTGGAAATCGAAGGTCAGTCTCAAAACCCAAAACACTCCTTCGAGCTTTGGAAGGCATTCATGTCTCAAGAGTACAAAGTGCAATTGTCAAAGCTTTGCACATTCACGCAAAGCAGGAAGGAAAAATCAGACCCCAGCACCAACATGGGACAATGGGACCCTGGAGAAGGGCTGGAGGAACGGGGCTCTTTCTGGGAAGCAGTTTACAGACACATTAAAATAGACTCTGTTTATACAATACACTGGAAGTTGCTAACAGCCAAAGCCATGTTAGAGGACAGGATTTCAGATTAGTAATACTGGCCTGGTTGTCCCATACTTACATTCTAAAGTAATTAATGGATTCCCTTAACTGAGTAAAATTTAAGTTTTCTGTACTGACCTGTCTTGGTGGGGCCCCTCTTCTGTTTCCATAGTTAAGGTTCTCTCCTCTCCACATTCACAACCATTTGCCTGGTCCCATTCTTCCACATCTCCCTCTATCTGCCACCAGCACTGACCAGAGCTCCCCCCCCACCGCTCTCACATCCATAGCTCCCAGTTACACTGCAGTTTGTGAACAGACTGTGCTTCACTGTGCTCAAGAACAAGAGATGAAAGCCAGCCCAGCCAGTTTCCATTGCTTTCCATACTTTTCCTGCAAAGGAATGCCATTTCATCTCCATCACTTGGCTCTTCCTCCCACAAGCATCCTGTGATGCTCTGAATATCCCCAGCAGGTCTGCAGAAGGGAGGTCCCAGACCCTGCAATTGCAACTCCATCAATTGCCACCTTAAATGCTGAAACATTTTAGGTATTAAAAAGGAAATAAAGATCCCTTTTCTAAGCATTTCTTGGGTGAGCAGATGACCAGAAGCTGAATTTCTCTCAGAAACCTGTGCAGTATTCAGTGGGAAATATAGCCCAAGAGACTGTAAATAAATCAGCTGTGTAGAAGTCAGGGAGAGCAGTGTATAATCCTCCCTGTCCTTGCTATTACCACCATACATTTTAGCAGCCTCCTGCGTGGCTGAGACCCTAAGGGTAACTGTTGAGGGACAATATGAAGTAGCTCTACATTCTGTAATGTATCTAAAATAACTGAACACATCAAGAGGTATTCTATTTTTTCAGGGAATTGCCACACTTCCTTCTGATACAGAAGCTGCATCACAGGCTTGTTGTGCAACACAGAGAAGCACAGAGCCAAAACAACAGCCCCATGACAACAGAAACAACAACAAATCCACTACTCTCTTTCTTTCTCTGACCATTCAACACTGCGAACACATAACCTGCAGGAGCTCAATTCCCTCCTTTTCAGTTTCACTCAACCTTCGATTTTTTCAGAAGGTGCAGAGACAAGGCTCATTCTCCTACACCACTCCTGTTAGCTGGCTGTGCTGAAGGCTGCAAACCAGCAGGGTCCCACCTGAGCCAAGCTTCCCTCTGTGGTGCCATGGGTGAGCAGCTGGGAGCCACTCTGAACTGCAGCACTTCTGAGATTCAGTGCCCATGTGGACCACGTGCTCCCCCAGCCCCCCTACACTCCTCCTCAACAGTTTCTCCCCGATATCTGCATACGATCTGCCATCCTAAGTGGGCTCCTTTTTTCAGGTAGACACACTGTGGTGTTTCAGTACAGCACTGTCTAGGCAATAGAAAAATGTGTGATCAATTTAATGGATTACTTTCCCCTTACTTTTCATGGAAAACATGGGAAGTCAGGAAGATTTCTGTTCTCTGCACAGTTTGTTTTCTTTTGTTTGGGTGCTTGCTTTGGGTTTGGATTAGGTTTGGTGGTTTTTTTTTGTTTTTTTGTTTTTGTTTTTAAATCCAGAGCTGTAAATATTTAGAGAGTGAGGCTTAAAAAAACAAAAAAAACACCATTATTATTTACAGTCAGTGAGAGGGCTTTGTCCCACCTTCAAGATTTCTACAAGATTCAGTAATTTCAGACAGTCCTGAGAATAAAATGGTCCTCTGCCATACCAGATAGAACCAGGCAGACCCCATCTCCCCTCCCCTGGCAAAGCAACCAGCACTCCTCAGGAACAAGCAGCAGCAGCAGTTAGTACATGCAAAACAAACAAAACAAACTGCCCCCTTCACTCCTCTGAATTCCATCCAGCCTCATCTTTTTCTAAGAAGCAAGAAAAAAGATGACACTGCAAAATGTCATACATCAATTTTGCTGTCGCAGGAGCCTGCCCAGCCAATCCAAGGGGTCAAAATACTTATAGAAACCAGATTCTTAGATTTCCAGCTCCCTCTTCCAGATCTCAGCAGTTAAGCTGAAGGCAGCCAGCGCCACCTCCAAGAGTTTCCCACCCCTGCAGCAGCCAAGTGCCCCAGCCTCTCCCAGGAGCTCTCCAATATTTTCCACTGAAACATGGACAGAGAAAAGCCCATCAGCAGCATGACACAACACAGTCTTTTATCTGAAAACAAAACACCCAATGCAAATTTAGAGTCGCAAATAGCACAAAGGAAACTCAGGTACCTGCAAATTATTTTCCTGCATATGTGGCTGAGCTGCAAACCATTAGCAGAGAAAAAATGGTAAATGTGATATTTCTCATCAGTGATAAACGTAGCTTTTAGCTGTCACACACAAGCAGCACAGATACACACCCGGATAATGGATAAACAGGTGAAATGTATGAAACGTTGTTGCTGCACTGCCTTTCTCCAGCCCTTCTGGTATGGGTGATAGTGGGAGAATCAATGAAGATGTGGAGCAAAGATGGTGAAAAAATAGCTGGTGCAAGAGATGTGCAGGCAGGACCTAATTCCCAGCACACTGGGTCCAGAAACAGCCTGCCAGGAAAAACAGGTTTCATGCATCTCAGCTGATGAATACTTTCTGAAGAACAAAAATAAAATAATGCAGTTTGGGCACTTCAATAAGTGGATTGTACGTTTATGTGCAGAGGTAATCTCGATGCATGAAGAAAGCTGAGCCTAACTGGACTATTTTCCTAAGCAAGCTACCATGGACTCCTTTCCAAGCCACATCCCTAAAAGGAAACCCGCATTAAAGAAAAGGAAAGAAGAAACTATATTCTGAGCTCAGCCAATGCTATGCACGCTTCACTATATGCATTCCAAAAAATACATCCGTAGCTAAACCTGGCTGCAGAAACAGAAGATCAGCAGTGCTCCTTTGTGGCATCCCTGGGTGGCTGTGGAGGGGATGTGCACGGTAGCTGCCACCAAAACTGCATAGAAAATGCTTGCTTCCATAACCACATCCACGTAAAACAATTTGCCACTGTGTCCTGCCTCTGCTAACAGTCCAACTTCCACACGCTCTATAAAAACTAATGAAATAATTGCAATTTTAAATGTTCAAAACACAACATTTCAAACAACCTGCCATTGAGTGGCACAGGGGCAGCAGCAGCGCTGCCCACAGGTGATCCAGACATCAACTGAGAGCAAAGAGATGAGTGCCTTGTATGGCCAAGTCACTGAGGGAAGAACTGTCAGCAACATCTGCAGACATCCAATAGCTTTCAGCTCATGGCACGTGAGCAGTGACTCAGATTTCACCTAGGGATCACAGATGAGGCAATGATGTGTTAAACGCTCCTTGCTTCCCCTTATTTAACCTTTGCTGGCTGCATCCAGGCAGTGCACGCCAGCTGATAAGTGCTCTGTGTGCCTCAGGGAAGCAAAGCCAGAGCATCAAATGGGGCTCACCAGAATGCATAAGGAAATGCTATTGCTTGCATCAGGCTGCAGAGCATCCATAGAAAGACTTTGGTATCGAGCACCATGTTTGGGGATGAAGCTCCTCTCCTTCACCATGAGAGGCTCCACATCTTGGGGACAGCCCTCAGAAGTCACAGGGGACCATAAAAAAAACACAGGTTAGCTGTAGTGAGGAGAGGAGGAATTTCGTAGCTCTCCCTGCTTTGATTACTCACAGAATGGCTGCGAGGGTGCCCAAGGGGCAACCCCACATCACAGCCCATTGGGGTTCAGTGAAACCCAAGTGTGGAGCCTTGTGGTCCTTGAAACTTGATAGGACTCACTGACGTCTGCAAGCAGAGAAAGCATATGGGGCCATTGAGCCAGTGACAGCGTCAGCCATGCCCAACCTCATCATGCTGGAAGTAGACAGAGTTCAGCATGGGGATGATCATCTCTCAGCAGGCTGGCTGGGACCCAACAACACGAGCATCATCCTGTCTGCCAAGCACAGCACTGGATGCCGTGCACTTTTACCCTTTGCGTGTCAGGGCAGCGTGCACAGGGACGTGCTTCACTTGTCACTCCCAGGCTTAGGCTGTTTCTGTCTTCACCATTACCCAAAGGTGAGGAGGAGTTGAAAAACATTACACTGACAGTGCTGGAGGAGTTGCGGATATAGGGCTTTCCGCTCTGCGCCAAGCAAGCCCTCTGGAATGGTTTGGACACGATAGGTAAACAGTGTCGGGCTCACTCAGTGGGGAGACATTTGTATTTAGATGTTATAGATAAGTGGTGCATATTTGAGACATCTGAAAGTTATTACTCTAGGCAGTTTCTAAACAGAGAATCGCAGTTGCGTAGCCCCTTAACTCCAAGCTGACAGGCAGGATAATGATTTAAATTATTGTTAAACATAGGCTCTGTTTTAAGTGGATGGAATTCAACAGCATGGTGGGTTTTGGGGAAGAGGGGTGTATTGCAAAACACAATGTTTCCAATTGCTGCAATGCTGATGCACAGAAACTTCTCCACCAACACCAAGCATCATTTTGACACTACAGAAACGGCATGAAGATCCTCATAAGGCAACGCTGTCCAGCTACCTTGGGGCTCATTACTGCTCCATCTAATTGCAACTACTTTGATTACGAGAAATGCCTTTTTCAAAGCAAAACATAAAGAGCTTTCTCACAGGCAAAGCTCATACAGCAGTGAACTGTAATAATTTTTATAATGCTTCTGAGTTACAAGTCATTTACGCTTCCTTGAGTTTAATAAGGTTACGTTTATTGTGGCATCACTTTTTTTTTTAATAAACGTATACCAACCTATTCTTCATTATAATCATTTAAAGCACAGTTACTGCATTGCATTAGATCAGAGGATAGCATCTGTTTCACCTTTGTTTTCCAGTCCTTTAATGCAGCGCTGATATCTCAGCGTCACACACTCCCAGACATCCAAGCTGCCAGCTGCACCCAGGGCAGGCATACTGCCCTGCCATAGGCTGCTCTCTGCCTAAGGTTAAGTGTGACAGCACACACTGGCTATGTACCACAGCCTGCATGCAGGCAAAGGTCCAGCAAAAACAAGCTGCTCTCTTATGTGGGAAGGAAGAATTAATTTCTTGCTTATTCAGCATCTGCCTGTCTGTGTCACAAGCATGCTCTCAGGCAGTATCTTCAGCCACAGCTCTCTCGGCTCCCAAGTGGGTAATTTGCAGTAGTATAAGCTAGAGGGTCTCATCTCTGAAGTCTGAAGATCCAATTGGGCCTTATAAAAAGCAATCACACCTCGTCATTTAAGGGGAATTATATGGAAGATTAATAGAAGATGAACCTCAGAAAGGCCACCCGTTCTGCACGGTGTACCAGCATCTCCTAATTATCCTCCTCAATAACACCCAAGACCATTTGGAAATTTGGAGGAAAACTGAGTTCACACATCTGGGGTGTCAATAGCAGCAGTGCCTAGCAGGGTAGGAGCATCACAGCAGCACCTTTCACATACATGATACAACACAAAATCAAGACACAAAATAGTAACTCACGTCTCTGACAGAAGCAGTTTCTCAAGGCCGAAAGTCAAACAAAGACACAGCACTTCTGCTGGGCCAGTAGCTTGGTTGGTCCACCTTGGCACATGTAGGGACCAGTAATTGAGAGGTGTGGAAACCCACAGAGTTAAGGGACATGGGCTGGTGCATATGGCGATGATGGACTGACGGTTGGACTAGATGATCATAGTGGTCTTTTCCAACTTTAATGTTTCTATGATTCCCATGTAAGGAAGAAAGGCAGCATTGCCATCCTGCAGTAAGCAGACACACACATCCATTGTCCCAGGATGCTGAGAAATCTGAACTGTGAGAAATCAAGTGGGAGCCAAATCCTTTACCTCTAAAATGAAGGATACCTTTCATCCCTTCCTGTTAAGATTAGTTATCAATCCAATATACTCATAGCAGTGGGTAACAGCATTCATTTCCCTGTTGCTTGGTTGCTTTGCTTTTCTTGAACAACTGAATTGTAATAAACATTCGTTCCTCATAAAAACAATGGTCCTGTCTCTGCAATTTTTTCTCCTCTTTTAACGTGGATAAATATCCTAGAGGTTGACAGCAAACAAGCAAAAAACCCAACTGGGTATTAAAGCAACTACTAACCCATTTGGGGGACCCAAGAGAATCACAAAAAGGAACTGCTGCAATCAGCAGAAAAAATGGATGTAGTTCCTCTGTCCTCAAGCTGACCACTGAATTTGTGCACTGACAGCCTCCTGGGGCAGGCTTTTGGGACCTGTGGGAAGCAGTGAGAGGCAATGAGAAGCAGTGCCTACATCTCTCTGCAGCCCCTTCAGCTGCTGCTCTGCAGGCAGGGAGTGCAGGGAGAGCTACAGTGCAAGAAGGAACAGGATTTTCTTGTGTCTGCCTCCAGAGTACCGCCATGGAAGGAAAGGTGGCAGCCGGCCTCCAGCTTGGAATATTTGGCAAAGGGATGAGAGAGAATAAATGAACTGTAAAGGCCCCAAAGAAAGTATTTCCTACACCTTTTCCATTCTAGTCTACTTCTACTAGCTCCACATAGGCTACTCATTTAATGAGTTGAACCCAGAAGGATTCAAAACCCATCCGGGGCATTCCAGCACATTTTGAGAGATATCTCAGCACAATACAGCTGCTTTGAAAACCCATCATTTTCATGTTCTGGCAAGAGCTGATAAAGAACACTATGTTTCCTTTCTGGTAGTGACCAACGACCTTTAAGTCTCTGGAGAAATGAATCCTGCTGGTGTCTGTGCTCATCTTGATGCTGGTAAGCAAGTATGGACACAACTACCTGATGATGGGGATCAGTAACCCCCCTCCCCATGGCTCTAAATGTCAAAACAGGCAGGTATCAAAACAAAGTCACCGTACCTTCAGCAACTCATCTCCACAGAAGTTAGAAAAAGGATATTAAATAAGGAGACAGGCTTGCAATCAGCCTTTCTGAGGAAATAATAACCTGGGAAATTCTGACTCATGCTGATTTGTGATCAAGGACTGTGACTGAGATACCAAAAAAAAAGGAATTGAATCAGATTTCCATGGCTGTGTCAGAATGAATTAATTCTCATCATGTAACTGGAAAAGATTTAACATCACAGAAGCATTTTTAGAATGACAGCAGGATATGGAGGCTGTGGTAAAGAAGAAAACATGATTATTGGGCTGGAGAGACTGACAGTGAGAAAAGATAAAAAGGAAATACATACACCATAAAATAATGAGCTTGGTAAAACAGCCAGCAACAGGAACATCCTGAGAAGGGGGCAGTGGCTGTGAACATCTAAGACTGCAGTCTGTGGGTATGCCCCAGACAACACCTATGTCCTAATAACTGGGACAAAAATTGTCAGGGGTGGTGAAGTTGGGACTCTTTGAGAAGCTGCTGTTGTTCATCACTGGTTTTCATTCTTCTGTTAAAGCCGGGCAGATATCACTGCCTGGGTCTGTCTAGTAGCATCATTTACCCTTGTGCCATTCTCATAGATGGGATAGGCTTTTTTTCCCCTCACTTCTGTGGTTGTCAGCAAAGCTTTTAAGTAAATCAAGCGTTGTCAGATGAGCTCACTGTGAATCTACCCACACCAGGTCAGGCTATTTGAGCTCCAAATGCTTGTCCAAAGAAATGATGCTGGTAGGCATAACTAGTCCTTTCTAAATCCATGCTTGCAACTAATTTACATTAATTGCTGCAGAGCTGCAATAGTTACAATGGACAGACAAAATACTGCAGTCAATATACATCTCAAGTAAGTGCTGTAGAGATGCTACTAATTGGAAGATTAGACTTTAAAGTGCAGCTTGATGGATGGGAATTTATCTGGCAGCAAATTTCACAGACACGGTCTTAGAGAGAAATTCCCATTGCAAGCCACTGGCCAAGAGTATCTACCCCTTCCTCATAGAGCCTGTGCACCTTGACAGATCTCTCAATGTTCATCATTAGCAGAAGGCTTCTATAATAACTTAACTATATGATAAAAGAACAGAGAGAAATAGGTATTATCAAGAGAAGAACAGAAATACACCAATCTAATTGGGAATGTAAGAAATATCTGACTCATATTTCATGGAGGGTTGTTTTTCTCCTCTCTCTTAGTGATCCCTTTTATTGAGGCCACCAATAGTACATAGTTGGCATGCTAGAAGAGCTGATTTATCTGCAAGGAACGTACCAGGCATCCAAAGTGACCCACGCAAAGCAGCTCAAAGACTCCTAACACCTCAGAACAAACAACATCAGGGTACTGTCCACATAAAGGGAAAATAAATAAAAAAAAAGAAACAACAAAGCCTTTATGTCATAAATTATCATCATGAAGTCAAAGCAAGACAGCAACTTATACAAATTACTTTGCACCAGTGAAGAAACCAGGCAAGATGGTATCTTGGTCATGGGGTTGTTCTTCTCTTCCCTGTCAATACAAGCAAACCTGCTTTGCTAAACCTGTTCTTTCACTGTTTTCAGCCAGGATGTCACCCTATTTCCATGCTTGCATATTCTTGCTCACCTCATGCCTCTAGATCCCATATAAACCTTCCTGCACAGGAACCAGCCAGGCTTTCCACAAAAAACTAGCACTGCTGGGAGGCAATCTCCCCACTTTCCCTTCAGCTTCTGCAGCACATCCCAGCCTCCCCTACTCACACTCACCTTTCTCTTCTTGAAAGAGTCTTTGCTTCTCAGGCCAGAAATACCATTAAGCACAGAGCCTGATCCCTCTGCATTGCCATTGATTACTGATTAACCACAGACCACTGGTTTTGACCTAGCAAACCCTGCACAGAATGCAATAACAAGCAGATGGTAAAGAAAAAGATCCAGCAGGGCACTTAAGCACATAGCTATCTTTAGGAATGTGAATTAACAGACTTACCCAACTATAAACCTGATTTCTGGCACACTGGACACAGCCACATACATATAAGAGGTGGGAAAGCATTTAACCATCCTGTCAAATTCAGGCTTTGCAGCCTATGCAGTCTTCTGACCAAATGAGAATGTGTGATCTGTACAGTTGAAAACTACATACCTTTAAAATCTGGTATCTTACTTCCCACTTGAACTTTTCCTCCACCAACTTGCATCTATTGCCGTGCCTCAAAGAGCACTCTGCCTCACCATCAGATCATTATTTAGACTCTCTGGAGTTCATCTCTTTCCTGTGTAACACTTATTTCAGTTCCACATCTTAAACCAAAGCACTAGAAATTATAGCATGAGTAGTCATGACAGTGATTGTGGCCTATGAACAAATAATTTACGTATTTCTCTTGAGTGAGCCAATAAAGCTGAGCTGAAATTGCCAGTACCTGCAGCTCTGCAGTGAAATTCTCTGTCAGTTCAGCTTTCTTTCCACCTGTTTTCAGCACTGACCTTCAGCATGAGGCCAATTTCCTTTCACCTGGCCAAGCAGCATTGAAGTCAAGACCTGCAGATTTTATCATGTTAGGAATGGAGCAATAAAAACTGTTTTGACAAATGCAGGCAGCATCAAGGCTCGATGCAGACAGGAACATACTCCAGTGTATAGAATCACTAGTCAGATCCAGTTAAAACCAAGCAGGTCTACAAAGAGGAATAGAAACCAACAGGACTGGAGTTCTGGTCAAAAATATGCATTCACTCAGTGCTGAGACAACAGAGTGGTCAGCTGGTTCCTGTGAACAGCACAGGAGGGCCATGGCTGCTGCTTACAGACACCAAAGAGAGTGAAGAACAACCAGGGAAACCCCATAGCAAATTGAGGTAATGCAGAAAAGCATTGATTGAGCCATCAGCACTTCCAGATCAGGCAAACAATTACAAGGCTCTAAGGTGCTGGGGTCCTCAGGAGTGAGGTGTGACGAGAAAGGGAGGATGCCCTGCATTCAAGATCTCAAGGGCTTTGGTTCTTTTCATGCAAGACACACGGATGTTTATTGGCATGGCACCAGCACAGCAATAGGATTACTGGATTCTAAAGGCTTTTTCCCTGGAGTGGTCTTTATCCTCTTAAAAGAAGATTGAGCAATTAAACATTTATTTTTTATCCTGAAGAGAATTAATTGTCTGTGAAGGGTTCCACCAGTGGCCAGATGCATCACAAGAGATTTTCATCTTCGTACACTCACCAGCATCAGCCAACGATACAAGATTTGATTTGGTAGCCAACAATCTGATTCATCAGATTATATTCTTAGCTACAGACTAAAAATGCACCGATTCAAAATCAAATAGGAGCAAATAGGATGGGAATTTCCTTTGAAATATTTTGGTAAAGACCTCATTATTTAGTGTGAGACAGTGTCTCATGCCAGCTACTTGTAGTGGGCATTAAGCGTACACTCATGGTGGACAATAACTTTCTGATGAAAGCACCATGAATTAGCAATATTGTGGCAGTTTACCCTTGACAACAGTGAGTGCTGATCCACGCTGCTAATGGAAAATCTGGCTCTATGCAACTTGACACCATCACTTCCATTTTTGCCATCTTTCATCCACTTGTGAGCAGTTACACTCATGTAGACCACCCCAGAGGGTCCCTTCTCCTGACAAGGGTACTTGGAAGAAGTCCTGGATCAGCAAAGATTCCTTCAGCCAAAACTGCTTTGTTTTTTTTTCTTCAAGACAGGATAGGCAGGGTCTGGAAGAGCTTCTGTTGCTTGGTGTTTGGCCAAAGAGAAGTGGTGACCACACAAAAAGCCAGGGTGAGGTTCCACTCACTGTAAAACCAGAGCAGCCCCACAGGTAGCCACAAGCTCAGACCAGTAAAGCACAGCAGGAGTAGTGCTACAGGTAAGGGCTTTCAGACTGAGCCTAGCAACAGTTCTGCTTATACAAGTGGGAGAACAAATGGAGACTTCAGAGTATGATACAATCTCATTTTTAGCTCTACTACTGATACAGATAGAAAAGGTAATTTAATTTCATTAAAGGTGTCAAACTTCTTCAATAACCTAGACACTTATAGGGATAACAGTCGCATCCTCTGCATGGTGGATTGCATAATCAGAGGCTGTGATACCAATTAGATACTGAAATGGCAAAGTGCTACCTCATGCCAGTGAATACATACTGTACAGAGCCAGTGTCTAGTTTTATCCTATCAGCAACGTTTAGCCATCATCTGTCATAAGGCCTTAGGAGAAGGGGCCTCTACGGCTGGAACAGCTGGAATTGCAAGATTAGCACAATAAATTGATATTCTTCTACCAGATCATCTACTCAGCTTAAATCTGTAACTCACCTCCAGCTTCAGCTGTCTTCAGTGGAGTAAATGCACACTGACTCTGTCAAGCTACAGCTTTATAAACAAAGAGAAGTCGGCTTTCAGCTTTAAAAGATGAGGTATGTTGTGTTTAAACTATTTTGCTGAGTATTCTTGAGAAAGATATTCATAAATCTGAAGAGATTAATTCCTTGTACCTGTGCATTCTCTGCCTTTCTTTTTGAAGACTTCTATTGCTTAAACAACTATAAAAGAGACCACATTAGACAAACCAAGGCAAACGCATTATACACCACATAAGTACCAACTGGGAGAACATATTTTGTAAAGAAAATAACAGCATCTCTTACCCTAATAATTTAAATCAAAATACCAAAACCTCTGCTAACATAAGTAATTCTTTGGGGCTTTCCCAAGAGAACACCATTTGCAGCTCGTTCTTACTCTCCAGGGCCTTGCCCACACTGGAAACTTCTGCAACTAACAAAAGCCTAAGTGGTAAATTCAGTATATATTCAATTATTCCAGGAGTTTATGCCTCTGGTGGATGTAAGATAAGGTCAAAGCACTTTTAATTGGAATCACTGTTTCCAGACTACAGCTCCCATACTTACACTAAGAAATAGCACTTAGCAAAGGAAAGATAAACTTCTTAGTGAAAACCTGAATATTTTCCTCCTTAAAGCAGCAGCCGAATCAATCAAGAGAACAGATATTTAGTGTGAAGATGTCATGTTTTATATTTATGCCCTGTCAGTACAACTACAGCATCCACATACCCGTTGTGTAAACACCAGTTAGAGTTGTCAGAGATTTCGCAGTTCCTTGTGCTTTTATGGGTAACATGGAAAATACTTTATAGCCTTTCTCACCTGTGTTAGGAAAAATACTTCAGCTTACTAGAACTAAAGCAACTTGACAAAGCACAGAATTTATTTTCCACTGATCCTTCTGCCTTGTTACCGCCTTCATTTCTCTCAGCCTTGACAGGAATAGCCAAGCTCTCCAGTTTATTCCTAACCAGGTTCTCCTGACTCCAACATGGATATAATCTGTGGTCATGTACCTATTGCCAATAGCTTCTTATATGCCAGATTTTGTCCTTTCTGTTCTCATTAAGTAACACTTCAGATCCCCAAGCAGTCCCAATAAGGAAGAGGTAGTTCAGGAGAAAGCAATGGTACACCTGTGGGCAACAGATGGAACACATTCCTCGCAGTTTCCTAATTCAACACCCTATCGTGACCTTCAGTCAAGACTGAAGGGCCAATCTTACAGAGGCTGCCCAGCAAAGAGAAGGGCACTGCATTGAAAAAGCTGAGAAGAGCTTGGGTTTGTTTGGAAGGGGCATCCCAGCAGCCTAATCAGCATCAGCAAGACAGACAGACAACTTTGGGCTGCAAGCTAACTTTTGGGTACCTATCACAACTGGAAAAATACAGCCCTCCAGAGATGCTAAGTCAAAGCAGGAATTGATTAAAATGGCAAGAGATGAGTTATTTATTGGGCTGTTATCACATTTCTAGCCATGTCAGAGAGCTTCCTGCAGCTGCCATAGAGACAAGAGCTACAGACAATAAAACTTTATGAGCAATTTAAATCCTCTCTCCCCTACAGAGATGCAGAAAAACAATGACAACTGACTGTTTGCAGGTTGCGTATATCTTGCCTTCATTAAGTAGAACTCTGTTTAAAAGCATATTATTTCTTTCCATCAGATAGTCACAGACTTCCACAGAGAGGGCAGATAGTTTATAGCTTCCACTTTCAACAATGCACTGTAAAAATACACTGCAGTCATATTTGATTATCCAATTTCCTTTAGTGAGAGCCCCTCTCAGCACATCAGCGTGTTCATTTGCATGTGTCACAGCAGCAAAAGAAATGGATTCCCATAGGTAATGGAAAGTAAGTTTTTGCACGTGGAAAATAAAATAGCAATAACCACATGGTAAAATTACAGATGCATGTGATAAATCATGTTTAGCATCAGTCTTATACCATTCACACCCGAAATTTGCTCATAAATCCACCTCATTTGAGGCTTACTTAATATTTCTTCTAAAGGTGCCTTGGAGCTAGAGATTCAATTCACCTAAGAAGTGACACAGGCAAAGAAAGAAAAACATGCTTCCTTCTTTCCCAACAACACGTGCCATTTCCTTGTCAACTGTGCACTAGCTTGAGTCCCAAGATGGGTAAATATCCATCCATAAATGGTTCAACATTTTGACTTTTGATACTTTGCAAACGCAAAGTAGTAACAAGCTGGCAAGGGCATCTTGAGAAAGACAAGATTTCTTAACTTTTTAATGTACTGGGCATCATTGACTGTTAATTCTAACAGGATCTGAGTACATATTTGTGAATGAAGTTATATTCATACTGTTTCTACTTCAGGAAAAAACATACATTTAAAATCTTTCTGGTTTGCAAGGTCTTGCCAGTTTTTTACATATTTTATATTTACCAGAGGTGGTGAAGCTTTGCTTTCAACAGGTGCCTTTCAGTGTGCCAGTCTGAATAAAATGATCTTTAGCTTTCAAGCTGTTGCTGATAAAAGACTGAGGCAACTTAGAAATACTGAAAATACGGATGGGAGATGAGTATGAAGGAAATAATAAACAGGAAAGGTGTTTGGTTGCTGACTATACTGGTGATCAATGGGACAGAGAGGAAAACCACCTGGCTGCTCCCTACTAGCCAACTGCCTGGAAGAAGCAGACCAGTGTGGTCTTACCATTTGGTTCCCATGAGCTGCCATCCTTCTCCCAAGAATGAAGATCCAAGAGTTAAACAGCTGGTCCCTTCCTTCTCTTTTTTATGCTTTATTATTGCAGCAAGGCAGTAGACTGCTTATATTCCATTTTTCTCAGATTCTATTTTAAAGAGTGAAAGAGCACATGTGTATGCTGAACTGATAGCATACGGCTAAGGCACAATTCTACTAAATTGTACTTTAAATTATCCTGGAATGTAAAAGTGCACTTGTGCAAAACTAGCTGCCCAAAAAGGGAAGGAGAGCTGTAAACAATCCTGCCTTCAAGTTGGGCATGTCAGCAGGAGAGTCACTGTATAAGGGTATGTTTACAGGTCACTTAAGCCTGCATCTGTGCTGAAACCCATGCTCTAAAACACCAATCCTGCATGCAACAACCTCTCATGTGTGAGCCCTTGAGACCTTGTGGTCATAGCAGCATGAGCTTTCTGGGTGAATTTAAGACCTTTTCTCTGTATAATGTGCATAGAGGTGATCATAGCAAGGAGCGGCTTCCCAGCCATGACTGGTTGGAAACAGTGAACCTTATTTCTGAAGCTATCTGCAACGTGGATTAAGTTGATCTCACATTTACACTCACTCCAACAGTGACAGCCAAGACACAATCCACATTCCATATTTTATCCTCCTTTAGACCGAGATGCAGTGGAACATACAAGCCATGTTTACCTTTTTCAGAACAAAACCAAGCAGTCAGTGAAGCTGTTCACAGGCCTCTGCTTCTGTGCCTACAGCAGGGGCATTCAAAGTCAGGGACACGCACAGCCACATGTGCCTGTACCAAGCAGGACAGCAGTAATTCAGTGTGCAGTTAGCAGCAGGGATGGAAGCTAAACGTAAAGCCTACTTCTGCCTGTAAATCTCTAAGAAAAGAACAGCCTCCCTGGACTTGGCCACTGCTCTACTGGGTCCCCAATTGTGGCTGGGACTGCTACTGTAATGCTGATAAGAAAAATGTTAAGTTTGGAAGTTGACTTCTGGGGACATAAATGCACACAGCTTTCCCCGCAGGTTGGGATTTTGCAGTGACACAGCACTGACTGCTGCACATCTTTCCCCAGGACAAGTTTGATTTTGGAAAAGAAGTTACATACTGGGAGCAGGGAGGGAATAATTCTGCAATGAACAGAAAGACAGCCACCACAGATGGTAAAGCTTTTGGTCAGATTCCTGGGTGAAGCACACATAAAATCAAATGGAAGCAGCGCATGCAATTTGACACAGCAACACTATGACCTTTGGGAAAACGTCGAGGGTCAAGAGCAAGGAACACAACAAAGGGGAAGGAAATAAATCACTGAACTGGAATCTGAAATGCTAGGCTCTTCTGTTGAACATACCACTCCAGCATCCCCAGCCTCCATCAGATGCCCTGCGTGCCGTGCTGGGCTGAATGTGACCATATGTTCATAGCTAAGCTATGAAATCCATTTGTCAAGTCCCGGGAGTTTTTGGCAAGTTGTCCCATACTGTATGTGTGGTCTACCACATTGACACACATGCAGAGCTTTGCTGTGGGTATGCCTATATGATCCAGAGGCGACAGAGCCAAGGCTTTCAGCGCTCTGATTTTTAGTTCTGTGTAATAATGAATAGAGATAAAGAGGACTCAAGCCTAAGATGTTTCAGCACAGTTGCTAGTATTAAAGCCTGCTGAAGGCTGCTGGAACATGCTATAAATATGTATCTGAGCTCCACGCCAACTGTGTAAAACTCAGAAGCTGCCTGCTTCATTCAGAGAGTTTATACCCACCAGGGCTGCAGTGAGAGTTCGGAGCCTGTTAAATTAGAGGCAAATCAGTGGCTGGCAAGAATCACATTTCCCTTCTGAAAAGGGATATGGAAGATGCTAGGACAATGCAGGGGTGGATGACGGAGAGGAAACCATTTCTCGGGTGTTTTGAAAGGAAGCACATAATCCAGAGTTATGGCCCTCATTAATCAGGCAGAGGAGTCCCAAGGTGCCAAATCTCACAAGAGCAGTACAGAGAGCTTTGAGTCATTTGTAATCTCTTCACTGAGTCCTTACTGTGACATTTGCCCAAATTCCAGAGCTCAATTCAAATATCACCTTCTTGGCCTAAGAATGGTTGCCCAGTGGCTCTGACTCAACCTGATTCACAACAAAAGATAAATCTTTCTACTTCTAAAAGAAAGTAAAAAGCTGCCGAGAAATCCCTTAATTCCTCTGCCTTGTGCAATCCTGGGCCAGCAGTTTTTGCAGGAAGAAGAGGTTAGTTCTATTTCTTCATATCCTGAACACACATACCTCTTCCATGCAACATAGGTTGCTACAGGCAGTCCTGCTGCTGTATTTCTTAGTGCAACAAACAGTACAGAAAGGAGGCAAAACTGTCAAAGCGTGTCTCGTTTAAGATGAAAAAACACAAAGATCCCAAACTTTGCAAAGACCACACATCTGGGGCAAGCCTGAGTCCTCAGGAGTGCAAACAACCCGTATTTTAGCTGAGGATGGCAGAAGACATGGGCATTCAGCAATCCCAGTCCTCCAGCTCCATCTGCATTTCCAACCCTTGGGCTCCAGAGCACGAATCTAGCTCCTCTGTGAAAGCAACACCTTGGCAAAACCAGCCACAGCTTCTTTCAGTAATCTGGATGAGATCCATATTTGAAATCTGTTCACTAACCCAGACAGAGAATCACAACAGTGTTACCCAGGCAGGAATCATCCCTAAAATGTAAAATTCATTTCCCCACTTTGGCATAGGGAAAGTAAGTCAAATATAAAGAAAGGTTTTACAAAGTATGTGCCACACTCCAGAAAATGCTTGGACAGCGTGTAGCCAGCACGATGTCTTCAAACAGGAATCCACTTACAGGTGGCTTCTAGTGATACACTGCAGTGGTTGTTCCCACCTCCCACTGGTATGCTATTTAAGTGCTGCGTTTCAAACTAATACAGGCCAGGGTGGCGAGATGCCGTGGAAGGGGCAGGGGGGTGGCTCAGTGTCACAAGCCCGACTCATGCAGCACTCACCTAGGAGCTGCACCCCACGGGTGAGCCCGTAGACATCAATCAAAGCCCAGAGGGGTTCTGCCGTCCTCACTCCGCTGAAGAAGAGCATTGCAGCAGAGTCATTCACCCGGTAGAAAACCCGTCCCTTCTTGTCCACCCAGAAGGCAATGATGTTCCCCTCATTGGCAAACTCTTCTGGCAGAGCCTTGGCCCAGAAGCCGCTTTGGGAAACCAAGTCAGGACATGCGTACTTCGGCAGGGTGTCAGGGTTAATCCTTGAAGGATCCTTGGAAGTAAACCCAAGTCGAAGAGCCCCGCTCCAGCAACACTGCTTTTTGGTGATCTGTGAAGATAACAGCAGCATTAACAGCATCTGGCACTCAAACATCTGCATTTATACACACCACAGAATCCGTGCCGTCAAATACCAAAAGCCACCATGCAAGTGAGCCCACCAGATTCAGGAATCATTTTACCCACCAAACACTGCTGTAACTATCTCGTCTGCAAATATCAGGGCTGCATACTTCAGATACAATGCACATATAAAAAAAAGAATCACGTTAAATCCATGGGGAGAGATGAAATGTAATTACAGCTGCATGATGACTCAACTTCTATTTCTAGGGTAATTCCTTTTGCCCTAAGAACAGTCCTCTCACAAAATGTGCCAAAAAATGGCCATAAGAGCTTGTATCTCAGCTGAGGCAGCATCTGCAGCAGCAGAGCTGTTCCTCCACAGTGCCTGGATGATGGGATTTCTCAGGACCTGAAGGAAAAGCACTGGCTTCAGAATCTCAGCCACCACCATAGGGTTTTCTGGGTTTCCCAGCTAAGATGCAGACAATCTTACTCCTCTCTATCTTGTCAGACTGGATGAAATCACATCTTTCAGCAAAGACTTGCATGTGGAAAAGCAAAGTTTAAAATATTTAACCAGATTAAATACACAGCTAGGACACGAAGATGTTATCCTTTTTCGGGAAAATCTATTAATTTTGGCTGTGTGCTGTGCTTTCCCAAATAAGCATTAGGAGCATCTGTTAACAGATTCTGGGAATCTGCATATTTCACACACGCCCTTCTGTTCTTCAAAGAGATCAGAAAAAAGATCAGAGATGCCTTCAGAGCCACTGGCTTTTTCTCAACTGAATTGAACCTTGGTCGGAAGAGGACAGGAGGGGAGCAAGCACTGGGTTCTAAACACACCCAAAACACTCCCCTGGCACAAGGTCTTCATTTTCCTACAGAAGCAGGTGGTCTCCATGGTGTCAGCAGAACCCCAGGTGGAGATCATGCTCCTGGGGATTGGATTTCTGAATTCTTTCCTAATAACATTTGTAAATATTGCATTTTTCCTTCACGTGTTCCTCTCCAAGGCAAATCTGCCCCAGTGAGCACAACAAGCCTAGAGATTTCTGCTTTATTAATATCTCAGACAAAATACCTCAGGGCTTCAGAAAAGAGTTGTCAACCATCAGACAGCTCCTCAGTTAAGCAAGTGCTGCTCTTTATCCCTCCTCAACCCAGCCAAGCACCTCAACTGTTTATGTGAGACAGCATCAAACATTCGAGAGCTGCCCTCAGCTCCAGGGAATCACAGGATGCTCTTTTCTATCCCTGGTGGGGTTGGGATGGTATCACACATGTCCCCAGTGGTAGGGGTCGGATGAGGCATGTGTGTGCCAAAACAGGGAATATGCATGCACTCCAAGAAGCAGCCAGCATTATTTATTGTAGCAAATTTACTGCAAGCCCTAAAAGCTTTTGGGACTGAGATAAATATGGCCTCATTGTTATTCGCACAATTTACTCTTTCACAGTCTCTTGCCAATGCTTTACAGCAATCAGAAGCTGCATGAAGTAAATATTCATATGCTAATCTAGGCTGCACACTTTCCATGTATTAATCAACACCTATAAACAGTTCTCAATACAATCTGACCACAAGCAAACTAATATTCAAATTAAAATCCAGTATAAAGCCTGCCAAGAATTAGACACAGCTGGACATAGGATACACAGCTTTGCTAAAAAAGGCAATGGTTAATGGTGGACCAAATTCTCCCTTCAGCAGCCACTGCTAATAGAAAAACTTGGGAGGTCCCCTGGTTACCAGAAGGGGGGGAAAAAGATGCACTCCATACCCAAACTGCTAAGCTATGATTGCTCCCACAGATCCAGGCTCCTGCTCTTTACTGTCTTGGGTTACTTCTGAAAAAGTCAACCCACACCCTAGCAGCGCCCTGAATTACACAGAAGAAACCATACTGGGGCACGTATCTTGGAAGTGAAGAAAGGAAATCTTCCCGAACCCTATACAGTTCTGGTTGTTTGATGGGATACTCAAAGCTGCAAAGAATAAAGCCCAAAGACAATATTTATTATGCAGAATCCATTCTCCTGATCACTGCCTTCTAGTTTTCCGGAGGGAGTTCAGATTTTATAGGACCTGAATGACTGGGTTCGTGACTGGTCTTCAGTTGGTAGGAAACAAAACCTGGAAGAGTCTGTTCTCCAAAGGCACACATTCACGAGGTAACTGTGAGATGAACTTTGTAGGAAAACAAAGGCATTTTCACATTTCCATCCATCCCCAGGGAACCAAAAGTTCTGCTGCAGCCTGCTGTTTCCTGCTCCCATGAGACCTTCCAATAGACGCAGCAAGAGTTCTGCTCACATGAGGTTTCATGTGCAGAGACAAAACATTTGCATGAATATTTTTCATATATGTTACGCAAGCTGAAGTCCTAAAATATACAGTGATAAACAAGTGCAAATTTCCTGAGATATTTACATTGTTTCAGAATGAGAAAGAAATAATAGAGAACCTTTGCCTAAACCACTAAACCCCACTCAAACCTTTGATAATGTTTTCAAAAATGAAATGCTGCTTTCATCTCCTCCCCATTTTTTTATTATTATTATTATTTTTGTGGTTGTTTGCCCAAACTGCTAGCCAATGTGGAAAAAATCCCATTAGGCAATGTGAGCAAGCCCTGCTGGGTTTCCAGCCTGACTGGAAGCACTAAGAACTCCACAGAAGATGAAGCAAACCTGTAGGAGGGATTTTCTGCCTCTGGGCCTGAGCCTGAAATCTCTGCAATCTCCCTACATTTTCAGAAGAAAGTGTCTTCCTCCCTTTTTTCCCCTCTTCTGGCTCTCAGGGAAGGCTGATGTGCTGCCATAGGTCCCAGCACACTGGAGTCTCCAGTGATGGGCAAAAGCAGGATCATCCAGACTCAGTTCTACATGCAGACAGAAGCCCAGGAAAACTCACTGTGCACAAATGAAAGATCCTCATGTTGATCCTCTCTGTATGCTATAAGCTAAATCTGCCAAAGATGATGAACCACACTGTGCCAATGGAAGGCACAGAATGAGCAAGGAATGCAAAACAGTCCTGCAAGTAGGAAGGCATAAGGATTAGAAAAATCTCTAGATGAAATGCAAAGGGCCCCAAGCTCCTTAGGGTGCCTAGAAGATGCTTCATTTCCTAAGGGGAAGGGTGAATTCCACTGGGAAACAGCTCCCTGACTTTGTGGAAGAGCTGAATTTTTCATGTGAGCTGCAGCAGAAGGGCTATAGCTCCATCCTCTTGGTTATAACAGACACAAAGGAAGAGATATCAGTCTATGTGAGAAAAACGTGATGTCTGCAATGCTCTCTCCTCTGACATTATTGCTGTCAGTAGGCTGACTCAACAAAGCAGTCAGCAGACTGTCAGAAAGATTCTTTCCTCAGACAGCAGTTCTGACAGCAGTGACTGTTCCTTTCAGCCAAACCCTTTTTTCACTCATGCTGAGCTCTTTCACTTCCTTTCCACCTCTTACCTCTTTGCTGTGGAGAGGCTAACTCTCACCTCCAGACCACCCTCACTGCTGCCTTATTTATAGGAAGAAAAGCTCTCATTGTGAAACCAAATACAGTAGCTAACTCCTCATCCTCTCTCAGTCTGCCCAATAAAGATCCTTTGCATGATGCATGCAAAGCCTGGTTGGCTAGTGATGCAGTACTCAGCACTGGTGAGACTGCACCTCAAGTACCACATTCAGTTTTGGGCTCCACACTACAAGAAAGACATTGAGGCCCTGGAGCTTGTCCAGAGAAGGTCAATGAAGCAGTGAAGGATCTGGAGCACAGGTTTTTATGGGGGACAGCTAAAGGAACTGGGTTTGTTTAGTCTGAAGAGGAGGAGGCTCAAGGGGGAGCTTATGTCTCTTCACAATGATCTTAAAGGCAGTTGTAGTGAGGTGGGAGTTGGCTTCTTCTCCCAGATAACAGGCATAGGATGAGAGGTAATGGCTTCAAGCTGTGTCGGGACAATTTAGGTTGGTGAGTGGTGAGGTATTGGCACAGTCTTCCTAGGGAGGTTGTAGAGTCACTGTCTCTGGGGGTGTTCAAGTAAAGGGTACATGTGGAACTGAGGAACATGGTCTAGTGGTATGTTGGTGATGGGTTGATGGTTGGATGAGATGACCTTAATGGTCCTTTCCAGCTTAAATGGTTCTATGATTCCTTGAACTATAGTGATAGACCAAAGCAGAAGACCAAAGCAAAGACTGGGGACATTTAAAGGCCAAGATCTGACTATTGTGCTTTTATTGTGGATGAGATAAAGATCTGCTGCAAGCATCAAAGCCTGGTAGACTCCAGTGTATACCCAGCAGCTACCATGCCAACAAGGGAAAGTATCAGTTACTCACCTTAAGCCTGACTTGCTCGTAAATAACAATGGGTCTGTTGCTGAAGGTAATGGCATTGCAGAAGCTAGCCTGGCGCTTCACTGCCTTCTGTGTTGTGTCCATGATGATCTGGGACCCCTTTGTGTGGGGGTGGAAAAGTAGAGGGGTGATGGACAGAGCTCCACACTGTGGGATGGGGAGACAGTGCTTCTGCTTGTGGTGACATCGGTGGGAGGAGGCCGGGAATGAGCCACCTATGGAATCTGAAAGTAGAATGAAGGAACAAAGGTTTAAAATCATTCTTGAGTACCATTCAGCAATAACCCACCTGGATTCCTTTGCCAACCAATAATCCCTTCTCCTCTACTGATGGGAACCTCAGCTGAGATCGTACTTGCCATGTAGGTCCCTATCTGCACATTATGACACAGTGACAAAAGCAGAGAGGGAGCAAGGGTATCAAGCGAGGAGGAAATTACACCGTTCTCTAACAAAGGCCCTACATAGAAAGTCAATGCACAACCAACACAGTCACAACAGCAGCTTTGTTCATGAATGGAAGGACCCATGAGTTTATTTTCAACAGGGAATCTGCAGCAGTTCAAGCACAGAACAATCGTTATACCAAACACAAGTCATCTGCTTCCTTTTCCTTGTGTGCACAAATAAACTGCATTGTGCACATATGTTTGGGAGGAGATGCTCAGATTTAGAAACAGTACCAACAAAATAATGAATTATTCCAGGATAGATTGAGGGATGCAGTAAAAGCAAACGTGACCTTAGCAATGCATCAGTTTGCTTTTGCATGACCAACAGCACGTTTTAAAACTCTATTTCACAAATACACAAGCTCCATAAAGTAATTATATCCATTCTTCATGCAAATTCATTGCTGACAGTTATGTCTTTCTACAGCTACTATAAAAATAGTGGTCACAACTAATATAATTCTTGGGAGGCAGAAATACAAAGCCTGGACTTTATTTCTCACAGCCTTTGGGGCAGTATTAGTCTCTAGCTACACGAAGTTGCAATGACTCAGGCTCACTCAACAAGTACCAAAAACATAGATTCCAATAAGAACATTTTGACTCAACTTCCACACCAGCTACTCTAGCTTTCTGCTGTCATTCCCCTGTTGCTGTCTCCCAGTGCTATCCCTTCAAAAAAGAGCAGGTAGGCCAAATAGTTTTACCTTTAAAAGCTCTCATCAATGCTTTAAATGAGAGATAAACCAGTTGGAAGTGATTTGATGCTAAGGATTACATGGAATATGTCATTCTCCTGTTCCTCACAAGAAGCTAATAGCAAATATACATTCATGTCACCTGTGCATTTTTTGTCACTCCAACTTATTTCTAGTAGCCACATACCAAAATGAACTTGTGCAGCATGAAGACACAGACATTTTAACTTCCTTGCCTCTGTGCTCTAATTTTACTGGGTAGTTTGGCTGTGATTACAACAACTGCTGCTTCTTTCCATAGGATGTGATGCCCTTTTAAAACATCGTAATGAAGTGAGGAAAACCACTCACAGCTTCTAAAACAGGCTCTGATAACAGCACTGCATATGTCCAGAGCATCTGCTGGAGTCGTGTTATGGAGCCTTAGGGTCCTGCCCAACCCTATGGAAAGGATGTTAGTGGAATGCTTATTTGCTGTGACAAGGTGGCCCTGCTGGGTGAGAATGAGTCAAACCACCCTAGGTCAATGCCTGAAACTCAGTGCAACTATGCTCTATGGAAATGGAAGAATCCACCCCAGGATGAGCTTTCTCAGGTAGAAAATGTGGATGGGGATGAGATTTCCACATGCTCCCACGTGAGGAACATGAACAGATAAGAATCAGAAATGGTCTTAATTTAAAAAAAGAAAAAAAGGCTTAATTTTAAACTAACAAATATTTGCATTTTATTTTCACCTCAGAAATTATTGGAGAAGACAGAAAGCAAGGGGCCAAATATGGTATCTTTACTCAGTTCTTCGGGACAGTATGCCACTCCAATAGGAGAACACACCATTACAACCTCAGACTACAACACAAACACCTAAGACTGGACTCAGACAAGGAAACCGTCACTTTGGAAACACAGTCTGGTGATACATCACCATGCTTGCTTGGCCAACTAAAGCCAAAATAAATCATGAGCTTTAAGTCTTTGTTCAAACTGAGCTTGACCTGGACCCCAGCCTTCTCCAGTTCACTTATTTAACTACACATTTTGATATCCTCAGCTTTTTTTTTTATTGCTACCAGCAGTATCAGTGCAGTACATCCAGGGCCCTTGCAGTAGGCTTCAATTATTTTTTTATTTATATAAAGAACTGAATGAAGATCACACACCTGGAGCTGCAGTTGGCAAATCATACAAAAGTCCTTCGAACTTCACACAAAACATGAGAGACTGCATTAACCGAAAGTCTGTTCCAGACTCCTCGTCTCCCACAAGCTGACTTATCAGTCATTTACAAAGGACAAATGAAGTTACTGCTTCAAATAAAGTTCGCAAACAAACAAGAAGGTTGGAATCTGAAAGCACATTCAAGGGCACTGCAGGTTTCCCATGCCACAACAGGGTAGTAAAAGAGCCAGGCATAAATACTTCCGGCTGACGAATGGGACTTGTAGCAACAAGCCAGTGCCACGCAAACAACTGGAATCTTGTGACAAAAGTCATAAGACCAAAATCACGTTAGAAAACCAGCCCTTGTGTCAAACTGCTGCGAACCTAGAGAAGGACCATGGGTGTCCATACAGGTTTCATGCTGAAGGTCACAAAGGTCAGCATCTGCTCAGTCTCATAGTTTTAAAGATGGGATAGGCTGCCATTTCCAGTTCATGCTCAACAACAGGTGCCATTTGTATCATTTCTTCTGGTAATGAAAACTACAGTGTGAAGCAGTCCAAGCCACTCTTCCTTCAGCATTCTAAGATCTCTTTGCTGGCGCCCTGGCTGTTTAAAAAAGCAGAATGTTGTCCCAGAGGTGACACAGATCTCCCTCCAGGTGTGCTAAATGTCCCTGGGCTCCTGGATCTCAAGGCCTGAGGAAGACCCATTTGTTCTGTAAAAGGCAGCGCTGGGGCACTGGATGTTCTCAGCTTAGAAAATGTGCCCCAAAGCCTGCTACAGATTTTCACCACAAGCATTCCTGCTCTGCAAAATGAAAATCTTCAAGGCTTGGGATTTCTTAAATGCTGCAACAGAATGACTGGAGTTCATTTTTTAGAAATACATCTTTCTCCAGTTGAAAAATTCTCGATAAGCACTTACCAGAATCTTGTCAAAACTCATTTCAGACTGAAAACTAACTGCAAAGTATTTAAGATAAACTTCTTGGAGCGCAGGAAATGAACAGCATTCAGAAATGAGTCAGAGAGAAAAGAAAACTTCAGACCAGGGCCCAGGGACTGACATAAAAAACAGGTGGGAATGTCCAAGCCATGTCCACCTGGGGAGGAGGTGTGGGGTCAGTGACAGAGCTGTGCCTGTCCTGCAGAACAGTGATGGGGAAAGGAGCAGACAAAGCAAGTACCATGCTGTGAAAGGAGAAAAGGGTTCAAAAGTCCTGACATTATCCAAAGAGGATGACAAAGGTGTTTTTATCTGCCCACCAGTTTTATTGAGCATGCATTTAAAAGAATGGATTTGGGAGCACTAGTGCAGCAGGAAAGTCGTAGCCCTGAAATAAAACCTGCACAGCTTCTCCTAAGCTACACGGTTACCAGCGGCACAGGGAGACAAAACAATCAAGTACAAGATGAATAATAACACAGCCCGCTTTTTGAGGTGGTTCCCTGTTCTGGAAAATTATGGTATTGAAATGGAGTAGCTACTTCCACTGATCCTTCACATTTATTAACAAAGTTCAAAAGGAGAAAACCACAACAAATTCCTTGCGCTAGGCTTTGCAAATGCATTTTTCTAAGCACATTTCAAGATATGGTTTACTAAAAATAAATATTAGCTTAACACCATGGGAAACTGAAAGGGGTTGCAAACCTTGTTTTCTTCACATGCAGCCTGATCCTGGGCATTAGCACAGGAGAGAAGGAACCATAAATAAGTGCTAATGTAGAAACAAAGTATTTTTCAATGCCTTCATAAATGTGTTTGCTTTTCTCGAAGAAATAAATAATCGCTTACCTCCAGGCTACAACCAACTCCCCCTGTGCCTGTTGTGGTGACAACTGCCCTATCAGACTGCTGTTGCTATGGTCAACTACTGATCTTAGCATTACAAGATGACCAGGAAACAAAGCTTTGCCCTTGCACAGGGGCTAGAGCTTTGCAGGGGTTGGGGCACAGAATGATAGAAACGCAGAGGGTTAATTCTGGCAACCTGAAATTATAGAGCATCTTGGGTTAAGCTTTAGTGAATTAGGGACTTATCTACAAGGTGGATCTGAGCCAGCAGGTCAGATCTAGCGCTCCCATCCAAGACTCCAAAACAAGTCAAAGCCAAAACGTAACTTATTTTCATCTGTGCTATTTTAGCAGTGATGAGATGTATCAAGAGAGTAGGTTAGCACATAGTGTAAGATTTTCCACTTAAACTGCAAACTAGGAGACAAGAGACAGGTGCAGACAGACAACATGTACATGAAAGGAGATAATACCAACTCGGGTAAGGCTTAGAATTATACTTCTCTCTCTCTCTTTTTTTTTTTTTTAAGACCAAAAAAAGCAAAGCAGTGTCTAAAGTAGTAGATTTGTAAGACAAGTGTGGCTTTGTATAAGACAAGTGTGGCTTTGTAGACGCCAGCGAAATGCCCCTCCACTATGAAAGTAGGCAACAAAAGCCAGAGCTCACTGCAAGATGATCCATGAGATCCTACAATGGATCCATCTCTCAAAACTGACTGATGGGGAGTTGTCAGTGTTTGAGGAACATCCCAAGTGACTAAGCTTAGTTTTCATGCCACCGAGAAAAATAAAACCAGTAGAAGCAGTACAAAAAAGTGGCGGTAAGGACAGAATGTAGAACCAGCTATAATTTGCAATATGACTTCACCGAGGAGCAGTGATGGATCCTGTTTAGCCACTCCTCATACTGAGGCACTCAGGAGTCACTCATCTGCAGGAGTGCCAGGCAATGACCTGGGCGTGGAACTTTTTCAGCAACCTCAGCAGACCCCATTAAACTGTACGTCCTTGGTCACCGCCTGGATGCAAGGCTTTCTGAGGGTGTGCTTGAAGATGATACAGAGGCTATGAGTATTAGCAAGGGTCAGGAGGGTGGCAGTTTGTACAGAGGTTGAGAAAGGAGACAAGAAAAGCTTAGGAGAGATAGGAAAAGAGCTTTTCTTCAGTTAATATATAGAAAGTCTGAGCTGTATTTATTATTTTTTTTAATATATATATACTAGAGAGGGAGAGAGAGAGAGATCATAAAGAAGTGAATCTGTTTAATTATATGTAGAAAGGTTATGTCAGAACTAACATTTGTGGAAATTACTGAGAAAGATATAATGAAGATGTTCCTGGGCAGAGCCCAAAGATGTGGCACTGAGGGACATAGTTTTTGGTGGTCATAGTGGTCATGGGTTGATGGTTGGACAAGATGGTCTTAACAGTCTTTTCCAACCTTAATGATCCCATGATTGTATGATCCTCCGTGCAAAGGAATTTGAGGAAGACTCAAAATGCAGGAGAGGCAGGAGAGGACAGAGCTGGGGAGGTGACCCCAGGAAGAATGACCCGGCTGCTGGCACCGTGAGCAGTCAGGAGTGCCAAGTAGTGTGAGGATGGCTCTTCTGGGGGGAAGATTATATCAAAAGGAAGTTGTAGGAATATAGAACTATTTCTATATGTTTATAAGGCTGATTAAAAGAAAGCCCTTTCCCTTTTAAATTAATTTTTAAAGTCAGCACCTTCAGTAATGATACCGTGCAATAATAAACCACCAGTAGACCCCTAATTAGGGGGTCTTTATTCACAGACATCTGCAGCAATTCTGTCACCAACATTACTATGACCTCCTTCTGTGTCACTGTCCTTTGCAGGATCACATATTATAGTCTGCCTGGGACAAGCCAGTGAAACCAACCGTAACTCCAGTTATTCATTCATTTTCTCAGTATAGAGCAGGACTATACACATAAAACACGTTACACCTGCATTAACATTAGAGTTCCTCCAAAGCTTCATCTACCCAGCCTAGAGTTTCCAACATAGCATAAGGTGCATTTTCCCTTTCCCTCCTGCAAGGTTAGGCACAGCTGTGATGAACAGCAAAGCTGCTGCCCAAAGGTAGCTGTGCTTCACTGCATAGCCTGCAGAGCAACCACACCAGGAGGGTTAATGAGAGCTCACACTGCAAAGAGGTAGCTACATAAAAACAGAGCCCAACTGCAAATATTTTATGGCCACGTAGTATTTCCATGGACTACAAATCAATGTAAAAGATGTTTTCTTCAAGGGGCCTCATATAGACTGTGTTTTTAAAATGCATTCCCTCTGCTAAATATAAATCAGTAAGAGTTTTTGTTCTTCCAAAAGATTAACTAGCCTCAGTATTTTGGGATCTAATTCTGGAATACTTGAAGATGTGCCAGCTGTCTCTTCCAATTTAAATAGTTTAATGGAAAGTTTATCCTGGGCACATTTTCCATGTACGGTATAATAGCTTGGAAGTCCGAATATTAAGAGTTCACCACAAAAAGTAGTAATTTGTCAAGGTTCAACTTCACATATTTCTCAAGACAAAGAGGATGGTGGGAACAATGGAGACCAGGCATAAGGCAAGACTAAAAGTGGTTTCAACAATAACATGGACCGGCAGAACTAAAATCTATGAGTAGAAAATGGACTACTCCACAAAATGGTGCAAAGAAAATACAAGTTAAAGAAGCTTCTGTTCTGAACTCAGGCCCTGAGGTTATCTCTGAAGCATACCTGTGAGAAATCAAGGATGTGTTTCTAGACTCAGCATCCAAGTGGAGTGAAGCCCATAGCAGGCCATTCATACTGCATATTTATAATACAATGAGCTATAGCAGGATGCTTTTCTTAATTCAGTCCCTCTGTCACCAATGACAGAAGATAGGGTGTTAAGAGGGTAATGTTGAGCATCTCTGAATCATGCTTCTTTTCTGAATAGAGCACTGAGAAAGCATCCTCCAGCTGACTACCTCTCATCTCTTAGCACCACTCCCTAACCAGAGACCACTTCTCACTGCTAAAGACAAAAGTCCCAGACTGGATACATCTTCCTACCACGCTCTTTACAAAAAATGTGGTTCTGCTGAGTATCCCTGTAATAAAGCGAGTGAACGATACACTGGAATAGTACAGGCTCCTCTAAACAGGACAAAAAGCAGGAATATCTCTGCAGACACAGTATCTGCAGGAAGGTGATATGGGTGCTGGGCATTTACAGCTTGTATCCACAGCTGCAGGGCAAAGAACAAAGGCTGCTGGATGGATGCCTCTAGAAAGACCCCGGAAAATACTCTAGCACACAGATAGCACCATTCACCTCTAAGGAAACATTACACTTGCGCTAAGTGAAATATTCCCAAGGTTACCGTGATTTAACTCACATACGACCACTTCCTCAAAGCCACAAAAGGTTGAGGCCAACTTGGTAGAGCTTAGATCACAGCAATCAGAAAAGAGCTCTTGCAGCCTCAAGAGCACACAGGATCCACCGCACCAGCACTTTAACATCCCTTGTGCCACTCCAAATACCCATCCTTGGGCACAGCATGGGTACACCCAGCACCAAGTCCACGTGCTCCTGCCTTACAGCAGCATATATGAGCAAAGCATTAACATTCTCTACAATTCAGAAACGCTGACCACTTTGGACTGAAACAGTGAAATTTCCAGTTTCCAGTGGCTTTGCTGTCTCTTCTGCATTTTGCTGCTTGAATTTATTGCAAACGTCATGCGTGGATGGCTTCACTTTAATTTAGTATCTGGTTGGTCAGGATATATAACCCAGAGCCTGTTCTTTTACTTCTCTTCTTACCCAGCTGGACAGTGTAGATTATGTTTATCATTCACTACCACATACCATGAAGTTTTAAGCTGTAATGCCATTTCTAAAGAACTCAGGAAGCAATTTTTCTTCTTATACATGACATTTACATTTGGAGCGTGCCATTTTTCCTAATATAAACCATCCATTTAGATTCACTTTGAGGTACTATAAAGTTGGGTCATTTTGCATTAGTCTTCTTTAAAAATGCAATGCTTGGGTCATATTTATTTCACGCTCTTCCTTCTAAAGTTCACTGTTATTCGCAGGGTCTCTTGAGAGCACACCTGCTGGAAGAAGCTCCTTACCCCATCCGCATTTAGAACTTAACAAGCACTTCTAAAATGTTGTGATTATTGTTCCCAACCCAAACAATGTTTTGTAAAGGCTCTCCTCTCACTGTTCTCAGAGGTTTAAGCACATCTCCTTCCTTTACTGGTGGCTGCCTGCAAAGATGTGTCTAAACCCAGAAGCAGCACTTCCCTTCCTGCAGGGCTGCCAGGGTTGCCCACAGCAAGGTGATGGCACAGCCAAAGGACAGTGCTCAGCTCCACAAGCTTCAAATCATTAAAGTTCCAAAGACCACAGAGATCATCTGTGGTTTTAAACTGAGACAGGGGAGGTTTAGGTTAGATATTAGGAAGTTTTTCACACAGAGGCTGGTGACACACTGGAACAGGTTGCCCAAGGAGGCCGTGAATGCCCCATCCCTGGAGACATTCAAGGCCAGGACAGATGTGGTTCTGGGCAGCCTGGTCTGGTGGCTGGCAACCCTGCATATAGCTGGGGGGTTGAAACTATATGATCATTGTGGTCCTTTTCAACCCAGGCAATTCTATGATTCTACGATCTAGTCCAACCATCAATCCATCTCTACCATGATCACTAACAGTGTCCCTCTGTGCCACATCTCCATGTCTCTTGAACTTCTCCAGGGACTCCACCACCTCCCTGAACAGCCTGTTTTGATAAAATGGAGATCTTCCACTTCCAAAGATACACTAGTAATTTCCCGACTGCTGTCACAACCCTCCAAGCACAACACTGATCACTGTGTGAATCTTTTGCAAAACCCTTTTGGCGTTGATGTTGTAATACTCAGATTTTCACTTTCTGCACATTGGTAGCAGTAGATGTATTGTTATTCAATATGTCTTCTGTTTTTTTTATATGTTTTCATTCCTTTTGAAAGTTCCATTTTCAGTGCAAGAAATTCGCTCACTTTGGGGTTAGTTGCTTCAGTCTTAAAACTATTTACATCCACATCCATTATCCAGATATCAAAGATTTTATTTATTTATTTTTAAATAAAGAGCCAAAACAGCCCTCAAGGGAAGTCCTTTAAACATGTAATTATGGAGGGCCTTCCAGTTTCTTCACTGAAAAAGAGAAATTGCAGTTGAATTTTTGGATTTTATGTACACAGCCTGACTCATCCCAGACGATATTGATCCCAGCAGCTTTTTTTCTGATTATGTTTGGCAGCATGTAAACCCTTAAAGAATGGGGTTATTAGATCTAGCAGCTTAACAGGTACACGAAAATGTGACTCTACGGTTTGGTCATGTTTAACCACCTCATCAATCTTTCAGAATGACAGGAACAACGTACTTCCTCGAATTCCTCCTCCACCATTTCTTCTCTCCTACCTCTCTCTCCAGGAGAGCTCAGACCACACAAACTTTGCCTCTGCTTACTTTGCCATCCTTTCTTCTCCAAAATTAGATATACTAGCCAGCATATACAATTAAAATATTATTTTTCCAGGCCAATAATTTGAGTGCTGCTGCTGCAAAGCAAGAGAAAGGACAACATTTCTCCCCTTACACAAGAATTTGGCCATCCACTGGTGTATTCCTTCATTAATCTTCACTTTCTGTACCAAAGGGAGAAGAGGAATCTAAATTACTGACTTCGCCAGTCCCATCTGGCTCTGCAGCACATCACTTGCACCAGTTTCAACACCCCTTCCAGTCATTAACTTTGTTTCTTTTGCATCTGAATCTGGCCCTATGAATTCGAACTTGAAACTTCAATGGCCAGTCAGGAAATAAAGTTACCGTTTACTGTAACGAAGACAAACAGCATCCTTGGCGCTGATTCCAAACAGAAAGCATGAACACTATTCCATCATCCTTCCGAGCAATTCCCATGCCAGGTCCATGAAGTTATTAACACTTTGCTATAAATAGGTGCTGGAGAAGTCCATGCAGAAACTTATTTTTCTTAGTGCCCACTGCAGCAGGCCAGCCAGTAAGTGACCCAAGAGTATTGAATCCACATTGCCTGAGGACAAGAGCATGCAGAGTGGCATGTCTTTCAAAGCAACTCTACCTGCTATCCTTATGCTGAATCTCACACCAGAAGACAGCGGGGAGGTGACTCTAAGAGCACATGGAAGGGCTCCAATCCTCTCAGATTTTATAAAGGCAAAAACATTACTTCAGATTAGAAGCTCAAGGCCTGTTTTTATTAAAAAACCTTCTCACAATTCCCATAGACTGTCATTATTATTTCCTTAGTACTTGCATCAACTTCTCAATTATTTTTGTAGATAAGGATACCCCAAAACTTACATTTAGGAAACTCCACTACTCCTAGCTTGAAATTTTGCTAACATTAACATGCACAACTATGCAGAAGAAAATCTAGGACATAACCATCAATTTCATACTGTTTCAGACTTGCTTTCATGACCATGCCTTACACACCAAGACGATCAGTTATTCACCAAAGCTGGGTAACTTACACGGGTGACCTGGGAGGTACAACATGAAGATGACTATTTCTAAACAGCTGATGGAAGAGAGAGAGATTAAAAAAGCGTGCCAGTTTGTAAAAGGAAGATAATACTATTTTAAAAATCATGCAAAGGGAATTTTTGCATAATAGAGTATTGGTAAGAACGGAAAGAGGAAGAAATGCAGTACAGAGCATTGTTCCTGATAGAGTCATACTAAAGGTGTAACTGCCTTGAAGCTCCTGCAGGAATAAGAAACAATCTTAAAGGAATCAAGGGGCTGTACCCTCTTGGTGGAAAGGCATCTACGCTATCACAGAAGAGCAAGGAGCAATTAAGTGCTGAAGCCAATTCATTCATCTATCTTCCTTGTTTTGCATAGCTTGAAAAGTCGTGGAAAATCTTTAGCCATCTTGTCACGCTAAGGGATGTTTCTTCCATAAACGACCTCTGGATTGTTATTACTTTTTTAATACATAATTGCACCTATTTCTATAAGCCACAACCCTAAACTCTGTTTTAGTAAGGAGCACAATTCATGCCTGACAAACACTCCTTCTGCCAGCATACAGATGCAGCTGTTGAACAGGAGCCTGCACCCCTGGACCATGAAGCATTTCCCTGAAAACAGCTTTCCCTGTTTTTTTATTCAAAAGCATATTCAATGCACAATTTGAAACAACTGCTATATATAAAGTATATAGATAAAAACTAGATAAAAGCACTGTTTGTCATCAAATTGAAGTTGCACAAGTCCAAAATTGCTACCCATTTCTATATTTTCCCAGATTGCACACTCCAAAGTTAATTCTCTGATGTGTTGAAATTATTCAAGGTAACTTGCCTGTACTTTTACTTGATTACAGCTTCCTACACAATGCCACACACATCCTCCCACATCACACAAGTTGAAGAACCAGACACACATGCAACAAAAATACTGATTAGGCTACATCAAAAAACCTATTAGATAAGGTTTGTCCATGAGAGTTTGAGCACAGATTTACCTGAGTAGAAGATTAGAAGATGCAAAATATGTATTCTCATGGGCAATGCACAAAATGCAAGATACCAGTTCCAATGTGCTAAATAACTTCTCAATCACCTTCAGGCAATTACTTGTGCACTGGTAATCTGAATTGCTATCAGCGTGGAATGACCTTTGGAGTCCTCAGAGAACAGCTTTGTTGGATGTGGGTGCAGAGAGAGAAAGTCTCTGAAGTTGTGGGATAACTGATAAACAGGTAAAGAGAGCACAGGCGGTCACTTAGATAAAAGGGTAGAAACATCTTCCAGCAAAGTGACTGAGGTTACCCGACCTTTGGTGAAGAGCATTTTAAGAACTGCAGTCATCTCTCAAAGTCTCTGAATGACTTTCACACCCTTTCACATCCATTTGGAGAACATTCAGATGATATCTCTCTGCATTTTATCCTTGCTACCATGGGAATGGATAGCCTGAAAGCTTTATCCTTTGTATGATAAATGCCAATGCACTGCTGCCAAAAAAGGGAGCTGGAATCCCTGCATCTCCATACCCACGTCTAACACCTCAAGCAGAGGCACAGAGATCTGCAATTAGAGCTTGCAGATCTTTGTGTTGATCATCTTAATTACTACATTTAGACGTAACTGCTCATTTCTTTGCATCAAGTGAGAACTCTAAGCCCAGATGAAAAACTCACAGTAGGATTGGACCTTTTGCAAGCAGAAGCACCCTAGGTGTAGGGAATAAAAACGTCTGAGTTCTGTTGTTCTGGCAGGTACTTTGCTAGAGGTGGACCTGACAAACCAAGGGGCAGTCTGTCTTCTTTCATCAAAACATATGAGATTTCAGGAATTAATTTACAGCATAATACAAGATTTTCCAGTGTATCCCAAAGTCAGCCTTGCTCACTCTCCCACCTAAACTTGCTATAAGCCATGTTCAAAATACTTTAAGTCAAGGAAAATAAGATCTTTTGCAGTCAGTAACCATGCAAATTCCAAGCCACAGAAAATAGATACATGATATCTAGATACTGAATCAACTACCCATGCTCAAGCAATAGAGCATTGGGCTGGACAGAATGGAGTCTGTCCAGAAACCCTGTCACAGCCGTGTCACTTGATCAAGGTCTCTTCAGCCAATTTTGCAGAGCCTTCGAGGGACAAAAGGATTGAAAGTAGAAGAACAGCAACCCCCATCATGTGAGGGACCATCTTTCATCAGGACTCCCAGAACTGCATTCCCTCTAAGCATACAGTTTCACTTTGAATTGAAATAGATGTCAGCCCCTTTCTGGGGTATCTTTCCCTTTGGAACTGAAAAATCAGAGGGCAGTATTGAACTAGTTAAGGATAGGCAGAAAATAAATTGAGCAATTTTTCTTTTCCAAGCTGCATGAAATTCACAGCATCAATAATGCCTTTGTAAAAGTAATTAGATTCTCAAGGCTCTATTTTATATTTGATAATATGAATCTGGTGTGCAAAGACATAAGTCATTTTGATCTGGGATGCTTATCCTTTTTGGGCACATTATGGGCACCCTTATATTTCTATCTTCCACAGACTTTTTTTCTTTTTCTTTTGCATTAATCTCAGTCTCCCTGCAGGATGCTATTTTTTAACCTTTGAAAATACTGATTCTTAACAATCTCTGTGTCTCCTGTCAGTTACCCAAGAGAAAATTAAGTCGCCCTAGAGAAAAGTAAGGTTCTATTCTAAGTTATTTTAGTTGAGTGAATATTAGAGATATATGAAGTGGAGCTCGAGTTGAAGCTTTCAAAAATTTCCTCCCCAAAGCCTTTTCCCTTTAAGCCCAGAATTTATTTCTTTCCTAAACCAAAGTCCCAATGCCCTGGCCACCAAGATGCCATTTGGCCAGTTCTCTAACATTTAGCTTTTCCAAACAAGAAAATTATGAAGACTTCCTCCTTAAGCAAAAGATGTTTACCAGAAGAAATTTTCTTTACTTTAAGGCAGCAACCAACCCAAAGCGTGCATCACATTTACGCCAGAGCTGTGACAAATGCCTGTTGAACTGCAGCACTTAAACCACTTGCATTTTAAACAGCAGTTTGTCAAGTGATGTTAATTATTTGGGAGGTCTATGCTCCTAGAAACATAAACATTTCTTTTTATACTGATCACATTTTTTTTCCATGCGGTGCTTCCAGCAGAGACTGAAATTAAAATGGTTTCTGTGTGCCATGGTGTGGTTTATGGCTCAATTTCCCTGCAGAGGATAGCATTGCACTGGGGCTCTACACAACACCTTCCCATCCTTCCTTGACTGTTGGAAACCTCTCAGTAGGTGTGAGAGCACTTCCAGACTCAAACCCACTCCCTCTCCATAAGTCTACACAGCTTTCTCATGGCTGTTGGATAGCACAGGTCTAGGACTCACAACAGCCTGAGGAGCATCTGAACTTCGCAAAGCAAGCAGAGGGCTTGGTTAGCTGGGAAACTGCACAGAGAACAGAAGTATAGGCTCTTTTTGGAGGCTTAGCCAAAGCAAACCTTCACTCCCGCCAAGGTACAATTCAAACACGAGCACCTGCTGCCCTCAAAACACCAATTGAATTGTGCTTCCCCCACACCACCTCAAGACTGACCTAAGTTTTGAGTGGCACCCACTGCCTATGGAGAAGGCTTCATGCAAGCACAAGAAGCAAACCAGAGCAAAACCTGCAGTGAGACGACAGCTGGTGCTCTCAGAAAGCACACCGTGCAATCTGCATGTCAGTGCTGGGAACTACCCAGGGCTCTGTGTGCTTTGATCCATAATGATTTCTTTTCAAAAGTAGTTAAAGATGGGAACAGTTTCTGTCACCCAGTGGAAATTTATGAAGAGGTCACTGAACATCTTTCTTGTTTGGTCAAGTGTAGGGTCCTTTCTCTTCTCCAGACTTCATCAATGTCTGCTGTAGTACTCCAGGGCTACAGCAGTGTGCCTGTAGGTCTCCACAGTCTGACCAGCCTCTGGGCAGGACTGCTGCATGAGGGACACCACAGTCTGCAAGGTAGGGCAACTCAAACCCTAGGCACCCTGCATTACCTGACCTCTAACGCTTCCTCTCTGTATTAGCATATATCCTTTTCTGACTGAGTAAATGAGTAAATGCAAAACAAACCACAAAAAAGGAGCTGATTTTTATAGCAAGGAGCCTTCATTTATCCCAAGGGCTTGAGGAAAAGGGCAAGAACTCCAGATTTCTGCCAACACAGGCTGTTGCAGGGGAAGCAAGCAGGATTGCACCATTCACGTTCCTCATCACATTCATTAATGTATATTGCTTTTATGTCCAACTACACCACCTTTTCTTCTTTTTTTTATTACTATCATTTTTTCTTTAAGTTAAAAGTGCTATCAACCTTTAGGGTGGGAAACATATGCTAAGGCATCTGACCAATTATAATGGCTCTGTCTGCATTCCCCCCCCCTTTGCTGGGCTGCCAGACCCACAGTGAATCCCAGATAAACTGAAGGACTCTTCTTCCTAGACCCACCAATTGCAGTCATCGTGAATGTTATTTTTAATGCCAACAAAGTACAGCATCCCTTCCAGACACAATCAAGGACAGAGTCAAGGAACAGAAATACCATTGAAGCCATCTTGACAAGAGCCACAGAGGAGAAGGCTCTGACTCATCTCAGACCAGCTTCACTCAGATAAATATGTCTTCAAAGAAAAATACTGTAATTTAGAGAGGGATAGATGGGGAGAAAAACAAACAGACAGCAACACTAATAGGGATCAACCCTACAGCAAAATGCCGTCAGACACAGCACTGCAGCATATGCTCTGATCAGGGGCACATGGACCATGAAGCTGGCAGGCACGCTCTTTGTTCAGCCTCTGGGAGATGAGATCTCTCCTGACCTCCAGCTCCACTCCCTGCTACACCATCAGTGAATTCCTACTGATTCCCCAGGGCAATCCATCAGGATCAATTTCTTGCTTTGCCTTCACTTTTCAAGAAGTTCCCTTTTACTCTATGATTAATCTTTTTTAGGCTGATCTCAATTCTACCCTCAGCATGTATGGACATTAATGTAAAATTCTTTAATAAAAAGAAAGCAGGCCTGTCAATTTTGAGACTGCATGGCTAGAGACCACCTCTTCTTAATTCCTCCTAGATGCCAGCAATGGTAGTTATATTTGTTCCACAAACCTATTTTATACCATTAACAATGTGTTTCTTCTGGTTCTGGGAACATTTGTTCTGATTAAGCATGAAGATGATTCCCTAGGACTCATCAGAGGATCCAACAAACCCTTCTGAAGAGACACCTGCTACCTCTAAATTAATTGAACAGCAGCTGAACATACCATTCATAATTCTCAACAAAAGAGGAATTAAGTAAGGAACAAGTGAAGACAGATCAGATGTAAGAACAGCTCCCTGTAGAAGAGGGCAAGGACCGCCCAAAGAGGAGACAAATAAGACAACCAAATCTGAAAAATAACACAAAACATTCAGTCCCCCGGTCCCCTCAGCATCAAGAGGATGGAAAAATGGACAGGGATAATGCCAGGAAAGCAAAAGATTAAACTAGAACAGAGATGCTCTTTACTCACATCACCAAGACCCCCAGAGTCAAATAATGTCACAGCTAATGAAGAAGTCATCTGCCTTTCACAACAGTTTTCAAGTATAAATGTGGTTACCCATAAAATCACTACATATGGAGGCACTACTTCATCTGAAAAATGTTGTCAGCAGTCAATATTGTCAGCCCCTTAAGGACATTCGAAGGTGACCCACGGGTCAGAGGCACAAACTGAAATAATCTCTGGGAGCCCCACTTTTAGCAAATGCCAGCACTGCTTTGGCACTCTGCCCAGGGTCTTCTGCACCAGTTAATCCAACCCTGAGCAGGATTAACTTCCCATACACACACATACTTATTTGCTTTCAGAGCTAGATACCAATCTTGCTGAAAGCAGAGCGACCTTAGAAAGACCCTCTTCTCCCCATCTCATCTTGGTTCTCAGTGAGTGACTGCCTGCAGAATATGGGAAATGTTAACCCCCTAGTGAGGGTGAAGACATTTTCAATCATTCCAAATATGAAAGCCAGGTAAGATACCTCAGAATCTAGACAATAGTCTAGATATGACAAAAAATGCAAAGTAAAATTAACTTGTAAAGAAATCTCACTAAATTCATGCTGTCAGATTGTTGTTTTTTATGTTTCTTATTTCTTCTGGGATATTTTACAGTTTTAATCAGATCACAGAAGTCAGAAATTATTTCATCTAAAGGTGTGGACAGTGGTGTGTGCTAGAGTACATTTCTGTTGGGCAGTATTAACTGCAAGGGTGAAATGCAGCATTTGGTAAGGTTGTTGCAGAATAGGCAAGGAACACACAAAGTAGGAAATACAGCACGGGGCTGATTCAGCACTTGCCTACAGATATACCATTCACTACACTACCAAGCATTAAGAGAAAGCTAAAAATAGAGCTCCATTGTGCAAAGAAGGAATATATTAAGTTGCACACCATAGCTATTTTTCACTCAGGAAACGACCTCCAGCTTCCACTGTTCCCCAAAGCCCTACAGCAGCAGCTCATTGGGACGGAGGCTCCCAGCCAACCTCAGATATCCCAAACCTCCCAGTGACACCTGTGAGTGAGTCCCACAGACTGCTCTCCATGAGAACAAAATGCAGAGGAAGGACAGTGCCAGCACTTCACACCTACTGTGCACAGGAATAAACCAGCAGCCAGGTGTAGGAAAAGGCAAAGAGGATGCCAATGAAATTGGAAATGAACCCAAGTAGCTGCCCAAAAGTCTTCACCACTATGTAGTGCAGATGGAGAGCTGCTATGCTCCTGCTTCTTTCTGCCTCCTGCTATTCAACACAGTTGTGCAGCACACCAGGACTTACATAAGTACGGGGAAATTCTGGCCATACATAATGCTTACACCTGTATATACATCCCACAAAGACAGGAGCCATTATTTTTATTGTATCCTCAGGCTACAGAGCAACATCCACTTAAGAAGCTTAAAAACTCAACTGCTCAAGCCAAAAGTTACATCTGTCAGTCACTGCTGCTTCCCAGGCTAAAAAAATGATGCATTCTCACCAGGGACTTCTTTGCAAATACATTGATGCCATACAATTACAGTTTGGGAAATGTGACACAAGATACCTTTTTCCTGTTCCTTGTAGAAATTATTCCACTGCAAATCACTGATGTGTGCCCGTGACACGAGAGTAATTAAAACAAAAACAAGACAAAGCCCTGCAATGAGGGACTTATTAGCGACTGTGACTTGGAGGAGGGAAGGTTATTGAGCAAATGTGCATGCAGCAGACACGTCCCCTGCACATGAATTAATGCACTGTATACACTCCAGCTAGTCAAAAGCCCTCTGAAGAGATACGGACACGTTCATCGCTAACCTCCGCACGTAGCCACACACTGTACCCTCTCCAGCACAGCTCAGCAGCTTCCTTGGCTGAAGCCTGACTTTTGCCTGCTCCATTCCAAGTGAATAACAAAAATACACTTAAAATAATAATAATTTTTAAAATTCTCAAGCTGTTTTTTTCTCAGGCAAAAACTGGATTTGAGCCCCTAAAACCGAATGCAAATAGCATCTCACAGCCATAAAGAGGAATTAAAAACTAACGCAGCAGGTGACAGTTGAACCAAATGCGTAAGAAGAACGTTCTTGTTCTGAGATATGCATCCATCAGAGATGTTTTATGCACGATTATTAACAAGTAGTTGAATATAAATATTTAGTTAAGTCCGCCTATGTTGTAGGAACGCTATAGCACACAGCCAGTCTTGAAGAAACTCGCCTCAGATGAACCACGAGCAATCATATTAACATTTCCTGTTTAAAGTATTGCTAACGTAAACACCACATGTATAGATGTTCCCTTTTGCATGGGCTGTAAACATCCTGTCCATCACAAATGCGTTACCATTGGACTTCCCATTTCAACTTTTCTTCTTTTTGCACAGAGAGCAGTGGAAAGCACGCCAAGGACTTGTGTGCAGGGGGTGGGAAGGGGGAAAGAGCAGCAGAGACCATCACAGCGCCATGGAGAATATGGGCACGTGGACAGAGATTGCACGAGGGCACTTGGACAACGCACATCACTTCAAGGAGAAGGAATGAAGAGCTCCTGTGTGCCAACATACAAAGGCATAAGACGTCTTCTTTCAAACGACCCACAGCTGTTAACCACTGCCACACTGCTCCGATGCTTTACGGAGTGCCACCCTCACAGCCCAGTTCAAGAGCCCATCTCTCAATTCACTTTTTCCAACCCAACTGAAGTGAGGGTGGACAACCAGGGGCAAGCAGGCCTCTGTGCATCATGCCAGGCTTGGAAGCTATGCCCACCCCAGCAAAAGCCTCCAGCAGCCAGGCAGGGTGACTGCACCCCATCCCAGCTGATTTTCAATTGAGTTAAATGACTCAGGTGCCCCTGAAAAACCCAGCTCACTCTTGCAGTGCAGAGAGATCACTGGAAATATCTGAAAGCAGTATATTTGTACTTTACACATGCTTTCTAAAAGCAAGGGGCGTTAACCCCCAAGGCTGCTCACAGAGCTCCTTTCGCTATCATTACGTTCAGTTTCATTTATTCTTCCGAGAAACTGATAAGGTTTCGGTTCTCTTTCCCCAGCATATCTGAAAACAGAAATGTTCAACAGAAAGATGGAACTGCAGGAATGGCAGCCACAGACGAACCACAAGTGCAGATGTAGTCTATTTTCATTATGTGTCCTTTGGTGGATGACTTCTTCCCATTTTTAAATATAACGCACACCCACGTTTCCAAAGACTTGTGCTACAGGCAGCAACACACGGAGTATCACCTCTCATTACAACGTTGCCTGTAACCCCCCTGTCCACAGAGGGAAATTCAGCAGTTAATTACCTGTGTCTTCTCATCACTTTGCATCTCCCAAGAAAATAAAAAATAAGGAGAGCCGTGCTGGCAGGCAGAGCAGCACCACAGGGCAGAAGTTGCGGGCACAGTGGGCAGCAGAAAGCCCTGGCAGGAATGCCAGATCCCTGGCACGCACAGAGCTGCTGCTCCTTCCCAGCCAGGCTTCTCAAGTTCATTCAGATGCCACTTCAAAAGGGAAATGGAACCTACAACAGCCAGAGCTGTTTGTTTCGGGGTTTTTTGTTTGCTTGCTTGCTTGCTTTTTTGTAAATGTTGACCCAACAGCACTCACATTCTGCATGTGACGTGTACACTGCGACGTTATAGAAGAAATAAGGTCAGACTGTGGGTGACACTTCAGAACACAGACGATGAACAAATTGCAGTCTCACTCGAGACATGCCGTTAGAAAAGAGTCATCTGCTTCCTAACTCTTCCCATTTGTTCCTTAAACTGCAGAGTTTGTGTTTTTCATCCAATCCAACAAAAATCGGGACTGGGACGTGACTACTCACAGCTTCAGCATACACCTCTAACACCTCAAAGGAAGCACACGAGCAGCTCCAAGCCCGCACCACACGATCTGCGCGTTTCCCAGCCCTATTTACTATAGCAACGAGGAAGTTTCTCTGACAGCCCGTTCCCCCCGCACGGAACGTGCAGCACACGGGCTGCGTCCCGAGGTGAGCAGAACACTGCAGAGCAGTCGGCACGTTTAACGAGCGCAGGATTCTCACCGAAATATTTATGGCATGAGATCTGCGCGGCCACGGCCGCACGTTGCCTTATTGCTCCGGATTTTGTTGTAGCATCGCGCCGGGCGTCCCCCCCCCCCCCCCCCTTCCTACACGGCTTCACGTTACCTAGCAAAGCAGACAGGCTCCACGACTCAGCCGAGCACACGGAGTAGTTCAAACCAGCGTTCGTTCCACGCTGCATCAACGCAACATAGAAATGAATGGACACAACGGAGCGGCTGACGGGAAGGAGACGCAAGGTGACCGCTTCCAAAGCCTCCGAGTTCCCCTTCGGCAACCTTCATCCCCCGCTGCAAGCTGGCACACACCGCACGCATCTCCTCCATCGCACCCCCGGCCCTCACCTTCCCCCTCGCAGCGCTCACCGTGCAGCGGCCCTCGGGTCACCTGGCCCCCCATAGCCGCCCCTTCAGGCACCGCCGGCGCTCATCGCTCCGCAGCCCCCGGCCCCGCTGCCCCTCGCCGGCTGCCTCCACCCACTCGCGGCCCTCCCGCACCGGCGCTGGGAGCTGTCACGTTTATTTACATAAGAAGGAGGAGACTTCGCGTCTTCCTGAAATAGCTGCCGACGCTTCGGGGATGCGGCGTCCCCGTCCCCCGCCCCACGCTGCCCCCAGCATCCCACATTGCGCTCCCAAAACCGGAGCCACGGAGGTGGCCGTGGTACCCGGCAGCGCTCAGAACAAAGCCCGAGGCGCTGCCAACTTCACTCACCGCGTTCAGAACTTATTTATAAACAGCCAACGGCATCAGGCATTGAAAACCACTTTGGGACCCCGGTGCGGAGCCTCGGAATGAATGGGAAGGGCAAAAGTTAAAATAAAATAAAATAGGTGGAAAAAAATTATTACCAGACATCACTGCACCAGAGTCTTCAAACGGCCTCTGCTGGTTAATTATTAGTTATTTAATAGCAAAGGAGTACTTGAAATGCAGACTGGTTCACCACAGACTGGAATAATAAAAACATTACCCTGTCAACTCCTTGGTGCAAGGTTTGCACGCTCAGCCCAGCATCTATGCTGCAGCCCATTACCTCTGCTGGCAGAAAGCAGCACCAGAAGCAGGGAATGGAGTGCCGGGGCAGTGGGGAGATGCATATGGTCCTGCTCCCCTTTCCCCATGCGAGAGCCAGCTCTCTCCATCTCCAGCCACACACGTGCACCACCTCCCTTGCATCTCTCCTGTCTGCTGCTCTAAAGGTAGATGAGCACAGCGGGCACCATGCTGCCACAGCCAGCCACGGTGCATCCAAGCTGGCTTATTTAAAAATAATTCATGCAGTTTCATTGCTATGTTGCCGTCATTCCTCATTCTGCAAACGAGTGGGACTCAAACAGCCACAAGCCCAGCTCTGCCTCCCACTCCTTACCATGGTGCTGGGCAAAGCCTGCCATCCCACTGCATTCGCTCTCCCACCAGGATAACGGGAAATCAAATTATTGCTTAGGATGGCTGGGTAAGAGGGGAAAAAAAAAAAAAAAAGCAATGCAAAAAAAGCTCAAGCCACAGAAGCACAGTCAGGGTGTTTGCACTAACGCCGCGTGTGTGAGTAAAGCTGTGCCAAGCATTTCGAACCTGCCAGAGGAGCATCCCCAAGCAGCAGCAGGCACCGCCAGCGCCCGGCTCCTTCTGCCCCACCGAGGAGACTCGCGCCCAAAGCCAAGCAGCAGCGTTCCCTGGGATGAGCTCCTCCCTGCCCAAACTCACACTCTGCAGAGCTTACAGCAGCTTCTTGGCAGGAGACTTGGGTGGTTGGTTTTTTTTTTTTCCCCTCTTTCTATTCTTCCCCTCCTGGACGATGCTGCATTTACAGCAGCAGCGGTGCAGCATGAGGACAAGTCCCCAGGAGCACCGCAGAGTGGCCTGCGCAACCCAGCTGGCATAGGGCAGCACCTGGGTCACACTGACCCAGTGCCTCACGCTCAAAGCAAAGTAACCAATGGGCACTGATGCCTTAAACCACCACATTTCACCCCATGGAATTAAGATTTACTCCACTCTCCGACCCCAAATTTTCTCCCTTGCTTGCTCAGCTCTGCTTTCCATCCTTACCTTAATCTTGCTGCAGTTCTGTGAATAATTGAGTTTTTGGTTCACTGCCTCAAGCAAGAGATTGCTAGAAAAAAAAAATCATTTTGTGTTGGCCCAAAACTGAATGCTTTGTGCGTCTCACTGAACAAAATGTTTCTTTAACTCAAAAATGAAGCATTTTTAAGAGTTATTTTTACCTCATTTTTTCAAGTTATGGTCATTGAATCCAGCTCTGAAATGATGTCTTAAAAAAACATTAAGCTTTTTGTTCTATGTACACCAAAAGGAAAAATTTGAGCTGTTATCTTTTCAGATTATTTTATTGTTCCTAACTTATTGACTTTATTTGTTTATATGGGATGGTGGGAGGGTGGGGTGGGCAGGCTGCCAGAATGAGTCATCCTGCTTGGCAAAAAATTATAAACAATTTCAGTTGATTGAAAAATTGCCTTTTTTTCTTTTTTTCCAAAAAAAAACCCATAAAATCATACTCCCCCTCCCCAACACCCCCATAGAACCAGGGCAGTGCAATGGTCTGTCCCTTGTGCAATGCTAACTCCACAGGATTATCTGCCATACAATAAAGCTTTCTCCTACAGCCATCAGCAGCTTGACCCAGTGGTTAGCAAACCTAGCCATGACAGGGGGTTGGAGCTCAATGATCTTTAAGGTCCCTTCCAACCTAAGCCATTCTATGATTCTGTACCTTATACTGGAACTTCTCTGATCTGGGTCTATCACCTCCATGTCCCTTTCAGACTTTGCCCTTTTCCAAATTTCTCTTAATTCTTCCATGTTTCTGATTTTTCTCTAGAGCCTAGGGAAAAAGAGAACAAAAACAATTCTATCTACATCCCAATTCCCATTTTACAATTCTCCACGTTGACAACCTCTAGGTCCCTTTCTTCTGCCCTTGCCAATATCTGCAAGGTCTCCCACTGTGACATCAAGTATTGAAAAAAATATATATACATATATATTATCACCACTTGTGCTCCCTTCTGACAGATTTCTGACAGAGATATTAAGGTGTGGCCCAACAGAAAGCCAACTCCCAAATCCACTCCTGTTCATGAACAGCATCCAGCAAGTTAAATCCAAGCAGCACCACTGATCCAAGCAAGAATCTACTGCAGGAGCGTGCTTTGAGACAGTATCTGACCTTGTTAAATATATTTATTAACTAGAAGATTAGGATGCTGAGGCTGCAAATGACGCAGTCAGCAGGATGCTTCTTTGGACACAAGCCTTGGATGGTTCTGATTCAGCCTTAAGCAGAAAATCAGGCACCTCTCCCACAACCTCAGGATATATCCACAGCCCTGGGCACTGGACAATGTTTTGGGGCATGGACATGAGACAGCTTCATTGCTTTCCTCACAGCAAGGCAGGAGAAGGCTGGCAGCCAGCAAGGAGGACATCACGGACCCATCATGGTCTGGGAAATACATCCCAAAATAGTTGTGATGTCTGATGACCTTTGCCTGTGTAGACAAAAAAAAAAATGGGCAGATGTGGCATTGAGACATGGTTCAGTGGCCATGATGGCTGAACTAGATTATGTTTTTTTTCTTTTTTTTTTTTTTCCAACCTTATTGGCTTCATGAACTGCCCTCTTCCTTTGTGCTCATCGCTTTCTTCAGCCTGTCCCTCTCTTAATAGGATTTTCTCTGCTTTAAAGCATTTCTCCACAACATGGTTTGAATCTTCCCCAAAAATTACTGTAGGAGAAAGCAGGGAACTGTAGAAATCAATCAGATGTTTGCCAGGGGCAGAGAACCTTCTCTTAATGACTTTAGTGTTTAAGAACCTTTCATCAATTTTGCTACTACCACGTGCCCTCAGCTTTATGGTAACAAATCAATTGACTGCAAGTTGCCCTTTTTCACTCAATACAGCATCTCAACAAGCAGCTAGAGACTGAGGGAGATGGGAGAATTCAGAGGATCATATTCTCAGGTCTTTTTTCAGCATAAGCTAAGACTGCTGCTAGGGCAGAGAGCTGACCTGTACAGAAATAAGGCTTCCTTCAGAAACCTCAGCCACTATAACTCAAGGAACAGAGATGTTCTCAACAGCAAGGCATCCAAGAGAAAACGTCTCACCAGCAAGCATTAGTGCACAAAGAACAGTGACTAGAGCTGGGATATCTTACATTCTAAGCACCCTTTTAGCTTGAATTTATTGCTATTAATAGAGGGGACTTGGAAAGCAGAGATGCATCTTTGGGCTATTCTTTGTGTGAAACACAATGATACAGATACCAACCTAGCAAAAGGAATGCTGATTAGCTGATGCTTGCATGCAGCCATTTGAGAATGTGATGAATTATGTAATTAAAGTTAGATGAAAACCCCAATCTCAAAACTTAAGGCAAAGGAAATTCAAACTCCTAGCTGAAATCCTTAAATATCAAGACCACCATTTCTAAATCCAGCACTATGACCATTTACCCGGGTGCTTGAGAATCCCAGGGCAGATTGCTGCGGTGCAGCAGGATGGAGGATTTAGGGGCAGGAAAGCCTGTAGGCTGAGCATCTTCCTCACACTTGCACTCAGTGTAAATAAGACATCAATGCAGTTTGCTTTGGTGACAGGAACCACAGCGGCGCAGCGGTAAAGGCTGTCGCTCAGGAGGGCAATGAAGACATCAGTGAGGTATTTGAGTGGATGTCCAGGACGTGGGCTGGTTCAGTGAAGGAGACACAGTGACAGAAGCGCTCAGCTGAGCCCTGCCTGCTCAGTGCTTTATCTCAATCCCCGTGCATCCACCTACAGGAGCAGCAGAAGGGAAGACTGCTAGCAAGAGGCGCAGGGCTGAGCAGCAAGGATTTCCAAGGCAAGGAACTGACCAAACCCAGGCTGCTTGCACAGCATCTTTCCATCAGCATGCAAATGCTCTCAAGTTCCCACTGAATGCAGTTTTTATCTTCAAGGACAGGAGCGTTCCCCTCCTAACATAGTTTTGAGCTACCAAAGAATAATTTAGTTCAGAAATTCTGACAGAATAACGCCAAGTAGCAGAGGCTGGCTATGACAAAATTCAGTGTGAGACACAATTTGCCATAAAGCACCGTGTTGAGCTAAGCAGCATTTCTGAGCAGAACTTCTAGGCAACATAAAAAAGCTGTTTGTACTCCAGGGCAACGTCACCTGGAATCCACCAAAGCCCACGCTGAGAGAAAATATCATGGTGTATGTGACAATGATTGCATATTCAAATGTCCTCATGTCTATTTACATGAGAAATCAACATTAACACAACATTTTGCAGTGAGAGCATGAGGCTCTCTCTTCATGCACAATGCTTTTTCAAAAGCATTTTAGAACTATCAATGTGTAATGAAATAAGATAAAGCAAGAACCTCACCAGAAGAAACACACTAATCTAAGAAAGCAGAGATGTTGATTTTGTACCATTCACCTAATGAAATTGACATTTGCTATAAGATCAAGTGCAAGAAGACTGTTTACTTTTAGTTAAAAATCTTTGCTTGACATCAGAACCAGAGTCCCACTTGAATATCCTCCTTTTGACTCTGCCGGCAGGCAGCATAATGACAGCAAGGCAGGACTGAGAAGTGTTATTTCAGGCTCAGTTTTATGGTTATTAAACATTTGGAAACCCAGAGCAGCATCGTTCCATGTGACATGGCACTGTAATAGTCTAATTTAATTATTAAAAAAAAACAGTATTGTTCCACTCAGATCTACAGAGAACACTTGTGTAATATATATACATACACACACCTTTGGATTATATAAAGTAGCTCATTCATACTTTATTACAGACAACCACCAAACCCTACACTGAAAAATTAAATTACCAGCAAAAGTCATAGCACTTTTATGGGGCATGTTGAGCAAACAACACATTTGTTTTCACAACACGCCTGGAAGAGGTGCTACCTCTGTCCAAGCTAGAAAAGCATGTTCTGATTTTTGCATATTGCAAAGAAATCAGAAAGCACTGAGGTGCAAATGAAGGTTAGACTGACTGCTTCCACACAGCATGTGCTCACCTTTGAGAGCTCAACTTTCTAACTGCAATAACATTCCCTCAGCATCAAGGTGTAATTCCTGAAGATTTTTCTTAGCAAACACAGCGACAGGACAGAATAACCTCAATGTTTTATGTCCCACCCTTTCTGAAAAAAGCCTCTCACTTGCACGCACAGGGATTTGTGACCAAGCCAAAGCACCATATGTTTGTGATGTAAATATTAGCCCAGCAGAGGAACACCTTTTTATTACCCGAAGTCCCTACCCTGTCAAAAGTCCTTCACAGAGGGCAATGAAGGGCAGCAGATCCCAGAGAAGCTGTGTGTGCTGGTCAGACAGGCGAGAGGGGCTACACCACATGTCCATGAACCAGCATCCCCACCACACATCCCATGTTCTAAGTTTCAGGCCCTGAAAGGCTCCTGGATTTATAGGGGAGAGCCCTGAATCCTCTCTCAGAGGACTACCTCTGCTCTTACCAGAACCTCCCTGCTCCTGTGCAGGCCTATCCCATACGAAATGGGATTTATTTTCAAGCCTTATAGGGCTGCTTTTACAAGTTTTTGCAGTAGATTACAAGAAACAAAAGGAGCTGGAGGTCAAATGCTCCAAGGGCAAAATACATGGAAAGGGTCAATCTTCCAGGCCAGGCAAGATGAATCTCGCAGGTTTAAATAGGAAGCAAGTCACATAATGACTTCACATAATGCCTCACATGTGCTCTTTCTCTCTCCATATTCACCTCCTACTCACCTCTTCTCTGCTCTCCTCCCTCACCTGAAGATGCTGTCCAGCATCTCCCCATCCTATTCTCGTAGTGGATTTTAAAGTTTCATTTGAAATTTATCCTTACTCCCCTTTTCATTTAAGAAACAGAAAAAAAGGAGTTAAATCACATTTCACATGTAATTCAATCTCACAAGTACCACAAAAGATCACAAACCAGATGCAGCAGACTGGGGGAAGGTAGCTATTATTGGAATGAGAAATGAGATTTGGTTTTCAGCTCAGGAAAATGGGATTCTGTCAGGACAAAATCAGAGCCTCAGCTTCATAAAATTCCACTTTCTTTAGAACCTAATTCAAAGCACAGAGCAGATTAGCTTAAAATGTAAAATGCTCTGATAAAGTAGAGCAATGGTCATGTTCCCATTCAGTCACTTCTCCCTCCATCCATCATCTCCATTTCCAGCAGTAGGCATTGAAGTTGAGTAGGATGCAAGCTTCATAAAATCACCAAGCGCAGAAAAACATCTGTATGCCTTAGGATCAAAAACATGCTAATATATTCATCACTACAACTTCTAGACTGAGCGTCTCTGACCTACCACAGATTCTTCCGACCTGCTGCAAACTTTTGCAAACCAAAACATTCTGATTGCCATTACTTTCTCTTCCTCCCATGCACCATGCCTCCAGTCCAAAGGTCTTTTTCACTTCTTTCCTCCCTCCCCCATTCTTTGTCACAGCATCCTCTTCTGTGCCGCCCACACAGTTGGAGAGCAGAGAACAGACCAATCTGGCAGGCTCAAATAACAAAAAAACGGAAAGAAAAATAAGTTGTTTTCTGGCCTAGAAGACTCACTCCTCTTCTCAGTATTTTTATCTGGAGGCAGCAGTCAAATCTCTTTTCCTTTTACCAGGAACCAAATGGAATGGCAATGGCTCCCAAAGTCTCATTCTCAGAGATCAGCCCAGAGACAAACAATGGGGGAAGGCTGGCATTTCTCCCCGACACACAGGCACCTTTGAACAAGAACATTAAGCTTATTTTTCATTATGCCTTCTTCCAACACCAAGCAGCAGTTTTAAATATCCGTTTTTACAAGGTGGGGTTTGATTAGTCGGTTTGCTTTTCTTGAAAAGGGCTGAGGACAAACCCTGCTGCCTGGAAGCTTGTAACCCAACCAGACATTTATGGACACTTTGGGGAACACCGGGCTGGGCACATGGCAAAAGGAGAAGGGGTCTAGGAGGACACTCACCTCCACTTGCAGCCCTGAAACCACATTGGCAGACTCAACCCAGTGCAGTCCCAATCCTGCAATCTCATCAGCATATGCAAAAATCCACTCCGACATAAAGCATCTAATGACATTAATGGCACACAGCACAGCAATACAGTCCAGGCATGTGGAAATAATCACAGGCCCAGAACCCAGGATGACTGATTTCTTCCCATTCAACATATGTTTTACTTAGATGTCTGCATCTTCCTACCCTTCTCTGACTCTTCCAAACTCATGATTTTGGTGGAGCACAAGAAAATTTCTTTAATACAAGAGAAAGGGAAAATGGATAGCCTACAATATAAAGGAGATATTTTTATGAAGTTCACATATTCTTAATAATAGCCAGAATCTGACCCCAGTACAGTTGGTCACTGAACAGACAAAATGAATATGAATTCTGTTCAGCCTAAGGCTTTAAAAAGAACATTTGTGATTTCTACACAAAATCAGAACAGTTTCAATGGAGGCATAAATACTGTTTATTGGGACCACAGCATACATTCCACAGGATTCAAAAACCCTACAGCTAATCTATGCAGTTATTAGTTTTCTTAAGGTGACCTGGAAGTCATACCCCAGGCTAATAAAAATCAACAGTGACCTCAGCACTTACACAGTCAGTACAAGCAGAGCATTTCTCCCACCCTATCAAATCATCTTAACTGAGCAGTTCTTATATTCCAGAGGTGTTGTACCTGCAAAAGAGCATTTTGCCTGCACAGTTATGTGTCAGCTATGATGATTTTTGTTGCTTTATGTCTTTTTGTAGCCACAAAGACCGAATGTCCTTCAAAGACTTTATCAACACAGTTAAAGCAAGGGACTTATATGGTCTTCCACTACTCTCACACTAAGTGAGACTACTCTGCTGGAAGCAAATATTCCTGTGCCTCTTTGAATTATCAGCCATGCTCTTGACCAAGTTTTTGTCCTGTCAAGGTACAAGTGAACACTTTTGCATCTCTTTCTGCATTGTAACTTCAATAGCTAATACCAGTATTTTTGGTGGCAACAGCATGTCCTTGTCCATAGAAGAATCTTGCTCTTTTCACAGGAATCCCAACCTGGCTCATACTCAGCCTTCACCTCCAAGTGGACAAAGACAGTCAGTGCTCAGTGCTCCCCTCTTTCAACTGCATACTTATCCAGTTACATCGTGACTCATTCCTGTTCATGTACAGTTTCTAAGACATTTCCAAGATATCAGCTGATGTCCAGTGAGGGTGTCATGGTTTTATGATTTTTGGTCATCAGTATTCCACACCATAACATCATGTGATGCATTGGGGGTGGGGTTTGGTGTCTGCCGAATGTTCATCCGTCGGAGAAGAACTACATTTCCCCAGGAGACTTTGCGGTCAGCAAGGGGATATAACTCCAAGCAAGGTCACCTGATCCTTCTTCTTCGCCTGCTCTTCGCTGTCTGCGCTTTGCTGCTATCTGTGCTTCGCCGCCTGCGCTTCGCCATCTGCACTTCGCCGTCTGTACTTCAGTCACTCAACTGGACTGCACTTCTCACCCCAGCATTGTGGTGAGGTCTATACAATTCAAACAGACTCTCTCTCTCTCTCTCTCTCTCTCTCATTGTATTTTGCTAATACTATATTTAGTAAAATCATTTGTACCACCTCAGATCAGTGCTGTTGTTTTCAAGTATTTTGGGGTCCCCTGCTTCCCCTTTCCCAGAGGCGCGGATCCGCAGATCCCTCCGCCCTGCTGGTCACAGAACTGGGCCGGACCAGCCCATAAACCGTTGACAATGGGTCTCTCTCCCCCACTTTAAGGACTATTTCCCCTACTCAACGGAGTACTTTTGGAGGAGGGGAGAGGAGAGCATCACCTATGAAAGTACAACAGTTTAGAAGTACAATTCTTTTTCTGTCCTTCTAGATCAAGATAGGAACATTAGACATGGGGGCATAAAAAGATGACTATCTCTGCACGTGCAGTGTTAAGAGGACAGATCTATACACAGTATGGATGTTATTTCAGGTAACAAGTCTTTCAACAGTTAGAAGTCTCTTCAAGATCCACATATTATGAACTTATCTTCCCAGATTGCAGTTTTTGTTTCAAACAAATCCTGATACCATTGGCCAAGGCATAAGTTTAGAAGATGAGATTTGAGCAAGCCATATGACAGCAACTCTAGTGATTCTGCCACGGATGAGCTGCTCTTGAGAAGATCATGAAGGACTGCCTGTCCCCCTGAATGCATAGAGACCTAAGTCTCCTTTTTGTTCACTTGTACAACTTTCCCCATAAACCCTACTGCACATCGCTGCTTTGCTAGTCTGTAAAACACCAGACAGTTTGATCTCAAAACACAAACAACACAAAAGCTTCTTCATTCAGTTCAACCTTCTAGTCATAAGAAGCTCTCTAGTAATTGGGTCTCTGGGTAAGCCTGCAGTCTGGACCCAAACTTGTCTGGATTTAGACAACTTGAGTTGAGGAAGGAGATTTGGAAGACTGAAATTTTAGGGGGATAGTTGTGCAAAGACGAAAGTATTTAAAGGAGATGGACCCAGAAGAAACAGGAAAGACATTTTTGCTGGCTCATGGAAATGAAACATATGCAGGACTTAATCTGCCACCAGTGAAATCAGTGAGAATTTTGCCAGTGAAGCAAAACAAAAGCAGAAATAGAAACAACATCTGACAACTGCTATGTTAGACCCATACGAATTGTTGCAGTTAATAGCTAGGAGCTGGGTAAATACACCATAGGCAACGCTTGATTTTAAACCTCCATTTCCCAGTATGAGTGCCACGATCTTTAAAGTTTTGACACTTTGTAAAAGCTGCTTCTGCTGAGTCATATTTGGAAAGATTTTCTATTTGGAAAATCATGTTAAATCTATAGAGATGCAAAACAAATAATATGAGAGGAAGAAAGTTAAAAATACAACAGATTAAGGTATATATCTAAGAATAGAATTTAGATAGTAAATACTGTATTTTTCAAGTAGACCTCATAAACTTAAGTTCTCTGAACAAAAAGGAAAAATATTTCTGCAAATTATAAACTTTTGGGAACTGATTATATAAACCTCTGAGACCAACTCCTTATCGGGTATGAATCAAAGCATCTAGTCCTGTACATTTAAGATGATGATGAGATGGCCAGAATCGAGAGCATGGTACTGAGGAATTAATATCTCTGCACACACAAAATATAACAGATGATAAGAAGGCAGAACAGCCAAGCAGCACTTGGACTATCACATAAGGGTGCTCAGTGGATTGATCATTCCAGCAGCAGATTCACACTCAGAGACAGAAAAACAGCACAAAGACCTACATAAACAAACCTACACAGCACATCCACTAATGCTAAGATCCCCCAGCCAGGAGGAGGTAGATAAACTTTAAAACACAAAGCGTTTTCCAGGATTCTCATGGTAATGGCATATCAACAGAATAGAATAGGAACGATGTGCCATCTCCCCCACCACATCCCAGAGGCTGCCAGTGACATGCCACCTGATGGCCTTATCCACACCGCCACTGCTCACAGTTCCATCACAGCAGAGTCCCTGCAGAGTCACAAAGATTGAATGGGCCGTGAAAACCCAATTATGTAATTACGTTGCTAATTTCTCCACAACTGAACAATTAAAATCGACGACTGCCTGTCAGATCTGTGCTGCTGCTCACTCGCTGGCCTTGCAGATGTCCCTAACACAGATGGATGGAGGCCTTCAAGGCTGCAGGTTCCTCAGCCGCATCATCGCCCATTAACCCCAGACAATTAGTACGTGCTAAATAGCAGAGCAGCACCAAGCCACTGCAACTACATCAGGGCTGGCATTTCAGGACATTCAAATCTGTTTTTAAGCCCCTTTCCAGGAATCACTTGCATTACAGTTGTCCCTGTGTTGTACAGCCCTCAGAAAGCAACAGGTTCCAATATCATCATTTTCCAAATATTAACTGCATGACAGATGTTTTGTGTGCGCACAGTCCCTCAAGCCTCTGCCATCTGTTTCTTACCTAATAAGTCAGGTGTTCAGGTTTTTTTATTCAAAGGAATAAAACACAGGGGTTTCTTCAAAATTATAGAATACAGAGACTTATTCCTTTATTTTCTCTACACTTCCTTTCTCAGTACAAAACAATTATAATTTCTGAAACCATTTCTGAAGCATTAAGCATAATGATTTCCCTTTGGTCATGTTTTTTCAAGGGGGTGAACTGGCAGCAGGCACGATGGAGCCTGACACCACCTGGTTTTCTTTATTTTCCCTTTTTTAAATAAGCAATAAGTAATATGAAGAGAGACCACAGAGATAGAGAAGCCGTTCATCAGATGAGATGTGGGGGAGAAGCGGGAATGCTAGGTGAACGCTGACACCTGAACATGGACAGCAAGAGACAGGGACTTCACAGATAGACTGGACCCTCAGTCCTTTGAGGACCTAGGATTTCCATCCCCAACCAGATGTGGGTCAGAGCCCAGATGAGATGGGAGAAGTTACCGGTGTCAGACCCACAGAACCAAGGCCAGAGTGCTCAAGAACTGCCTCCTGTTCTGCTCCTCTTCCCACAGGGAAACAGGGTACTGCCAAGCAGCAAATATTTTAATGGATCATCACTGGTGATGGACCAGCTGTAACATTTGGAAATTGTCAGCCCTGGAGAAACGGCAATCATGACAAGTCTTACATGGTTCTGCATCTTTTCTGATTATTTGTGCACAGAAAGCTTCTCTGATGAAAAAAACTTGCTATTTCTTCACATTCAAAGCTTTTCTTTATAACATCTTTTAGAATGTTGTTTTAAGTTCATTTTAAAGCTAAAAGATGCTGAACTAAACGGTGTGAATCCCTCCTCTCATTTATCCAAGCCTTACAGCACTGCCATGACACCTCAGTTCTCCATCAATCTGACCTCAGTAAATAGCTTTGCAATGTTCTGATAAACACCAGTGGTAAATATAAACCCACCATATGTTTTATTCAAGATTGATAAATGCTCGGATAAGCGAGACCACACTAATCGGAATGTACCCATCCCAAGATAGAGAGCTACAATCAATCAACCAATAAATAGAAACCCTACCATGAAGGGATCTGTCACAGGCTAAGGACGTGAGTGAACAATAATTCATGGTTTAAAGGTCAGAAGCAATTGGTGGTAGAGCAGCCACCAAGTTTCAGATATACATACAAACATCTCAGATTCACTGCAAGCAATGAAGGAACAGGTCAGCTCCAGCTGTTTATTGCATGCAGGGCATGCAGTTGGAGCGGTCCATGGGGACCCTTCCTATGGTTCTGCTGTCCTGGGCTTCTCAACTCTCAGCAAAGTTGCTATTTTAACAGCGAATTTTCTTGCCTGGGATGTTAAAAATGGAACTGGATCAAAAGTAAAACCTCTTTTCCCAGAGGTCACCCAACAGAAACTTTAGTAAGTATATACAATCTTCAGCATCCAGAGGGACTCTGGAGGATGACTGTCAACAGCAATGAAATTGTAGAATAACACAGCTGCAGCCCTTGCTGAAGTTTAGCATTTGCTCCACACCCAGTCCATAGAAGTTAACACATCCACCACAGCACCAACTCAAACAGCACCCCACTCATTTCACTGAGTTTTCCTCACCACTTGTTGGCAAAATATAACTTATGCGCTTAGTTACCTCAAGGCTTTGAACTAAAAGTCTCTTTGAGGGCAGAAGAGTCAGACACCAAGGTTGTGCATGGAGACCAAGATCTCACTTGTCATTCATTGCTCCCCATGTGAAGCAGCATTCCCTCACGGGCCCATCTTTCTCCCATCCTCAGAACAGCCTCTGCTCACTCCACTGTGGCTCCGAGGGTGGGCCAAAGATGCACAAGATCATTCCTAATACTGCTGCCCCAATGGGAGCTGAGGCAAAGTCCTAGAGACAAATGCTCTCTCCTCCAAAGATGAGGACAGGTGGCAGTGGGGTGGCAACTACTGTCATAGCTCTTGCTCCTCCCTCTTCCCTGGAGTCAACAGTCTCAATCCTGTTTGTAGAGAATTGCGAAGGGTGGGAGCAAGTTGCATTGGCCTACACCACAGTTTGACCTGAGCTCACAGGCAGCACTCTGTCACAGCTCAATAAACAACAGCAGTAGATCCTTCAGTCCCTGATAAATAGAGGGGGATTGCTGCAGCTGCACTAGACCTTTTCCCAGAGGCCCAGGTCTGTCAGAGATGCCTGAGAAGGTGATACAAGTTGCTGCTTGTGTAATTACTTAGAAGGGCAATGGTGTTGTGATGACTCTTCATCTTCTATGCCACAACCCTAGCAAGTTCATTATAAAAATCCCAAATTGCATCACTTCTCAAAGACAAAAGCGTGGCTACAGAGACCACTGACCAGTGGGAAATTGTGCATGGGATATACAGAGAGCCCAGAGCAAGGAAGGGGAAATGTTATCCCAAAGTCCCTGTAATCCTTGTGTTAGGCCAGGGATGCAGGGAACTCCCAAAATACTGGTGGGAAAGGGTGGGATCTCTGATGGAGCAGAGGTACAAAAATAACCACTGTACATGCATTGCACTTGGACTACAGAGGCAAAAATGTGCAACTCTCTGGTATGTAAACATAAAGATCAAGTAGGCATTAGGGTGATTAACACCCTTCCTTTCACTGTTAACATTACAGCAATCTGACACCTCAGACTTCTGGAAGGAGCCTGAGACAGCAAGCTAATGCTGCACAGTGAGCCAAGCAGCAGGGAGCATCTGCAAGCAGAGACTGCAGGAAATCCCATTACCTAAGCACACCTGCCCTATTTCTACATCTAGAATAGACCCAGGCTGTCCTCTGAACTACTCCTTTCATATACTTCTTCCATAGGAAAGAAGAAAATGTGCCAGAGAGAAGAACAGTGATGTGTTTTGTTAGATCCCACAGATGCTGGATGTTTTACAGCTTAAGAGACCATGGTACTCAGAACCATATAAATATATACACACTGCTGCCAAAAGTTTATCAGGACAAAAATCTGCAGTTGCAGCACTGCATGATGTATGGCTTCATTTCAGCTTTGTCCTAAACTTGTTCATTATTACTTACATCTGCCTTGAGCCAAGCAGGGCTGCTGAATTAAAATTTGCCAAACTGCGTAATATATCAGTCTAAGAAGAAGGCGGGTGAAGGGATTGTCAGTGCTGTGATTATACCCTTAGCCACTTTACTCATCTGCCAAAACCTCTGTTGCAATTTGCATCTACATAATTTTTTTCCCAACCTAACTTCAATCTCCCAAAGCCTACCAGATGCCTGCACATCCACCCAGTGAGACGTCCTTCAGCAGAACATAAGCAAAGTCTTCAAAGAGATGCTACAAATATGCTGTAAAACACCAAAGTTGGAACAGTGGGGAGCATCCTTGATCATCCTAAAGGCTTTCAGCACTCTGGATGGTACAGAATGGTTTCATTTGATTTCCAGCAGCTTTTAAGCTTTATGTAGTAAAGGTTTTATGGAATATGAAATTTGGTCAAAGTTGGTTTTGCTGCTGGAACGACCCCAGCAATCAGCAAGTCTGTTCATGATGAGGATAATCAAAGGGAATTCAAATAGTGTTTAACGTTTAAGGAAGAACCTGACGTACCCATTGGATTTTGGATTTCAATATTAACAAAAAAAGTTTCAGAGCATTCTACTTAAAAATCCTTCCTCCCATGCCATTTCATTTCAACTCTTACTGTGTCCTGTACCAGTAATCTCTCCTGAGCAGAGAAAATTGGAAAAAATTGAAGGTTACCTGTCAAAGAGCAGGACAAAATCCTATCCTCACACAATAGGATGGCCAGTCCTTCTGCTAGCTGTCTTTAACACAAGCAGTCTGCTGGGACATCTAGCAGCAAAATGGATCATCAACCTTCACTTTGCTTTAGACTAACTGACCTTTCAAGAATTTTTATCATCTCACTTCAGCAGCAGCATGCCCAAATTGTCATCAGCATTCAATTATTTCCCATTTCAGAATTAGGAAAAAATAATAATATTCCCAGCACTGCCACAAACAACAAGCAAGAGGTGGGCTCTGTCTCGGAGATGAATGCACCATTTCCTTGATGTATGCTAATCCAAGGATTTCCAAAGTTGCCTATTATGTCAGCATGACTCAAGACTGTTTTGTTGCATTATTACATTAAATCAGAAAACACCATCTCAAATCAAATGAGGGTACCCTCCATTTTAGAGGCTGCATGCCCATTTTAACAAAAGGATCCCATTAAGCTGCTGTTCCCAAACCTACACAGTTACATGCTGGAGTGAACATGGAGGGGGAAAACTCTTTTGTACCATTATATAAATGTCTGTTAACAATAGCAAAAAGGCTGAGAATTTAAATGACTTAGAATCTAAGTGAATTCACTGGCAATACATTAAAAAAAAAAATTAATAGGTAGCCTGAAGATATGCACTGACCAAAAAAGTACATTCAAGATGCTGAATCTGATGTTGCTGTCTATGTCAGAGCAATTTCCAAATCAAAATACTGAAGAAAATGGTCTTCCCCAGGGAACAGATGTTTGAACACAGCGATGGGGATCAACTTAAGAACAGGAACAACTGAAATGTAGTCATTACTTTGAGGCTTCATCCACCTCTAGCAGAGATAAATTGTAATTTAACAGAAAGGAGATGACTTCATCAGAGACAAGGATGAAAAATCCTCTTTTCTCCATTATTGGAAGGGTGGAATTTCAGAGACTCTTTCCCAGGGAGACACTGCCAGCTGCATGCAGACGATAAAGTCTCTCCAGCTCTTCTGAACAAAAACTATTTTTCTCTTATATGTGGTTCCAAATTATCTTTCCAAGCGCTTCCTTACTTCCTAACATAACAGTGAGTATGACAGCTTGCATGAACATCTCGAGAAAACAAAAGACAACACAGTGGGGTTCACTGGATGCTGCAATATATGAGAATTTGTCCTTTTCCCAACTTTGCATCCAAAAGTAAGTTATTTGCTATTTACATTTCAGCAACATCTTGGAGATCAAATTAGGCTGGAGGCATCATCTTGCCTGGCTCTCTCTCAATGCAGTCACTGGTAGGCAGTCCCCATCCCTTAGGGACCATCACTGCATTACAGGACAATGCTGGCCCAGGCAACCCAGCCCCTCCTAGAGCACCCACCAAAATTCTTAAGCTATGCAATGGTTTACTGCCACTGTGTGTAAAGCAATGTCTTAGTTTACACTGTACAAACATCTTTATTTATCCAGTGCAAGATAACAATATAAAGACTGTAGCAGCCTAGCAACACTTCAACAGAAGATAGCTTCAGAAGTAAATAATTGTGGTTTTAAGAACTATTTTCCTTTCCACATTTGTGATCTAGCTCTTAGCAAGATCAGAAACCATGACTCAAAAGAGCTGAGATCTATTTCCAGCTCTGGCAATGGTTTTCTGACCTTGAGTGTCTGTCTGTTTCTAGTTGCTAAATTTACAAAATAGAGATGATAAATTTTCTCCGCTTTGGACAAATTTGGAGATCTTCAAATGACAAGTGCTACATAAAAGAGTATAAGTTTCTGCCAGCATACTAATTAACAGATGACCTCTTAGGCAGCAAAGCAGCAGCCAGAGTAAAGCAATGTCTATGCAAATCATAAGCCCTCTTCAACCAAGAACAAAGGAGAACTTACAGATATAGTCAAAGAGCCCTGGACTCTTAGAAAAGGACTTTATCTATTTATCTAGAAGTCTTGGGGACTGGAAATCTATTAGTAAATACTTTGTTGAGAGGTATTGATGGCTACTGTGCTGTTACTGATGCTCTGGCTAAGTGCAGCCCTCATAGTTTCTCTGCTGTCATTCTAAAATTAAGACAGCAACTAGTTTGCCGGTAAGTTGTCTCTGCAACCAAGTCCTCATGGCCTTTCCAACAATACTGATTTAATTGCTGTGTCTATAGCGGAACATAAACGAAAGGGGGCTGTAAACTGAAACTGGACACACAAGGCTTTAAATTACATGTAAATTCTTACCCAGGTTATAAAAGGGCCACTTAAATATGAAACAGAGATAGTGAACAAATCCTGGAATAAGCTTTTAGAGAAAGGAATCCAGGCCAAATGGAAACACGCTAAGTATAATTTATAATGAGCAATGTGTAAAAAGCTATCCAAATCATGGAGCTCAAAATGAGAATAAACAGTCATCTTCCAATAGGGACAAGTACAGATAAGCTAAGTATCTGCTAAAAGGCTGAACTCTGAGTAACCCTTGTAGGATCAGTTAGTAACACCCAAAGTCACCACCATGTTTCAGTAATGGCTGGAAAGGACAGTAGCAAAAACAGCGTGTACCTCATTATGGCTAACCTGGAATTCAGTACCTGTCATCACGTACAACAGAAAATGATCACTGCTGTGCAATATGTTATGTAAAAAAGACACATGAACCGTTTCTCATTCACAGTGAGCACAGCTGATCTTGCAAGACAACCAATTTGTCCAACAAGATGGAAAATTGCTTGTAGCCACTGATCTACTGCAATAAAGAGAAAAACAAAAAAGCTGAGCCTCATATTGATGAGTACACATCATGAGTACATGATGAGCACACCTCATGTACTCATCCCCATTATGATCTGCACAGGCATTAGAGGAGTTCAGTATGATCACTTCAAAACATGAGATGCATTAGATGTAAATATCTTCAAACACTGTCCAAACAGAATACAATAGAGAATACCTCTTTTATGTATTTTTATATGCTTAGAAGTGTTTTCACAGTTGCTAAGACTCTCTGACAGGCCGTTTCAACATTAGCAGCTGTAAATCAAGCATAAAGCCAAGCTTTGCAGGTAGCTCAACACTAAGTGGACAGACTTGGAGCACAGTCAGACACCAGTGAGGAGAACAGGCTGAGAGGCTGGAGAAACATAACTCCAGGTGTAACTCTGGGTAAAGTGAGTTGTTCAGCCAGCATGGTTATTTTCAGAGTGATGATCACCATCCAGAAGCTGTTGCTTGGCCTCAGAGTACAATTAGCCTAGGACACAAGCTTAGTTCTCAGCTTGGTAGTCCCTCAAAATGTACCTAGGAAGTGGCAGTTTTCACATGGAGACCTTTCCCCTCAAAGCTCTGGGAACAGGAACCATCATCGCACACGTTATACCTTCAGTGAAATGACTCAAACATCCACCAAGTGATGATGACAGCGCCTGACCAGCAATGGTTATCCACACCACGGGAACAAGGAAGTGTGTAAACAAACCAGAAACATGACTGTGTGTCACGCTAGCATCAGTCATCTCTCACCAATGGAAGCAGTCAGCACTGCAGAGAGCAAACCTTTCAGGGCAACAGGCCTCTTTCTGTGGCCATCTCTCCAAGTGACTTTCTCTCAAGCTTTCCAGCAGAAAACAAAAGGTAAACCCTAGACAGCTGAGAAAACATGAGGTCATGCAACTGCCCATTGCTACTACTAAGCACAACAGAACTTGGCCAGCTCAACAAGTATCTAGAGCATCTCTTGCCAGGTACTCGAGTTTCCAACAGAGATGCTTCAGCTTCTTCCAAAAACGTTGTCATCTTAAACAAACTGGACAGATTGTTGTGGAGATGCTAAGAGAATGTCAATCTGCTAAATGTCAGAAAGATTTTTACTAAACTAGGAAGAAAAATAGTCAGCAATCGCAGCTACATAATTAGTAACAAATCTTCAATTCTACATGTTTGGATAGCAGGGGTGATTTAGAATCAATTGCTGAAGTAGAGCAGCCAAGTGGCCAGATTCAGATTTCTTTTTATTAGTGGAAATGCAGAGTAGCACCACTGAAGCAAAAAAATAAAAATGCCACAACGGAATCATGTCTTAACATTTGTTAAAAGCTAATTTGATGCAAACACTGCCTTAATTCTATTATTATTTTAAATCTTTTTTTACCTATACATGAAGCCCAAGATGACTGAGGCTTCTCCAGGGCAGAAGCTGAGCCAGGAGCAGGTCCAAGGGTGAGCAAACTTCTGAAGTTAATTGCTCGTTTCAATACCTGAAACTCAGACCTCAGACTCCTTTCCCTCATATGGTTTCTTTTTGTTAAGACAGGTTTCACTGGTGAAAAATACCCTCAGAGGGCAGCTTGTTCCTGCTTGAATGACTGAATCATAAAGCTGTACTTCCATGGTGGACAGTGAATTGATTCACAAGGGCTAAGCCATATCACTGCAGAGAAGCTGCTGTGTTTAACTGGTCTAAAATGTTTTCTTTCCGACTATGATTTTGTTATCATCAGCAACCCCAGAACCTGCTATTACTGTCTCTTATGAAGAAGCAAGGCCAGAAATTTTTGCCTCCTTCCTAACATGAGGAAGGGTCTTTTTACAACATACAAACTAGAGTGGTGAAAGAATTAAAAAATAAACCAGAAAATATGGAAATAAAGCTAATACAAGCCATCTTGGATGCACAAACAATGCATTATAGAAAAATACTGCATACAGTCTCGGTCCTTTTCCATAATCTCTTTGTTATGACTTTAACATGGATGAATCAGTGGGATATTTGCCCAAGTATAAACCCTCAAGATGCCTCCCTCCAAAATTATTTTCACCAAAATCCAGAGAACTTGGCAGCTTTGACATTCTCCCACAGCACATTTTGTGTCATTCCAAAGATGAATTTTGGCTTACCGAAATTATTTGGCTAGTTAAAACAAGAACAAAAATAGTGGCGCCTACCAAACTGAAAGAAAAACAACAGTCTTAGAGCCATTTGTCCTTACAGTAATTTCAGTGTTACACTACAAATATGAAGGTAGCATATGGCATTCATACATGACCTTCACCACTCCTCATTGCAGTTAATAAGATGGGTTTGGGAAAAATGTTCAAGACACAGATTTTGGTGGTTAAGTGGTTATAATACAAGGGGATGGGGGAGAGAAGAGTGTGACAGGCACTGTAGCAGAAAAGCAATAGGATGGAGCTTGGGTTGTGACTTCTGTTCAGGGTATGAAATACTAACCATGAAATAATAGATAGTAATATTTTCTCAAGGGCCCCCACCAGCTTGTGTAAGGAATATCAGCTAAGGCAGGCAGAGGAATGGTTACAGAATTGGAGCACCTTGCATGTTCCAGCATAAAATATTTTTCTCCAAGACCACACAAAGCTTAGGGCAGAGAAGTGATCATCTGAACACCATCCCATCCTTCATCCATTTTCCTTCACCACACTATTTTTATCCAATCAAAAATCTTTTTCTTGCAACTGCACAGCATAAATGAGAGAAGCTCTTGTCCCAGTAGAAAGGCAGAGGGAGCTGCCAAGTATTCCTTATGCCAGGTCAGCTCACACCACATCAACTATTAAACTTTTCCTATATTATATCAGTCATCCCTTGCCCCACACTGCCATCCCTGTTTGCTTTTTCACACTGATTTATGTACATAAGTACTAGGAAGTGCTCTCAGCATCTCTGTACCACCCATTCCAAGGTCTCCAAGCACCTGGAAGCAAATCATCTCTTAGATGTACTCAGAGGTCTGTCTAACAAGGCTAGTTGTCACCTGGCTCTTCCTGCATACCTGGCAGATCAGCTGTTTTTGTAGTGGCTTTTCACAGCAGCACAAAGTTTCTCAGAGAAAAGCAGCTCATGGAGCTGGTGACAGAAGCTGAGGCCACCTGGCCCAGAGCTATGCCTAAAGTCACAAAGGGGATTTTACTGAGGCTGTCCTTAAGAGGATTAAGGATCATCTACTTGCAGAGAACAGTCGCACCTGCTGCTCCAAGTCGCTGTTATCTACTCTTGCAAAGCTTATTTCTGCCCAGTCCTGACTTGTTCCCATATTGCAACACAACCCAGATACTTGCAAAGAACAGGGGCTGGATACAGGTGGAGGGTAAGCGACAAATCAGGTGCATTCAAGCAGCTCAGTAATCTGCTTCATCCATCACACCGTACTTAAAATAGCATCACTCAGTAAACAAACAAGCCTAATTCAGGAGCTGGATATTGACAGGTTAAGGCTCCAGATAGGATTTACGAGGGCTGTGTCATGTTGAAAACTTCTGAATATTTGCTAACTATTTCAGCTTGAGTTAAACCTCTGAAATGATATTCCTGGACTACACCCTATGTCACAGACACAAAAATCATTATGTCATGCATACAGAGGCATAAAAGGGTACCAAACTAGTACATCTAAGACAAAAGTAAAACAAATTCACTAAGACAAGACCTGAGGCCTGTCTAACACTGAGATACATGCAGCCCAGTCACCTTGACTTTTCTTCTTTCCTTCTAGCAAGAGGTGGGGTCAGAAAGTTGCAATTACAACTTTTACAGATGAGCTTTTTCACTACTTAAATTTTACTGTTAGAGTTACAACATGGATTCCAGTTATGACCTCTTGGTAGAAACCCAGAACTGCCCATCTAGCCCAAATACAAACCAGTCCTAATCCTATAACACAATACCCTTCCATAGGACTGAGCACGCTTTGACCCCACAGTGGTTCTGCCAGGTCAGGATTAAACCACCATGCTCTTGTAGTGCCACTCACATCACTGCAACATACCTAGGGCACAGATTAAAAAGGACTTTCTCTATCAAATCCTAGCATTACCTCTGCTTATCTGTAGAAGTTTGTCCTAAATATCTGACTGAAATACTCTACCAGAGGTGATTGCCCTTATCTGGCTCCTGATAGAAGAAGGGAAGGAAATTGCTCTGCTCTGCCACAGCCCTCTCGAAGGACAGATGCCATTGTTTTTAATGGCTCTCAAAAATTCAGTTTCCTAAAACAAACATCTCACAGATGCCTCCAGCAGTTACTCCCCATGTCTTCGCTTTGGAACTCAGCTGTTCAGGGCAAGATCATTATCATGGGCAGAGAACCGCTGCATGCATTCAATCATTTAGGAGATTTCTGTGACCAACTCATTGCTTTTAAAATGATTTACTGCACCTCAAATAAGAGCAAATGCTCCTTTAGCATCACTCTTGACACTAATTCTAAAGGATGTTCTTAGTTGCTTTCTTAGATAGCCCCTAATGAAAAGTAGGAGCTTCTAGGACTAGATGGAGACCTGGATCAGTGCAAGGTTTCATAAAGGAATTAGGAATTGCTGTGCTAGGTCAGGTCATTGATCCAGTTAAAGGATTGAAGACATGGGCACGTAACCTTCTACTTAACTAATTATGCCCCAGAAAGAGAGCTGCAGTAATCTGTGATGTCCAAGCTATCAGCCCACTGAAACATGTACTGAAATGCTATAGTTTCCCTCCTCACAGAGGTAAATCTGATACTGGGAGAAGGCTTGCTAGCAGCATCCATTTTAGAGGCATTGCAGCATCAACAGCCTGCCCTAAGAGGCAACTTAATTATCACACAAAGGATAATCAGTAAGAGAGATCACAATGAGTAAGATATTTCACCAAAGAACTCAAGAATTTGAAGATTCTCCAGGACAAGAGGTAGAGCATAAGACAGGTTATCCTTGACTAGCTACCTCAGAGCCCTGATGGTGTTAGATGTAGCACAGTGCTTTCTGCACTTCTGATGCAGCAGTGAGGATCTCAGATGCTATCACCTTGGAAAATCATCTGGGCAGAAGGTAGGGCAAGTACTTGAGCAGCAGAGTTCAATGAGGACAACGGGGAGGGCCCCACAGGGCACACATGCCTGGCTGGCAGCTGCTTTGGGAAGAAGAGGGGAGCTGCAGCAATGAGCACCTGACCCTGAAATGCCATCAGCAATAAGCTCCCGTGCACGTTTCATAAGATTCGAGGGCTTAATTGAGGCTAAGCAATTTGAATATTCACCTTCTGAGATCTGCAGTAAGGGGAGAAATGCCACAGCAAATCTCATCTTTGCATGGAATAAGTAGTTAAAGAATAGTAGCAGCCAGGTGCTCCACTTCATCAACTTGATTTCATTCTGCATATGAAACATAGTAAGTTCAAAACAGTAATTACAGAATAATACAGATGATAGAAGACCCAACTCCCAGAAGTGAAGGCAATTACAAGCAAAATTAGCTGGGAAAGAATTAATGGAAAAATACGACTGATGATGGAGATATTTTACCAGATGTCACAAAAGTGACAACTAAAGAAAAAAATACTGCATTTTAAAAGTCTCAATTCAGGAAATAAGTGAAATCAGTCAAAATCTCCAATTACATGAAAAAGTGGGTAAGAGGAATTTGATAGAAATAAGCGATTCACAGGCCAGGAATTGTCTTAAAGGCTGATGGAGAACAACATACATCCTATCAGCCAAGTCCATTAGCAACCATAAGTACCTGAGCCAATAAAGCAGCAGTGAGGGCACTCAGTGCTTGCCAATAATTACATTCTACAGAGCAAACACCTCCATTTGGGAAAATGCCCAGGTAGCTGTGTCAGCACTTGATGCGCAGATGCATATCCAGCATGTCACCCAAAAATGGACACAGTGTATTAAGTGAAATGGGAGAAGATGCTAATTAGGAAATCTAATCACTAGGAAGACTAAATAAATAAGCAGAAGAAACTAGGAAGGCTGGCAGAAGGTAGCAGAGGGAAAGCAGACTCCAAGGTTGGAAACTTAGTGCATCCTAAAGACAATAAACCCTAATAAACAAGTTCCATGGGGAAGAGAAACCTGCCCATTTGAAAAATATTGTCAAAAAATGAAAAGTAAATTTGATAGGGGTGTGAAAAAGGCCAGTGTGAACATCCAAGTCATTGCAGAGAACTGAGATGATTACAGTCTATGATTCTGCATGATATATGATTGCACCTGAAATACTACGTAGTCAACACAGCAATTTCCAGCCCACTTCAGCGGAAGATATATAAGAATAATTATGTAATAATGCAGAATTACTGCTGAAGTCAACTGAGGCAGTATGAATTTGTTCCACCCAGCTGACCATCTCCCACCTGAGATTAAAGTCCTGCAGGGTCACACACAGTACTTCTGTCTCCACAGTCATAGAATTATTAAAGTTGGGAAAGACCTCCAAGATCATCAAATCCAACCATCAACCCATCACCACCAAATTAAACAGACGTTTTTCAACACAGTGACAATTTTAGCTTTCCACTGGTCTTTGCTCTTGGAAATTACAGGAACACTTGTTAGAAAGCAGTATTCCTGCAGTTCGAGTTCACAAGCCATTAAACTGAAGCGCTGTTCTCTGGCTGCACTCTAATTGCCAGGCAGGAAACATTTCAGGGCGCAGATTTAAATATTAACAGTCTTTTAAAGTGTATTCAAACACTAAAATATTTACAAGCAAGCAACATTTTAGAGTGTACTGCACAGCATTAAGAGAAAACTCAGAGCCCTACTGTAGAAATGACAGCAGCAGAGGGAAGAGTAGCTTTAACTAGTAAGCAGTGACTTTGTCTTATCTCCTCTTTAAGGCTTAGTGTAATGAACACAGGGCCAGCAGAACGTGCTGTGTTGACAAAGCCACAACTGCTTTTTACAGAACTGCTCCAAATGCCTTAATCTTAAATACAGATAAACTTGCATCCAAAATAAGCTTTTGGCACAATTTCTCATGACAGTACAGCTTCCCATTTTCATGCAGCCCTGTGCTGCTGGTGCAGAGTTTGTTACGGTTCCCATTTCACCTATCCTTGACTGAGAAGTGCTCTGGGACAAAACATAACTGACAGCTTCTCTACCCTTTAAACCAACACATGCTATCCTGAACCTACAGCACAGACTAAGGTCATGTGGGTAAACTCTACTAGGAAGTGTCTGAGAACAGACTCATCATTCTCCACTTGACTGTGACAGGATTTTGTGTTAAACTCTGACTGTGTCTCAGAGTCATCCATTATTCTCAGAATGGGAGGCACTGGAAATAGCTGCCCAAAGCAGCTCTGGAGGTGCCCCCCATCCCTGGAGGTGCCCCAGGCCAGGTTGGATGGGGCTCTGGGTCCTGATCTGATAGGGGGGACTCAGCCCACAGTAGGGGGCAGAGCTGGGTGAGTTTAAGGTCCCTAAACTAAGCCATTCTGCCATTATTCAGAATGAGCAGCAAGCAAGAACAAGTGACAATAGCTACTTACATGTCTAATTTTCAGTGACAATGACAGCAATATTGTATGTTTGATCAAAAGGATAAAAACGTCTACAAGAATGGGAGCCACCTGCAGATAGCTCATTGTTGCAACCATCAGATAATCAGACAAGTACAAAACAAAAAAAGAAAAAAAAAACTATAGCAAACCCATGAGAGAAATTTCATGCAAAGTATTTGGATTACATAATCAACAAAAGTGATTTCTGTATCAAAAAGGCCCCTAGTTACTGTTGCATCCCATTTCCGTAGGAGAGCAAAGACACTGGGCTTAAGTCAGCAACACAACACATTTAGGAGCTTCGTCCTCACTAATTTTTGGTTGGAAGACAGATCAGAGGAGTTTGTGCCCCAGATGTCCAATAGCTCTACAGATATAAAATAAAGGCAGGCAACACACATTGACATCACCTAGAAGTATCCAGAATAAATTAGGACAGCACATGTATTTAGTGGAACTCACAAAACATTTTGTTGTGATTACAAAAAACAAACACCAAGAAAACCAACAGTGCTACCTACCCAGCAAGCTCCTTCCTTACAAATAGGAGCTTGACAGCTCTGCCCTGCCTGAAAAGGTCATTCCGTCTCTTTACCTCCTGCCCTTGTCTTCCCATGCCTTCAGCCCAGATGTCTCATGGCTAAATAACCCTAACAGATACTGCACCAGCAGCACAGGGCTGCATCAGCCCATGCTACATCTCACTGCCCAGCTCCTTTACCATTTATTCCTTGAGCCTGTTGGATGAGCGTACTACATAGGAGAGAACAATTTTTCTTCTGCTTTATCAACTCCAAACAGCTGTAAATACAATCACACTAACTCTATTTGTCCTTCTGCTTATACTGCCTTGGCCTGTCATAGTGCAGAAATTAAACAGTTAATGATAAAACAAATGAACCAAGTCCTGGCCTCCTTCTTTTAGGTGGGGGAGACCCAGAGACACTCCAGCAGCACAGGTCCTTCACTTTCCCCATACAGCAGAGACAAAGGCAATGCGGGAAACACAGGCACACACCTGAGGGATGCTGTTTGCTGCCTGTTCGCTTTATGCAAAATCTATTAATGCCAAAGGATCTGGGAAATTATGTTCAACAATCATTAAGATGATGAAATATTTAATAAGACCTTCTGCAAAAAAAAAAAAAAGTATACTTACTGCCAAAAAAAAGAAAAAAGAAAGAAAGGATTGTATTACCACTGCAGTAAGCAGCGTTACACTGCTGCAGTCAGGAAGATTCACCCAATTGTAGGCTTTACAAAGAAAACAAGCCCTGAAGGATAACAGCAGTCACGCTTGCTAGAATCTTAAGAATTGCCAGCTAGAAACATCCTATGACAGACTGCGCTTGAAGCACTGCTCCAGCAGTGCTGGCACAGGCAGTTACGGCACTGCACACCCCTACAGCTCCCAGCTGTATGCAAGCAGCCAAAGCCCCACAGCCCACCTGAGAATTGCTTGCACTCACCCGAGGCTGCAAATTTTTGTCCCATTAGCATGACACACACATGCACAACACACCAGCTAATGAGTAGTGAGGAATCCAGCCATCGTGGTTACACACAGATCTTGATAACCCTGTGGCTCCCTAGCACACCCCGTCTAATGGATGAGTTTTGGAGGAGTGTTAAAAGGACTAAGAACAAGGCTGGAAATGGTAACAGGAGCATTAAAGTCTTCCTGCCATGTACTGAAGACCCATAACACAGAAGGCACTCTGCCAAAGGACTGCTTATGCGCTCCACACCCCAGTGATGCTATTGGTGAACATCCTCAGAAGGTACTGCACATCAATACAGTGCCTAACCACTCTGGGACACATTATGGTCAGAAATATCTGGTTCTCCTAGCACTGAGCATAGCAGGGAATACACAACACACATCAGTTAGATGCGACACTACCCCTTTGCAAATGAGACCCTGCACACCAACAAGGAGATAACTGATGGAAACATGCAAAGCCACGTTCCATTCAAGCAGCTGCAGAGCACTATCAGATCCATTTCGTCTTCGCCTGCAGACAGCCCCAGGAGATAACACATCTCACGCAAGGGCAGCAGCGAGGGCTCAGCTCCACGTGTCCATGCTCCCAGCCCCATCCAGCACATGCATGACAGATAGCATTCTCGCTATCATGCTCCAAGAATGTGCCCTCTCTGCAGGACTGGCTGTTTTCAAGTAGAGTTGCTTTTCTGAAGACACTTTCACATACCAAGAAACATTTTTTTGCATATGATTCAGAAACATGCTATAGTAATAGCAGGGAGACAGGGAGTCTGCCCAGCTCTGCTCAGTTTTATCTCTACCAGCTGCTGCACAAAGCACAAGCAATTCAGGGATCATGGCAAAAACATTTTTCTAAGCAGTCCTATGGTCTATGGAGAGGGACGGAAGTTTATTACCATCCATGACTCACTCCTCGCTGAAGCTTTTTCCTGGATGAACTGTGTTCTGCACTATTATGTTCCAGTAACAATAAATTAATAATAGGCGAGGGAATTCACAGTTTGCCTCACAGAAATGTAACCAAAGCAAGGAAAATATGGAATATGCTATAGAGATTAAGAGAAATATTTCATTCCTTCATTCTCCGATGCCTAAGAATTACAGCCTTTCATAACAACTTTCAGTCTGTTTGTCACAAGACTTGTACGGACACGAAGCATTGAAAAGGAATTGTGTTTATACCAAACATAACTTTAAAATATTTTTTTCCTCAATCCATCCCTGCAGTAAGCACAGAAAATTTGCCTTTCCCAGCACAGCTTTAAAGTCGAAAAGGATCTCAGGATATCTGGTGTCAATTCCTGACCCTACAAGCTTTCCTTTGCAATACCTGACCTCACCTCCCTCTGCCTGGATGTCAGCAAGAACACTTCCACCTCAGCAGCAAGCAGTGAGCAGAACCTCTCTTAAAGACTTTAGGTCTACATTTAGTTACAGGGAAAACACGGTCATTCATCTAGTCCCCATGTCACTGCCTTTGAATTTTCCTCTATACATTATAACTTCCTCACCATAAGGTTCTAAGCTTTTGTTGTTGTTGTTTTATTTTAACCATGCAGCAGAATATCTCCCAGTTTGGAAAAATGAAATCCATTTTAGCACCTGACTCTCACAGATCTAACATGGAAACTAGAGATTTTCCCACTGCACTAAGAAGGAACTTCTGTTCACAGAAGAAAATAGCTTTTAAACCTGAAATAGATACTGTAAGTTTTAAGCTCATCCACATTTGAATATCAGAAACAAGCCTTCCCCCAGAACTGACTTGTTCCATCTCTTCTTTAAGGTTGAATACTGGGAAGAATTTCTTCTCAGAAACTCAGGCAGTGGAACAGGCTACCCAGAGAGGTGTTTAAGAATTATGGAGACGTGGCACTGAGGGACGTTGTTACTGGGCACGGAGGGCTGTGTTGATAGTTGGACTAGATGATCTTAGAGGTCTTTTCCAAACCTCATGATTCTGTGATTCCATCCACAGCCTTCACTCATTTTATAACCTGTTCTACCAGAGTCCTAATATCCTCCCCATGGTCACAAACACATCCATCTGTGCACTTTCACTCCTCTTAAAAATTTCCAGTTCCACAGGCTCAGCCCTGGGGGTATCCATCCCCCAAACAGCATCACCATGACTCCAAAGAGCATCTCCTGTTCAGTCCCTGCAGGAAGAGATATATCTGCTTACTGCCACTGAGGTATGACACACAGCCTACTTACAGGAACAATCAAGATTCAATCAAAACTTCAAAACATGCCAGATGTCAGGCTGTGTGTTTACAGAGAGCAAAGCAATCCAAAGGAATCTGTAATTATTGCTCTCTGCAAGTGGGAGTGTTAAAGGAAAAGGTGGGTGTAAAAGGGGATTAAATTCACGGTTCTGACTGTCAATTAGAGATTTAGTAAGGAAGGCTTAAAAAAGGAGCAAATTTACAAAAGCTCATCCCTCTGAGTAAGCAGGCAGAAGTGAAGAGTGTGGCTACTCCAAGTTGGTGTGGGAGTATGCAGCCTGAACAGGACCAGGTGCTCCTGCTCCTAACTGTCACAATTCCATTTGTTCAAGATGAAGCACCAGTCATGGCAAAAAAGCCCCTAACTAGAGCAAGAGAGGGGGAGTGGGTTCTTCTGGGTCTTCTCCAGGCTCCTGCCATGTGAACTTGGACCAACTCTCAAGTAGTAGGTGGAATTCAAATATGCACTTAACCACTTTGCTAAACAAGGATGGATTGCTGAACTGGATCCAGAATTTATAAAGCACCTTGAGCAGGAATACAAATTGTTACACTAACTCCTTAGAAAAGAAATGCTGTGCTAAAAGGAAATATTTCTTCATGCCAATGCACATTTCCATCACCTTGGTATCACTGTTAGGACTTTAGAACAGTCTGCAAGAAATTTCAGATGGCATGAAAATAATTTAGACAGATCTTAATCCTCCATTTATGGAAATTTGGTTAGATGACTATGAAATGATGGATATCTACCTACAAAAGCAGTTCTATGTTCCAACTTTATGAACAAATTCAGTAGAGACAGCTGCAATGAAACCAAGCCTTTGATACAGCAAGTGTTCTTGGAAGGACAGCAGAGAACTTGGGATCTGGACTCATCATTACTGCTTTTGAACACACACACAAAAAAAATATTAGCATTTTCATTGATGAATGAATATCCAAATACCATCATATCTTAAGTGTGCTTAACATCTGTCATGTCAAATATTAGCTTGCAGTGCAGCTCCAGCAAGCCAAACCAATAGAGGCGTTTTAGCACTGGAAGACGTGGGATAAAGCAGCACTGCCTCCAGCAGCTGCAGTGCAAAAAAGGGCTGGGATATCAACCACAAAGAGAGCAACATCATAGAAGAGTGCAAAGAAATAGCTCAAGGACAACGTAAGTTATAATTCAGATATAGAAACAAAATGCGTGTGTTTATTTCTGCCTTTGTCAAAAGTAAATAGTAACTAGCCCTCCAAAGTCCAGAATGTGTTTCAGATCGGATTATTAGGAAAAGTTTTTTCTCAGAAAGAGTGGTGAGGCATTGGTATAGGCTGCTCAGGGAGTTGGTGGGGTCACTGTCCCCAGGGGTGTTCAAGAACCATGGAGATGTGGCACTGAGGGACACGGTTAGCAGCCATGTTGGGGATGCATTGGTGGTTGGGCTAGATGATGATCCTAGAGGTCTTTTCCAATCTTAACGTTTCCATGATTCTGTGTCATAGCTTAAGCCAAGCCTAGCTCACCAAAATCAAACTCCCAGCACAAGCTTGGAAAACTAATTTCCCTTTTTGCTGAGGACCAAAGGAATTAACTTCAGATCACAGAAACAGGTTAGTTTGAAAGGCTTACAAGGGTGCACCATCAGCTAGCTACTGAAAACCTGATGCCAGCAGAGAACAAGAGCACAAATTAAGGAAAACATAGTATCTTTCTTTTGCATTTCACATTCCCAGGCCCTTCACATCACAACCTGCTCCTGCCAGCTAAGCACAGCCAATACACATAGTGCAGGAGAGGACCTGGCCCCATGGCCTTGGCTGCTCCAGGTGCCCAGCACAGCCCCATGATGCAGCCTGACCCCCACAAGACCCCCAGGGCAAGAAGGGTCCCAGGCAGCCACATCAATACAATGCCTGCTATTCCAAATAAGGGAACTTGTTGCAAACTCCCTTAGAGCTGCCTTGTTCTGGCTGGTTTATGTTAGGGAGACAAGACTAAACAGACCTTCATATTTGCAGAATTAACCACTAAAAATGAAAAATTGGTTGTTTGTTTTCAGAGTGCAGATGAAGGAGAGCCCTGCGGCCTCTTTTGGAAATGACACCATAGCGAACCCAGCATCGGGTTATCTCGTTTGTCTTAAAAGTCTTTGGGACAAATTCAGCAGGGAGTAACCGTGTGCAGATCCCAAGCAAGGGCCACCCCCAGACCCACTGCATCAACTTCCTTTTGATGGGTATCAAGGCTAACAGACAGCACCACTGTTTCCATTTCCCTCCTTTTTCTGAATGCTGCATGGGCACTCAGTGCAGTGCTGAGCTCAGCCTAAGGAACGCATCTCTCAGCAGAGCTTATATACTCAGGTTCAGCCTAGGTGAGCGAAACTGCATGTAGACATCTGCCTACATCCCAGCTGGCAGCACAGGGTGCCATGTGGCCAACCCTTCCTTTGCTTCTCCCATCTCTGAACAGCCAGAGGCTGTTTACTCAAGCCTGGTAAGCAAGATAAGCCTCAGCATGGCAAAGAAGCATGGAAAACAGACATGTTGCTAGGGCTGTGATATTTATTTAGCAGCAGAATTTCCATATGGTGCTGGTGGTTAAACAAAAAGAGGTGGGGGTTAGGAGGGAAACAAGAAGAGGCCGTATAAGTCCAGTAGAACACAACCCCACCACTCACCAACACTTAGAGAAACTCCCATCTTCAGCTACTCCTGCATAAAATCCCATCAATACCATTAATTGGGTATTCCATCAAAATTAGGCTATAGAGAAGCTCCCCAAGCCCCTCAGTGAGTCTAATGGCATTAATGGCACAGGCAAGACTGCAAGCACAGCTACTTAGCTGGCTGCAAACCAGACCCCTACGCTGCCAAATCAGAATCAGAAACATAGATGGGAAAGATGCTTTTTTCCCCTTATAGCTGTACAGGCACCTAGCACAGATATGGGCTGACTGACACAGACCAAAAAAAAACACCATTTTAATTCTAACCTACCTCTCCCCAGGAAGTTTCCCATGCAGCTCCCATGGTAACATAGGGTCACAGAATAATTAAGGTTGCAAAAGACCACTAAGACCATCAAGTCCAGCCATCAACCCATCACCATGGCCAAGCATTCTCACAAATTCTTGCCTTTTGTACTCCATGCTGCTTGGTCTGGTCAGGAATTAAGAAAACTATTGAAAATCATCCACTTGGTGTTCTGAACACTCAGCTTCATGAGAGACAACTGACAGGAACATAGGTTGAAAAGAGTTAACAGAAAGCACACGAGCACAAAGCAGGGACTGGGATTACCCATCTGTCCCTGCCAGGAGCTCATTTTCTCCTCTGAATTATATTTGTATGAAGCAGGATCAAATCTAAATGCAGAGGTTAGTCTAGACTGATGCTTGCTTTTACTGGAATTAAATTTTAAAGGTCAAATGTTGTTGTAAGGCTAGAGAAGCACCACAAATGTGTGGCATGAGTTTAGTTACACTTGCAGCTCTTAGAGCAGATCTTTGTCGAAAACGGATGGAAACCTCACATCCAAAATACAGTCACACAAAACATGGAGTAGGGTCAGTTTGCTGCTGCATATTCTCTAAGGGGTACATGAATAGTTAATTCAAAGTATCAGTATCTTGACACGGTCTACTCAAGTGTCAGGCTCTAGGGCACCTGAATGCAAGCAAAACATGATTACAATACTGGTGTCCGGTCTCCTAAAATATAGGTTATCACGAGGCTGATTCCAGGCTCCTGTTGCTTTAGGCTGATCAGTACACACTGAATTTTGTGTTTGCCAGAGAATATAAAAGTACAGTTCCTCAAAGGGATGCTGACTGCTTCTACAAGTGCTGCAGAAGAACACTTCCACCTCCAAGCTGCCTTCCCCTGGGAAGCAAAGCTCCAGCTACTTCATTCTACAAGCATGTACAGGTCTCATTTTATTCAAATGAGGAGCACTAACCATTAAAAGGTTTTGCAAGGCAATGAAGTTGTAACTTCAGGAACAATTTTAAACAAAGCTAAAAACTCTGAGTGCAAACCAAACCTCCCTTGGCTGCTTGGAGCAGCAAACATCTTCCTACACATTTTGCAGCCTCTATCAGGATGCAGCCAGGGGGCCACTCGCAGGGGTGTCAGTGCTCACGGGAACAAATGCAATCACAAGCCAGACAACGTGCACCCCTGTGTGTGCAGCAACAGTGACAGCTGGCGGACATGAGGAGACAGCCCCACATACCACCAGCCCTGCTGCATGCCCCCCCTGCTCTGGATGGTCTCAGCTGAACCAAAGATCCACAATGCACTCAGGAGCAGGAATTGGAGTTATCACACAGTCAACACATTATTTACCACTTCTGTTTGCTTGCCATCCCTCCTGCTGCCTGAAAATTTGCACATTTTCTTTGTGTTAAAGAGAACGGGATGCTTAAGGCACAGTCTTACTTAGTAGACCTGAAACTCCCAGCTTTGCACTCATACTGTAGAAGAGAAAGTGAATGGTGAGCAATAGGAGGGTATGGTGGTGGGATGACGGTTGGACTACATGATCTTAGTGTTTTTTTCCAACCTTAACAATTCTGTGAGCAAAGTGGCACCAAAGAAGTCACCGGTAGTGCTAGACACAAGGGCCTGAGGTCCAGAAAAGCCCAGGGGCAAAAAGCACATTTGGGTTCAACCAGACCAGCAGGGCCATGGGGCCCAGGAATCACAATCATTCCAACTGGGACCTAAAACATGCTTCTGCTGGAGAAGAAAATGCTTTCTGAAGGTGTCCATTATTTCCTCTCTCACATCAAGTAGAGAACAGGCTGTACTTTTTGCTTCTGATTCACAAATATTAAATCCCCTCATCCCACTATTGGTGACTCAGAAAAATGATTCATTCACCTCTAGAAAGTGCCATTTCCCCCACATCTGAAATGACAAAAAAAAATCCCCCACATTAGCTGCCTGGAGAAAACAGAAAATAAAGTAGCTTTTTCTTCCTATTCATCAATCTTTGCTTACAATACAGAGATTAAAACAATTTATCCCAGGCTCCAGACACCAGCTCACTGCTCTGGCTGTTCCACAAAGGCAGCAGGATGCAGTAAAGAGGAGCTGTGCCCGGCTCCAGCCGTGTCATTTCCTGCTAGAGGCTGCTGAAGAGAAAGCAACAGCAGCTCCACTCCATGCAGGGTGGTGGTCCTGAGCTCCTAGATGGACCTCAAGAAACTGGAGAAGAAAAGAGGACGAAGATGTTTTGTAACAGAGCAAGAGAAGACATGCTAAAGGCAGGGCAGCACATCAACCTCCTTGGATAACAACGCAGGGTTTTTCTGCTACGGACCTCAGTTTTTCAGACAGTAGTCAGGAAAACTCAAATTCCTGCATGGTTAGCATAAGTTCTATCTTCATACCACCATGGGGATGTCAGGGTAGTGAAGACTTAACATACATTAACTCCAGTGAGTAGACTACAGGACCAGAGTAATCTTCTTTTCAAAGTCTGTTAATTTCTCTACTGTAGAAGGCCTGTGTCTTCTCTAGCACAATGATGTCTTAGAGTTTACCTGCTGAATACATCAAGTCATCTTCTTTTGTTTCATCCTTTCTGTAACCCCCACTGAATATAATGAGCCTTCCTCCTTCATGTTTGCACCTATCAAATGCATTATAGGCAAACCTACTTATTTAGGCTTTCCTTGGTACTCATTCAGCTCTTCTGATATTAGTTCTTTAAGATATCTGTTCAGTCTCATAGACAACCATATACTTATTTTTTTCTGCATTCTTAAGTCAGTCTTCCCAGTAACCAGGTGCACAAAATTCAATGCAAGAGACTAAGTGCAATCAACTGCAAGAGAGCATCAAATCACTGCACAACAAAGGACATGCCAAGGACCTTAGCCATGTGCCACACAGCCCAAAGTGACAGAGAGCCAAAGTAATGGCTGTGGGAAAAGGAACATGAGAAAGCAGGAGAAACAGTGATTCCAACAGGAGACCAGTCTTCAGGGAATTAGAGCAATAGCTTGCAGCCAAAGATAGCTGTGAAGTCACTCCCTCCGAATGCACTTAGCAAAGCAATTCTTCAAGACACGCACCAGAACAGATGAAGATGAAAAAGAGCCACAGCCCCAGACCCAAAGCTGCTGCACATCTATACAGATTTCACTGCTATCTGAAAGAAACCAACACTCTGCTATCTGAAAGAAACCAACAAGAAGGCCAACATCAACCACTGCTATTTCCAAGCACAGATTGCCCCTGTGGTTTCATTATTCCAACCCACTTTTAAAGTGTAGATTGCCAGCAGTAGTCCAGTTTTAGAACACTAAATATCAACAAGCTGTTGCATTGTGAGAAGCAATGAATGGGTGAAGTCTTTACACAATAATAAGGGAAAAGGGGGTACAAAAAAAATAAAGATGTGTTTCCAACAACACACATCTGATTAGTAGCAGCTCAGAGAAAAATATTCCCCTACTGAAAAACAGCTACCACTTTCCCTGGTATCCTAAATTTAGATGCTGATTTTTATCACCCTGGACTATATGATTTATTAGCGAGTCGGTACAGTTGGTACCCAACAGCAGGCCAGTTGGCACTCCAGGAAAACTCAGAGCTAGGTCCAAACTCAGAGGCTAAACCTCATCTCTGCTAGAAAACTTGGATGAAATCCCAGCCAAAGACACAATATAGCAGCAGGCATCAGAAGAGAAGCTCCAAGGAAACTTAAACAGGAGAATTGGCCATTAAAGACAGTCTGTAGAGTTCATCCTCTGTTATCATATGGAAGCGTAAACCTCATTCCAGAGCTTGGGGAAAGAGAAAGAACAACATAATACTGAAAAGTCATTAAAATTAAGCATGCCCAGCAGCTTTCCTCTCCAGAAGATTGAGTCACAACTCTGAGATTTTCACGATTGCAGATTTCACAAAGACATAAGCCTGCAATACAGAGCTGGTTACTACCTTTTCACTTCTAGGTTCCAAAAGTGCTGCCAGAGAGCATTATTTTTAACACACTCTCATAGAGGGATAAAGTTTCCAAGGAAGCTGCCAAATATAGCAAAGGTTTGTGCTTTCCCTTTCCAACACTTTCTTAGAAAGCTGGAAATAACATTACCTTACTCAAGTGGCTATCCTAATTAATTCTCTTTTGCTTTAAAAACAACAGCCAGAAAGAAAGAAGAATAAACTTGAAGTTCTGGGCACTTAGAGCTGTTTCTATTGAGGCAGAGCAAAATAAAGCTTGACAGACCAGTCACACAACTATATAGAAGACCTCTCCAAGACTGATGAATAACTTTGAAGGCAGAGCCCATACTCCCCAAGTCCTACTTACTGCATCAGAAAATATAGACCATAGCTCTTAAGGGGATCCTCTAGCTTACCATGAGATGAACTCCATCAACACCAGTTATTACCACTTTGAAAGCCAGAAGCTGATCCTGTCCAAATATCTTCCCACCCTCTGCTTTCAGACCAGCTAGAAAGGGTGAAAGAGAATGGGGCAGCATTAATATGCAGATCGGAGGAGATGACTCAGCAGCCCCTTTCAGTCAATACCAATTAATTCCAACCAGAGCAAATTAATTCCAAGCTTTTACTACCGAAAAGTGAGCCAGAAGGAAAGCAGGAAAGCACAGCAACAAAGGCACAATTTCCCACCTGGATAAATGCAAGACCTTTCAATCAATACTTGATGCTTAATGAGGTTTATCACCTGTCTCTGACACCTCTTGGTCATTAAGAAAAGCAAACAGTCCACACTGCACCACAAGTCTCCTAGCACCAGCAAATGCTATTAATGTAGGAAATGAAAACCAGATTGTTTAGGTTCTTATTTCAGTCTTTCCTGAGAAAGACCTATGCCAGTGCCCAATCACTTTTTTGGAGAAGTTATTCTTAATACCCAACCCAAACCTCCTCTGGTGCAACTTGGGGTCATTCCCTCTTGTCATGTTGATGTTACCTGGGAGAAGAAGCTGACCCTTCCTCACTATAACCTCCTTTCAGGGAGTTGTAGAGAGCAAAACCAATTTTTTGTTTGTTTGTTTTTTAACCTAAACAACTCAGTATGGAACATGAGTTTGAAAAAAAATATTTTTCCTACAGACTTGTACAGATGTGGTCATCCTCAGGAACATCCTGCTCATGCAGAACTGTTACAGAAAGTAGAAGAGATGTCAGCAGGTGAACAATCTCCCCAAAACCTCACAAGAGCTCGTGAGAGCAATCTCATAAGTTAGTCAAATGACAAACCACAATTTGAATTCAAAGACACCTTCAGTCTTCTATACATCACTCCAATTAAGCATAGTGTTCAGCAAAGGCACACAGTAAGGATACTTTCAAAAGAAATGGGGTACAGGAAATGGTGGCCTGTAGCTGACCCAACATCAATCAGCTCAAACTGCCTGGGGTCTCTCAGAGTAACTAATTTGGGTGTAAGTGCCAGCAGCAGGAGTCAGGAGCCTTCTCCTTCCTGCTGCTGGGTTCTGGTTAGAATTAGGCCACAACAACAGCAGTGCAAGTCCACAACTCTCCTTTATCTCTGTACATAGGCACAGCAAGGTGTATGCGTGGGAGAGCTGGGAACATCAAGCAGAGGGATTTATCTCCACTAAGCCCTGCTGTGCCTAGTAGACCATGTCACCTTCCATTAACAAGCAGATTTCTGCAGTGTTCAAATTATGTTTTCCTACAGAGATTGCTGCAAAGGAGATGATGAAAACAGAAAGTACCAGGCCCTTCAGGACTGTCCCAGTCTCAGTTTGGTGCATGAAGCTGTGAGCCAGTTCATCTTCCCCACCCTTCACCTGCATGCAGTAGGTCTGGCTTCCCCCCAAAACACACATAAAAGCAGCAAGAAAACTGCCCAGGACAACACGTTGCTGGCTATGGAGGCTTAGCCATTAGCCAAAAACATTGCTTAATTTAATGTTTGTTTCCAGCCACTGGGGGTTTCCTGAGGTTGGATGCTGTTTAATGAAGCCATAGGGCAGCCAGCCATTCGGCAAATGCCCGACAAATTTTAAAAGCTGTTTTAAATAAAAAATATTTTTTCAAAAAAAGTCTTGTACCAAAGCAATACTGCAAACTATGCTTCCAATACACTTCCCTACAGCCATCTTTTTTCCCCCTTTTCTGAGACATCACCACTTACACAAAAAGGAAAACCAGCAAGTGACTGTGGTTCCCAGCCACACAGCAACAGCCCATTGCAGAAATAATTCCAATGCTTGTCCCATAATACAGTGAATTTTTCAATCCACAGGTGCCATTATTCAATTGTTTGACATCTCCAACCATCCAAAAGGCCCTCCAGCCACTGCAGCAAATTCATGAAGTACATCCAAAATAACAGAATCATAGAACCATAGAAGCATTAATATTTGAAAGACCACTAAGATCATGCAATCTAACCATCAATCCAACCCCATCACGCCCACTACCATGTCTCTCAACACCACACTAAGTTCTTTAACATCTTCAGAGTTAGTGACTCCACCACTGTCCTGAGCAGAAGAGCTTAGCTGCCGTATGTCCCCAGTGCAACAACTGCAGTTACTAGGTCCAGCTGCACAGCAGAAGAGCTCCAGGAAGGAGTTTCATTACAGTCCCACTAGGCTTGGGCAGATTGGTCTTACCACGTTCAGGAGTATAGTGGGAAAGAGCTTTGGGCGATAACTTGAGCAAATTGGAAAAGCATTATCTGAACTACGCTTCTGTATGCGCAGGCTCAGGCTCACACCCATCTGGCAAAGGCTGCCCATGGAGGTGGTGGAGTCACTGTCCCTTAGAGGTATTCAAGAAGTGTGGAGATGTGGCACTGAAGGTCGTGGTTAGTGGGTGCGGTGGGGATAGATTGGGGTTGGACTTGATGATCTCAAAGGTCTTTTCCAACCTTTATGATTCTATGATCTGCCATCAGCCCAAGGTAGCCATTTATGAAGGTATTTAAAGTGTGCTGGGACTGGCAGCAACCCTCTTCCAGGGTCATTTGGAATGTGAGGCACCATAGGGACACACGGATTGCTCCCACTATTTCTCTCCTTTCTCTGGAAGCTGTCACCAAGCTGTAGAAGGACACAAAGAGCAGTTTCTTCTGAAAAATGAGCCCTGCTCCACCTGGTACTGTTTCAGTATTCAATTCAGTTTGCTGCCCAGTTAAGTACAGCCCATCCTGACCCAGCTTAGAGGCCAAAGCACAACTGCCATGGCTACAGATGCCTGTGATGTTGATTCAGAGTAACCTTGAACAGGGAGTGACCCAATGGAAGAGATTCTGATTTTTTAAAAGGATAATTCACTGTATCTGTTCAGCTAAACAGAGAGCCCTATGTCATAATAAAGCTGTCATGATGTTCGGGAAATATGGTCTCACTGGAGGAACACATTGTAATTTTATATCCAGCTATTTAAGAAGATGAGGCCAAGCCCTGAGTGACAGACACTCTGATGAAACAACACATGAATTAAACATAATTATACTAGAAAAACAGTAAAACAGAACTAATCATCAAGGCCTCCGTGTTGTGCTGCGAGCAGTGACATTTGCATTGGCACAGGGCACTGCCATCCAGAGCGCTCCAGATCCTCCATGAATACCACTAATCAAATTGTCACCATGCAGCTGGAGCAAAGAGCTGCTCTGCAGGAGGAGAGGTCCACATCCCACCCAGTTCCCCCCTGCCCTTGTGGACAGAAGTGTCCTCCACCCCTCCTTCCTGCTAAAGATGCTGCATGAGCACATCTGCCAAAAACCTCCCTCCATATGTAATGGTCTCTGTAGGCATGTTAAATCTAGAAAAGAGAATCCAGCTGGGTGTAGAAAATCTGCTTTTCTCTAGGTTTCTGCACGAGCTGGATCTCGAAGCTCTCTTTACATCAGCAGCAGACAACTGTTTCACAGACTTCATCAAAGAGGGTTGATAGCTGACTTGAAAATGGCAGATGGAAGCATTAAATATTTATTGGACTGGAGTGCATTGATTGCAGAAAATAACACTTTGCAAATTATTTCTGTGTAAACAGTAATTAAACAGTCAGGCAGGGTCCAGTCCAGGTTCTGAGTAAGCTGCAACTCTTTTTGTGAAACGTATGCATGAAAAACACTAACGCGAGACAAACTAAAATTTCCTCTATTGATTTCCATCTGCGATCACTAAAATTACTCTGCAATCATGAATTAAAATTAATTAAAACTTTGGAACGGTTTTCCACATAAAATTGGAATGGAGGGAGCCCTCACGGCTGGTATACATGCTAAACTTGTGCTGAGCAGGGGCCAGTGATATACTGCTTTAAAAGACCAAAGGCTTTGGTGCCCTGATGTTCCCAGTGCTACTGAAGCTGAGACTGAACTGGGGTTAAGAGTGGGTTTGAGCTGATGCTTGTAGCAGAGGGAAACGATAACATAAAGCACGATGCAGACATTTCCCTTGCAGGCTCCACACTTCTTCCAAGAGCTGCAATTGTAAATGGCATACAGCTGCTGTTTGCTGTTAAGCTCTCCAGTTCTCCAATGGGAACAAGTTTGCTCAAGAGATATTGCAGTTCTATTCCCTTCAGCAGAATATTAATCTCCCACTTGTGCTATTACACTAGTCATAATGAGATTCATACCATCCCTTCTTCAATACACCTTTCCAAAAACAAAATGTTGTAACCTTGCCTTAAAAGTAGCTGCAGGTCCTTCCAGTCACTGCCCACCAGCCCAAGTAACAGAGAGAGGACAAGAGGTAATGACCTTAAGTTGCACCAGGGGAGGTTCAGGTTGGATATTATGAGAAAGTTTGTCTCAAAGAGTGATGAGGTGTTGGGACAGGCTGCCCAGGGAGGTGGTGAGGTCACTGTATCCTGGTCTTGAACATCTCCAGGGACATATGGCACCTTTACTGTACCTACATGCTCAGGAAGGTAAGCAATTCCTATTCACCAAAGCAATCATTGCAGCCTCTTTCAGTGTTGGTGAATGAGGAACGCTGGATGCCGTTCTGCCACCTTTGCTCCTCCAGCACAGACAGCTAGCTATACACTGTGTTTTATCACTATTGCTGGATTTTCTTCATATTTGAGTAAATCACAGTTTTTGGACTTTCTCCCTTCCCCCATAACATATGTACATCAAAACACAGCAGAAACAAGCACCTCCTACACCAGGACAGGGAGCATGTAAGTCTGACTGCAGCTTTATGCTGAGAGCAGAGGAGAGGGGCCCTAGGTGCACGTCTGGGTGCCCCATCCTTGGAGGTGCCCAAGGCCAGGCTGGATGGTGCCCTGATCCAGTGGGTGGCACCCTGCACAGAGGAGGAATAGAACTGGATGGGCTTCAAGGTCCTTTCCAACCCAACCATTCCATGTTTCTGTGGAATGTGGATGTGCTGGCAGGGCTGAACTCCTTTTGTTGCATGCACAGACATGAGCTTATTCTGTTTGTTTTCCTTCTCCTTCCCCCATTACAAGGCACAGATTGGTTTCACATCCCTGAGAGCTTCTATAGCTCGTATGTGTGCAGAAGAAGATGAAGAGAACAGGGCTACCAGGGGACTCTAATGAGAACTGCTTCTGTACTCCTGGTGCAGTTAAGAGTCACATAATGAAACAGAGGCCAGTTTGTTTGTTTTATAATGAGCTCTATTTATATTTGACTTTAACTATCCTCATTCATTTTCTCTGAATCAAGCCTCTACTGCTGAAGTCTTGCGCATTGGGTTAATAAAGGGCAGCTATAATCTGATTTACTGTGTACTTCCAAACACTAACATACTCACAGGAGATGCTGACAGTTTACAGCAGCAATGCTCAAAGCTGAAGAATTGATAGTGAAATTGATCATAACTTCTCAGCTGCCTCACAGAAAGCTAAAATAATGCTGCAGAGTTGTCTGGAGGCATTTTTTTTTCCATGTTGTTATAACACAGAGAAGCTGAGGCTGCTGTTCAAGCTAGTTTTACAGTTTGCAAACTGGAAGCGGGTGCCTTACCCCACAGACTTTGGCTGGCTGGTAGGGAAACCTGAGTTTCAAGATGTCAGAGAGAGAAAAACCACTGAAATTACATGTGAACAAATCTAAGCAATATGATATCCTCAAGCTTTCTACCCTCAGTAGCTCAGAAACTACAGAATCGATCATACAAAGATCTCTGTGCCTTGCTTCTGTGTAGAGAATTAAAACAAAAATCAGTAGTCATAGAATCATTTGATTTGGAAAGGACCCTTAAAGCTACCTGGTCCAACTCCCCTGCAATGAACAGGGACACCTACAGTTCCATCAGGTGCTCAGAGCCCATCCAGCCTGACCTTGGGTGTCTCCATCTACTTATTCCCATCCTTAAAACACAGAAAACACTGTTGATGAAATAGCTGAAAATCCCAAATGGAGGTTGTCTCCTTGGAGGAAGAAGTTTAGCCCCTATCTACATATTTAAGCTTTTAAACAAACCAGACTCCTTCAAGAGGAGCAGCTGTGTAATTAAGCCAATTTGGGGATGAAGTGTGATTTGAGAACCAAATACTATCTTAATTATATACATTAATATTCCACTAAAAGATGCTTATCAAAGAGATAATTCATGTTATTGCACAAGGAAGGCCACTAAAGATATAAAAATAACAGACAAGGGTGCCAACAAGAGATACTGCTGATGCCTGCACAGCCATGAGAGCAGCTCCAGCTGCAGAGAAAGCATACACAAGAGCTAATAAACCCATCTGAGCAAGCAGAGGGCTGCCAGAAGTCATCTGTTGTCAGGGGTGAATGCTGAATGAGAGATGCCTGTGTCCAAGCCAGAGTCACCCTGCAACACCCTGCCTGCTCAGGAGAAAGTTTTGGCTGCAATCTCTTCTGTTTTTTGGGTAAGTAAAAGAAAAAGTAGTGGACTGTGATAGCACAAGGAGGAATGGCTTTTAACTAAGAGAGGGAAGATTTAGGTTAGATGTCAGGAGGAAGTACTATACTCAGAGTGAAGTGAAGACCTAGCTGCCCAGAGCTGTAGGTGCCCCAGCTCTGGAGATGTTCATGGCTGGGTTTGATGGGGTCCTGGGCCCTGATCTAACAGTCAGCAACCCTGTCCATGTCCAGGGGGTTTATAACCAATCTTTACTTTCCCATCCAACCCAAGCCTTTTCTGTATAGTTCTATAAGTCAGGGCTGGGGGTCAGGAGGGGGCTGATGGAAAAGCGTCTTGTGCTGGATAGGGCACTCGGGTCCCCCTCTATAGCATACACATGGCCACCACACCATCAGCTCCTGTAAGAGTCACCAGTTCTTCACTGCAAGACCATGATCTACATCTTGGCTCTATCTGCCCCATCTATTTTTACTTGAAGACCCCTAAGCACCATGACCAAGACACGTGGCAGCAAGGCGGTTGTGCTGCACAGAGACTGCAGTAACATCTTTCCTTAGGGCTGGAACAGCATCCCAGCATCTAAGCAGCTCCCCATTGCTGATATAACCTCTAGGAGATTAGGAAACACTTCTCCCACCCAGCCCAGAATGTTTGTGTATGGCACCCTGAGGCAAAGTGTTGCTTTAGACCTCTTGCAGATTGTCATGCACCAGGCTGACAGCTCCAGCTCCTCACCCTGGGAAAGGGGAGACCTGAGGGCCCCCATCTCACAAACACTTTGTTGTTAATCATCTGAGGTCCAAGGTCCCATTAATTAGTGCTGACATTTAGAGTGGAGGCCACGAGATAAGGGTGATATGAAGATGGATGGATTCCAAGAGGATCTAGGAGAGGAAAAAAAAAAAGCTGTGGGCGACATGGTTTTGATTTTATTTAGAGTTCTCCTTATAAAGAGAGGCTACATTTGAATTCTCTTTTATATCAGAAGAAGAAAAACTGAAGTTAGCCTGTTGACATGTATCTAAGTTGCAAGGTGCTGCACGCTGTCAGCATGAAGAGGGGACCTTGGACTGGCTGGTCCCAAGTTCCTGGGCTTGTGCATGGACCCAGATGTCACAGTTCTGGACATGCTTGGCTGCAAGGCTCTGGATTAGATTGAGTGTTTCCAGGGTTAGGGTAGCCACCACCTCACTGGGCAACCTGTGCCAGTGCCTCATCACTCTTATTGTAAAAACTTCCTTATATAAAATCGGAATCTCTCCTGTTCTAATTTGAAACCATTTCCCCTTGTCCTACCACAACAGACTCTGCTAAATAGTATGTCTCTTCCAAAAACAAAAAAAAAAAATGCAGAAGTCCATCAAATGTCTGCCTCTGCTAAAGCAGGACAAGCTCATGATAAAATAAAACCATCTGCTGCTACAAGCTTCCATCCCTAACCAGAATCTTCTGATACCCTCATGGACTTGGCACCATTCACCACCATCTTCCACATGCTCCAGCTGACATTGCCATGCATTCATATTCCTTGGATGAGATCCTCAGACATCAACCAGTGGAATTAAACCAAAGATCAAGCTAGAACAAAAACGTTGGCAGATCTTTTGTATGTATGCTTTTTAATTTTTTGAGCCACTAGGTCATGTTCATTTTATACCTTGCAGCTTTTGCATGCAAAAGAAAAGTACACAGAATTGGAGGGGTGGGGATTAATCAAAGGCTAGGATTCTCATGCAAGCCCTGCAGTTTCTCTCCAAGGAAAAAAAAAAGAAAAATATCAATTATGAGAGCTGGAAAAGCTGCCTCTATTCATGGCTCTTTCTATATAACACTGTCAACAGCAGAAGCAACTACCGTGTCTCTCTGAGCACTATGTAACCCCATTTGTCACCTTCAGTCCCTACTGTGCTGCTGCTTCCCAGAAAAAAAGTCTTTGAAACTCAACAGAGGAACCCAAATCTGGTTTTGAAGCAGCTCCTGTACATGATCCCAGCCCAGAAGTACCACTAATCGTGATGTCTGGGGCTATAAAAAGGTACAGGACAAGAGCACGTCTCTCCTTCTGATCTGCTTCCCTGTTTGTAACCAGTGCTTATCTAATGCCACTTAGGAAGTGTTACCAAGGAGACTATTTGCATCCTGCACGATGTTGCTAAAGCAACATTGCTAAATTAGATGCAGAGCTCCTAGCCTTCACCCAGTGTATTTGCATTGCTATGAAAATTAAACAGTCACAGGCTTAAACTATATTTGGGTCATTCATTCAGCCAAGCACCTGAAAATAGTCCCATGGCAGCAGCGACGGAGTTCCCCCTTAAATCTAGCACATCTAGGGCTCATCTTGTACAAGTATTTCTGCCCTGTGTGTCAATGTGACCTGCAGGCAAAGCAAGCCATCTTTGTATTATAACCTTCCCACACAGGACATGCTTTGGCTTTTATTTGAAAGCTTTTGGAGATTTTCACTGTCACAAATAATTACAGCATTGCATTATATGATGGAGCATAGCAGAACGCAATTTGTAAGGAGCAGATACATATTAATATCTGAGGCACAAGATGGCTTAGAGGCACTGGAAATGGGACAACTTGCCTGGAGTTTATGGGTCTGATGTTCAGCTTTACCCTGAGTCTTGGTTCAGCTGTAAATTGTCACCATTTATGGTTTAATGGGCAATATTGTTGGATGGTTGGATTAGGTGATCATAGAGGTTATTTCCAAACTGAATGATTGTATGATTCAAGGGTTTCAAGATGGCCCATGGAAAGTTGGAAAGGCTAGATAAAGGTAAAAAAAAAAAGCTTATTAAGGAAGTGATAATAAAAAAGAATTTTAAACTATAAAGAATTATATGGAAGCTATAAACAAAATTAAAGGTCACAATCTATTTTAGGTGAAGTTACAGAATAAATTAAAGAGAAAAAAAACCACACTACTGTCAACACTACAGAATAAATCAAATGGAGAAAAATCACTGGTTGGAAGGAGAATGAGCAAAAGGAACCCAAAGATGCGTTTGCAATGGCTTTCAAGGCAAATAACAGCTTCTTTAAAGTTTGGACATTTATCAACATGCTAAATCACATACTTAAAATAATTCTCCCCTTACTGCAACTGCCAGGAACCTTGCAGCAAAAATTAGAATTGTTTACTAATATATGCAATTGTGCATGTATAATAAATATAACTTACTTTCCCTGGTAGGTGGTAAGTAGATGATTGGACTGGGTGATTTTAGAGGTCTTTTCCAACTTCAGTGATTTTACGATTCTATAATTGCATTATTCATGATTCCAGCAATGTCACAAAGACAGACACTGGGCTCTCCAAACTCAGCTCAAGTATTCTGGTATAAATCTAGTGCAATGTGTTATCCTTGCAGCTTTCTATTCTGATGTTCTGAGTAATACACTTTGGACAAGCATCCATAAAAATAAAATACCATCCCACCAATACCTATCTGGAGCTCTTCATCACTATTTAATGCATTTATTCCCAAAATAACTCCAGCTTTTAACACTTTCTAATTTAACAGATAAACTCAGGCAAGGACATAAATACTTGGCATCTGTCACTGAATTCAATCAGCTCCCTGGATCAGACCAAAGGAACCCTGCTCTGCTTCAGCCATAATATGGTTTGGGTGCCTCTTGTTAATCAATCCTCAGCACCCAGAAGCACTACTAAAAGCACACCTGGGAGCATTTTACCATATATAAAACCTCTGTTCCAGCAGCAAATTTGATCTTCTTGCAGAATCTAATCACAAGAAGGTAATTCTCCTTCCTGATGAACAGCTTGAGAGTGTCCACGCCCAGGAAGTTTTTGATCCATAACTTTTGATTGCTTATACCTGGGAATTTAAGCTAAAATGCCAGAATATCAGGCGAGGGGCTGGAAAAACTCAGTTTGCTACCAACAATGGGTCTCAGTTGAACCAGGCAGAGTCAGGAACGTTCTCTGGCTCATTTGTTTTCAGCACTATTTAAGGATGCTTTTCAGAGGGCTGCAAGAGGCAGTGAGTCAGCAGAGCTGAATGCGATTGCCTCAGCTCAGCAAGATGCTGGGGGTGCTGTGAGCTAGAGATGTGGAGAAGAACACCTGCTGGCTGCCTCCATGGGCTGGGGATGCAAGGGAAGTCCTCAAGTCCCAGCATTTCTCAGGAAGCCAAAACTAGATGACATGGACTCTGTAGGAACTGATGGATATAAGAGAAGACAAACACAGTCTTCCTGCCATTTATTTGCGCAAAATATAAATGAATCATTTTAATTTCCTAGACATCAATTTACCTTAGGACACAGGAAAAAGAGGATGGTCTGAGTCTCATGGGGCTAAGGTTTTACAACAGCCATTCTCCCTCCCACTTCTTCCTATGGCCACAGCAAGGTTGCATTATTCAATAAAATTGAGAAAGCAGTCTTCTGTGGGAAAGGGTCATTCATGTCCATGTACAAAGGCTGCATGCTACCCTGCTAACAGGTACCCTGATACAAGCAACGTAGAGCTCCAAGGAAGGGTCAGAACAGAGCATCTGCATCCCCAGTGGGTCAGGGAGAGGGGAGGAAGGAGTGTATCATCCCTTCCACCTGCACCTCCATCTTCATAATGCTTTGTGAGCCAGCAGAGCTGGCATGAGGATGTTCTCACCACATCCTGAGAAACACTATGGGCTCTGACTTACTGCTTCTCTCCTCCCAGTTCCTACGTGGCCTTATCTAAACTATGTCATAAATCTTCCGGGTTTTATCTGAACTCCCCTCCTGCTAGTGACATGCTGTACTCGTGAATAATGTTGTCTCCATCTGAATTACAAGGGGCATGGCAATAAAGCTCCATCAGAAGCTAGGGAAGCAGTGGGAAAATAGCTAAAAGCTACACGGCACTGTTTCCCTATTTGTAATCTTCTGTCATAGTCTGAGTTGGAAGATTAGATAACAAGACTATTTATAGTGGCATTGCCGGGTGTGTATCACAAAACCTTTATTGTAAGACCATGGCAAAAATGAAATTTTAATTTTGCCTGCCACTTCCCTGTGCCACAGCTCTGTTTGCAGCTATTTTTTTTTTCTTTTGCAGTAGGGTTATTAATAATGGATGTAACGTTAACATTTCCAAATTGGGAGTTTACCCTCAGTCACCATTTCCACCCATCATATGGTAATTTCTCTTCCTGGGCTGACAACAACAACATGAGGCTAATGATATCTACTCAGCCACCAAATGCAGAGTGTGGACAACAGCACAGCTCACCTCATTTATTGCAATACATCCCACATGCAGGACTTCTCTGCTTGAAATCCCAAACAGATTTTTACTTTCTGCTAAGCCCACCAATGCAGTCAATCCGAGCTGAGAACAATTGCCCAAAGCAATGCACTGAGCACCAAATTGTCCATAGGCCATTAATCATCCAGCATAGGTAACAACTTTCTGCCAAAATGAAAACAGGACATAGAATCATACAGGTTGGAAAAGACCCCTAAGATGATCAAGTCCAACCATCCACCTACCACCAATATTGCCCACTAAGCCATGGCCTTAAGTCTCAAGTGGATGAGCAAAGCTCTGAGGCCTGTAGTTATTACTTAGCATCACATCTCTAAAACTTTAAAAATAAAAAGGTATTCATAGATTTGGGTTCTTTTGGACTTCAATTTTATATCCATTAAGGGATATAGTTGTTTGAAGGGTCTGGAAGTCTTACAAGGAGCAGCTGAGGAACTGGGATTGTTTAATCTGGAGAAGAGGAGGCTCAGAGGAGATCTTACTGCTCTGAACTGCCTGAAAAGAGGTTGTGGTGAGGTGGGGGGGTCAGCCTCTTCTCCGGGGTAACAGCAAGAGGGAATGGCTTCAAATTGCACCAGGTGAGATTTGGGCTGAATAGTTAGAAAAACAATTTTTCAGAAAGAGTGGTGAGGCATCGGCACAGGCTGCCCAGGCAGGTGGAGTCACCTTCTCTGTGGGTGTTCGAGAACCATGAAGATGTGGCACTGAGGGAATATGGCTAGTGGCAATGGTGGGGATGAGCTGATGATTGAATTGATGATTAGAGGTTTTTTTCCAAATCTTAATGATTTTATGATTCTATAAAACACAGATTTTGTCTGTGACTTTTACAGTTATTTGCATCCTGTCCTCTAAGGGGAGTCACTATTTCTGTGGGAAACCATCTCTTTCCCCCCTACCCAGTAAATACTTGCTAAGTACTAAAGATAAACATTTCTCATGGACAAAGTGATCCTGTGAGATATAAATATAGATATATTTTAAAATGCTACTGCACTGGTTGCTCAAACAAGAGAAATTTAGAGTAATACTAATAAAATTAAATACTCGATTGCACAGATACCACTCAAGAAGGAGATTTGAACCTCTGATAAAAGGTTGTAATCAGGAAAGCAAATAAACTCTGGATCTACTGCTACTCAGCTTATCCGCCAAAGCTGTCCAGCAGCAAGTTAAGAGTCCAATACTGTCTTTACATTAGACGGTGTTGATGAGCAGCAGAGCACAAAACATAGTCACATCTCCATCCAAGTAGCAGTTAAAGGGAAATCAAGCAGAACTTATGCCTAACAGAGGATAAAAGATGATCAGTGGGGTATTTAAATCATATGTTGACATATGGGAAGTCAATGTGAATTAGAATGAATCAAGCATAACATGATCACGTTTCTTCTGACAGGGTCAGGGTGTGATCTCCAGTTTTCAAGTGAAATGAAGCCAGAGGGATGTCCAGACAGATGCTGTTCACAGAGACATTCATGCTCTCATTCAGCTCCCCAGGTAAGAAGCCACTACCTCAAAAGTGCTCCTGATCAATTTCTCTGGGATAAAGGATCACGCATTTCCACCTCTGCTCAGCATCCCACTGAGCTTTGTCTTTTCAGAAGCCAGGCTTCTTACTTCATGCCTCAGCAGGACAAGGCCTCTTCTCAAAGCATAACCCAAAACGCTTATACAAAACCATTAGAAAATTCTATCCTGAAAAGCTTTATTTGCCTTTTAGCAAGTTTTCTGCACAAATACAGTATTTTCAATGACTATGAATGTTTTTCAGATAAGAATTCTTCCCATTTATTATAAAATTTAATGGATGAAAGCACTGAAACCTCTCCTACAGAGAAACAGTTTACAACTATTACTGCTAAAAAAAAAAACAAAAAGCCTTTTCAGGATAGGTGCGACTGTTGCTGAGAAGAAAAGCTCTTGTTGGCACCATCTTTCCTTCTGCTTTAGGAAATGGACTTGTAGTCTCTTCTGAATCCTCTGCTAGAAAATGAATGGAAATACTCCAAACCTGCCAAATCTGACCCATTTGCTGCTCTCACCCAACAGATTTTCAAAGCATTTTGTTTGAAAGCAGATACCACCTTTCCAATTACCCAAAAGGGTTTTGTTTTTTTTTTAAAGACGCACCAAGAGTAGAAACATTTCTACTGGGCCAATGGAACTTTTCATCAACTTTCTCCCTCTTCCATCCTTCACACAATTGCTTCCCAGCATATTCTCCTAGTCTGGCTAGCAAAATATGCAGCGGTGGTTCCCCAAGTCAAATATAAAGCTTTAATTATGCATCCAATTGCTTGGGTTGCCTCCAATCCCCCTACATGAGACAAGCAACAGAGAGCACAAACAAGGCAAAGTCATACCAGGCAAAGGCAGACCTACATTGGACAGAGAATGCTTGCAGCCACCCCACAGACCTGTCCCATCAGTGATAGTTGGCCCTGGACAGTTACAGAACTCTCCATCCACTGCTCTGCCAAAAGGACTGTAATGCAAGTGGAAAATTACAAGCAAGTTGCCAGTCTTCTCTAGACTCAGTGCTACACAGCATGTGTGTTCTGGCCATACCAGTCAAGTGATGAGTTCAGCAGGCAGCAGGAAATCCCTGCCTATGCCCGTGCAAATGTGTGTAAGCCCACACATGCAGGAACAGCTGGAAGCGTCGGTATTAGCAGCACAAAACTCAAATACTGAATAAGAAGGAACAAAGAGAGAAGGGAGACTCCGCAAGAAATGCCAGAAGTTTAGAATTTATTTTGTCTAAGATCTTAGTATTAGTATTCCAAAAAGCGTTTACACAATCTGTGAAGCACTGGGTTTTTTAAACCAACAAAAAATTGCACAGTAGTTTATCTGAGAGGCTGAGAACTATTAGCATTTACTTTCCAGATTTTTTGCACATAATAGCTTTGAGGTTTGAGCCAGTAATCTGAGAATCCTTCCCTATACTTCAGCAGAGATGAACCAAGGCTGCCTAACAGTGTTGTATGCACGTAATGCCACCATGGCATCCTCCACTCTGTAATTTTAGAACACAATCCTATTTTAATCCTGTCACTGGAAGGCCAGATAACTAATATTATACAAACATGAAGTAGAATCTTATGTACAACTTGCTTTTACCTAGAGATGCCCAAGAGTGATAAGAGATGAAAATTCGCCCTGGCTCAATTTTAGCTACGGAGATGCATCAACCTTCAAATATGACCCACATGCCTACCTTCCACTCCAGCCAGCAGTACCCTACGTAGCTAGGTTAGGAGGCAGATCAGGTTTGTGTATACATGTTGCAGTCACAGCAGAAACTTTAACCATTGCCAGGCTGTAAGTTTAAAATTCAGCTCCTGTCCTCAAAACTACTTTGGGATTTGTCAATTTGCAGCACAGCGCTACACACCTGCACAGTGCTGTGATTAAAGTCAGAAATGGCTTTGGGATGTCACTGATTGTGAGCTGAGTGTCATCAATCAGGTTAATATCAGATCAGTCATAGACAGAGACTGCAGGATGGAGGTGCTACCAAAACAAAAGTATTACAGACCCCACCCCACAGTTCAGAACTGTGTTCCTCAGCTGTTCTAAAATTTCAAGACAGCCTAAGCCAGAGAACACAGGGATCCTCACCTTGAAACAAGTAGCCACAGCAAAGTTACATACCGTAAACATAACAACATGTACTTGTGTACTTGCCACGGGCAACAATTTCAGTGATGCAGAAGTAGCTGGTTCCTGCAATTATCCTAGCAGCAGTAGGTAAGAACAGCTGCCAAATCTGAAATCTTCCAAGCCTGTATATTAGAAACCTTCCCCAGATACAGAGTTCCTCCACAAAAATCTGGCATTTCAGTAGTCTTGAAAACTAAACAAAGTGGGGGTTACTTGGACCCCTTGTCCCTTGGCGTGTCAAAGCAAACTAAGAAAAACTTCTTACCTAAGAAAGCCAACTCATGCAAAAGACCTTTATTGTTAAAAACTCCAGGAAACAGTAGGCACAGCCCCATCCATGAGAGACACCGTGGGAGTTTGCATGTGAACTTCACGGCAATCCCTGCTGTCTCCCAGATAAAGCCTGGATGTTCTGTTCTGTACAAGACTCTGAGGCTGCCATGGTGATAAACCACTCGGCATGCACCTGGGCAGAGATGCTCACAGCAAAGAGGACATATCCAGCTAGAAGCTGGCCAACATCAGGAGCGAGCTTCAGCCATGCCTTCAGCCATCACTGCAATCTCTGAACATCCCAGCTCCCTCTCTCAGCGTGGGGAATTTCTGAATTCGCAGCTCAGCATCATCATTATCAGCCGAATACGAGTAGTCTTAAGAAAGCCCATAAGAGCAGGGTGAATGTGCGGTCTTCATATGTAGCGAACTTCAAAGAATTCCTCTTTCATGACCTCCTCCAATCTCCTGTAAAATTGGACCCATTTTTGCACTTATAACATCTACTATTAATGAGCTCTGAGAGCTACTAGACACTGTAGATGGCTGCAGCCTCTTTCTGTTCAAAGGGACCTGAAATCTACCAACTCCATTGGATGTCCTCCTTGTTCTTGTACTGGAAGATACAGTGAAGAGTGGAGTTCTGTCCCCTTTCTGTGCGTCAGTTGTGACTTTTAGATGTCTGCCATTTACCACCCCTCTGCATCAGATGTTAAAGTTCAAGTTTATTCAATTATTCTTTACATTAAATTATTCCAGACCTTTGATTATCCACCCTTGTTGTCCTCCAGTTTTTGATTCTCCTTTATCTTTAAGATGGTGAAAGGTGAAGAACCAGAACTAGACTCAGATTCATACTACAATTTACTTGTGGCCTCTATTTCTGTTTGGCTTCCCTTATAATTTCTAATATTATATTTGCTTTTTTTTTTTTCTTTCTTTTTTCCTTTTCTTTTTTTTTTTTTTTAACTGCTACTGAGACTTGGACTAATATTTTCAGCTCAATAGCCTGTTTTAGTTGCTAAGTCTTCCCTTAAGAAATGTGGTGATTTGTCAACAACATGATTTCCTGGGAAATTTCTGATAAGCTGCACTATCACCTGCTTCACCATCATGCTCCTGTACCTCATGAAAAGGAGAATTGAAAATAAAAGCAACATCAATAAATTGCTGTATTTGGAACACTGGGCAATTTTAGGCAGTTAAATGCAATAAATCAAAGTTCAGCAACATGGGAAAAGAACAGAGTGCTTGAGAAAAGGTCGTATAAACCTGAGAACCAGAACCAGGCCAACTCTTCTACCTACAAGCCAGGCACACCAGCGGTCAGAGAGAAATGAACAACCCAAGGCACAATGAAAGCAGAAGGGCAGAAAGCTGGAGGCAACCTTAAAATCCTGGAACAGCAAACCTTCTGACTTCCTAAGGCTGGGAGAAAAATGAAATGATGCTTTGAGGAAAAATCAATTACGACAGCAATAGGAGCTGAAGTGAACCCATGGCATCGCTATTGACATTCTCTCAGTGCTATGCTTGCACTCCGACCTCCAGTCCCTATGTTCATCAGCTGCTCATATCCTTTTACTTGGTTTTATCTTGAAAATGCAACAGAGCTGGCATTGCCATATTCTTTCCTGTCAACAATATGTAATTATTGCAGTGCATACACCAGGCAGATTGCTATCTTCTGCATTTATTTCAGAGACTCATAAAATACCAGCAAAAGGAGAAAAATGCCCAAATTATTTATGTGTCGGGGAGACATATTCAGAACAGCAAGAGCAAAAATGCAGACAAAAACTACATCAGCCTGTAAGGCATATCATCACGACTAGCACCCTCACTGGCCAGGACTGTCCCACCAAGGTACCAGCCTGCTTCACAGGGTACTCCAGAGACACAAACCTCAGAGTATCCTGCAGGGACCACCCAGGCCACATGAGTTAGATTTATCTGAGCAGCATGTGCTGAGAAGTTTTCCAGCGGGGACCACAGAAGCACCAAGCCCAGCATGACTCAGATCTCCACAGGAGACTCCAGATGCCACTGCCATGCAAATAATAGAGAATAACCCATGAGTAATCAGTCAACGCTGAGAAAAGCGTCTCTGACTACCTCAGGCTGCCTCAACTGTAGTGCATGCATTCTTTAGCATAAATATCACAGGTGCATTAACCCATGAGAAAAATGATAGGAAGAAATCCCCCAGGCTGTCACTCACCACAGAGTGCAACCTTCTCAGGCAAGAGGAGGATCAGGAAAGAGCAGCAAATCTGCCTGGAAGGCTGAAGAAGACTGAAGAGAGGAGACAGTAATGCCTTTCAGCTTCTACAATGTAATATTGATCTGCGGTCCACAGAACTGGCTAAGCCTTACAACTGAGGACGTGAAGGACAAGTGAGGATATAAGGCCACTTCCCCACAGAGTCCAGAAGGTGGAATTGAAGTCCCGCATCTCATCTCTAACCTGAGAGCCAACAATAATCATTCCTGGCATCCTGGAACAGCAGCACCACAGCCCAGAGAGGGTATGCAGTCCACACTGCGTTCCAAGCCAAACAGCTGCACACACCTTGTTTGGTGGCAGTCACAAATGATGCTTCAGGGAGGGTGGAGAGCAAATATTTGCTGGAGTTATCAGTCTACATCATAAGTAGATCATTATCAGATAATCACTGTCTCTTGCTTGTTAAGAAAGTACACAACAGATCACCTTCTGTCACCCCAAGCTACATCTGCATTATGGGAAGTGAAAAATTCACAGGAATGATGACAATAATGTCACTTTAGTCTCATCATTATACCATCAAATGAGGACCTCCTTCCAGCCACTGGCTGTTAAATTTAACTTAAATTTAACACCTGATCAGGGTTGTGGTATCCAAAGAGGTGAAGCCTGAATATCTCCTGTTCCTCTGACTTTAGTTTTCACTGTCTCCACCCTGGCCTCCCATTCCCAGAGCTGCCCTAGGCCACCTGGGGCCCCGACCTGGTGGGTGGCACCCAGCCCATGGCAGGGGCTTGGAACTGGGTGGGCTTTAAGGTCCTTTCTGACCCGATCACTCTGCGATTCTCTGATTAAAGCCTGCAGGCACAATGGTGACACCAGCACAGAGGGTGACTGAGCGCTTTGGAAGAGGTCCTAAAGTCCTTTTAACTAGCAATTTCTATTGAACAGCAACTCAAAGCCCTTTTATAAAGGGCTGGGAAGATCCCATTTTAAGCACTACCCAGCTCTGAAAGCAGCTCTAAAACAATCAGCCTGGAGTTCCAGATTTTATTTCTGTGGTATGCCTTCAGTACCACTAAAAGCATCATGCGGCCTTCAGAAGACCTGCTCAACTACAGAGAAACATTTTTAAGGAGGAAAGAAAACAAAGACTTCCAGTGCATGTGGGAAGCAGATCTGACATGGAGGTCTTCTTATACAGCAGAGATGAGCTTGTAAGGCAGAAGCTGACTTCACAGCCCCCAGATCATCATAGCACAGCTTCTTCAGCAAGAAGGAGCCTATCAGCCCTGGCACTGAGTGGGAGTGTGCTCCATGGTGACCGCATTACTGCCCCTCGCAGAGCCAGGCACCCAGGGCAGAACCAGGGACCTTCAATTAAGATGCACATTACCAAATGTTAAGTGGCAGATTTGTAACACCACTGTGTGACATTCGTACTTTCACTGCTCTGCCTCCAGACCATTTTACAGGAACCTGTCAGATCCAATCAGACTTGTTTATTCTGCATTTAAATGTAGGACCTGAGGCAGTTTGGTTTCAAAAAAAAAAGACAGAAAAGGCACATATTGTCCCTGGCAGTCACTTGATTTTTACAGCAAAGGCATCTTACTCTTTATTCAAAACTAAAATGATTTTACTGTTCTGCTACATTACAGATAGGGAATATTTCTACTTGTTGCCTTGGCAGGTAGGAATTTAATTAAAATGGAAATTAAAGGAAGAATAAGACAAACAAAAGTGCCATTAGTCTCCCCCCACACACACTCTAGTCAGATGATCCATACAGAGCATCTCAAAAAGCTCACGTAAGCCACTGATAATGGATTAAGTGGCAGTGTCCCTTCTGGCTCCAGTTTATAAATTCTTATCTGCTTAAGGTTGCTCCAGAAAGACTTCCAGCTGACAGCACGATTTGTGGAGATAAATCCTCCCTGGCACTTTACAATTGCACACCAGCTACTATAGCAGTGCATGTACCTTCTGGTTTGCATTGACAGGGGATGAATGTTCACCATGTAGAGTTCAATACCCCCTCCTTGCAGGTTTAATTCTCAGCACAGCCACTGTCCGTGGCAGAACAGTAAGCATTCCTCACATCTCCTCGCACAACCATTAAGAAAGCTGTGCTATAATCACCCTCAGCTCATGCAACTTCTCTATACCACCCAGGCACAGAGGAAGGGAGCAGAGAGGTGGAAGGAAAGGATAACCAGAGAATCCCACTGTATGGCAACCAGTTGCCCAGCTCATCATTAACCCATTCCACTCCCCTCGACCAAACCAAAGGAGCATCCAAAAGCTTATTACAAATGAGGGAGAATATGCACACTGGTGGGTGCAAATTCCAACATGCAACAAGTATTGACCATCTGAAACAGCTGCAGGAACAGCACCTGCCTTACTCCTTGCTTACAGAGGGATGTTGAACATCCTCTCCCCATCATTCTGTGCCTCGCTTGCATTAATATGCTTAACAAAGAGTCACATCAAACACACAGTATGCACTGCTGCCAAAGAAATCCCCTTTCTGAAGGACAGGTTTTCTGTTAGAGTGAAACGGGGCAAAAAAGGGCAGGGACAGAGAAGACCTCGGCAGTCGCTCCCACTTGCTCGCCTTACAGAAGTCAGCTCCATCTGATTGCATCCTGACAGCACTCCAGGATTTCAGCAAAGGGATTTCAGAATAACCACACAAGCCGGGCAGGTTGCCCCAAACACCCCCTGCCCTCTTGCAAACGGTTCTGACAGCCCACACCACACAGGCAGATCTCCGAAGCACCCAGAAAAGACGCAAAAGCAAAGGAGTCATTCGCAGGGAAACACCTGGGGGCACTTCGGTGCTCCGTCACCTTCAACGCGCCGTCCCCGTGCTTTCCCGGGGCGCGGCCGCACACGAAGGGCACCCGCACGTGAAGCGCCAGGCGTAGGGCATCCCACCCCGCAGCGCCCAGCGGCGCTCTGGGTGCTCGTCCCAAACTGGGGTCCCCGCACGGTGCAGGGTTTGCGTCCTGCCCGGGTGCCCATCCCACCTCGGGTCGCAACGAGGTGCCATACCTTTGAGGTGGTGGTGACGGGCGCGGTGCAGCCGGCCCTGACCGCCGCGGGGCAGCGCGGGGATTCTAGAGAAGCGGCTGCCCATGGCCGCATCCGAGCCGAGCCGGGCGGCACCGCGCGGGGTCTCTCCCGTGGAGCTGCGGTGGTACCGTGGAGAGGGCGGCGCTCCGGCCGCGCTCACAGCCCCGCTCCCGTCCCCATAGCCCCGCGCTGCCGCTGCCCTCCGCGGGGCCGCGCCGGCTCCGCGGCGGCTCGGTACGGTGGGGCGGGGCGGCGGCACCGAGGCCCCCCCGCCGCTCCCCGTCGCTATGGAGACAGCTGTTCCGCTCCGGGAGGGAGGGGATGCGCAGCCCAGATGTGCCTCCGCTGGTGCCACAGGTGGGGACACGCGAGGAAGCAGAGCTCGGTCCCCAGACTGAGACGGGGTGGGGAGGGGGGTCCCGGGACCGGCGCTGAAACACCCATGTTGGATGTGTGTCTGCATATTTACATTTACTTCACTTCTCAGAGCATGGTAGGTTCTGGAGATGCTTTTGCAAGCTTCACCTGAGACATCAATGGATGCTGAAGGTGAAGAACTGTTCAGCTCAGCAGTGTCAGAGAAAACGTCTCATTCCTCCTCCAGTTGAAAGGCATTTCTACTGGTCAGTTGCTTTCCAAAAGGTGATTTTTGTCTGTCCACCTCCACTCTGCCTCCTCTAAGGAAATATCAGAAAATCTCCTCCACATCACAGGCTACATGTGAATATTTTCACAATAAAACTGTTACTTCCATGAAGCCCCCACCCAAAAGACCAGAAAGCACTATTCTTGAAACCACTCAAGTATAAAACTTCAGCTAGTTTTTCTGAGGACTGGTAAGAGATAAGAAACATTTAAGACATGTGACAAATGATGCTGACATCAGTATGAGGACTCATCCTCTATGCAATGGGACAGGCTAGCTGGAACCATGAGGCCCTGCTCTGCAATACAGGCGAGCTGAGCACCATGGTGTTGCACCCTTCCTCCTTCTCCCAGGAAGGCTCCCTCACCAGCTGAGGTTGGGTGGAGCTCCTTCTCAAACACTGTTCAATGAGAGGTGTTGTAGGAATGTTGGGTCCTGCTCTGGCCCCACAGTGAACCCACCAGCAGGAAACTCACATGCAGAGGTGGGACAGTCACACCTCTTGTTCATATTCGTATCCCCTGTGAACACTGTTTTCATCCACAAATACAAGGCTGGAATTACTATTAGGTGAGCAGCTCCCTCTCACTTTGCCACACACCACCACCTTCCATCCTGCTGAATCTAATTATTGGCAGCCAGCAGTCTCACCTCCTTCTCTGTGATCTCTCTGTGCCTGTCCTTGAATTTCTTGAGAGAGGACTTATACTTTTCTGGAGTTTTTTTTCCAGTTTTGGACTGTAGGTATTGGGTACATCCACATAATCGCACAGGGAACATCCCTGTGCAGCCATCCATTAAACTACAGGCACTCACACATGCATCATGCACACTACTCACCATGGGAATTTGCTATGGGGATGAACTTACTCTATAAGCACCAAGCAAGGAGGAATACAGAACAGCACCAGGGTTCTGCTGTGATCTGATCTTGGGTCACTTTGTCAAAGAGCCTCTGAATTAATGCATGCTCTGGTTGGATAAGGAGCAAGGAGAGGCTGCTTCTGTCCCTGCCAACTTGTGTCAGCTCTTCCTGCAGAAAATGTTGAGCAGAGTGAGAAATACAGTATGCTACAGGGGCTTTAATAGACAAAAGAGGATCATACTGATTCTGAGTTTTTGCTTTTTTCTTGTGCTTCAGCTTGCCAGAGCTGCGGGACTTCCATGCCAGTGAGAATATGGTTTCTTAGTATGAATAGTATCAATGAAATTGAGAATAGATATGCAATTTCTGGGCACCAATCCCATCAAGGAATGCAGATCTGGAGATGATGCAGGCTGGACCAGGCTCTGAGCATCCTGATCTAGCCACAGCTGTTCCTGCTCATGGCAAGAGGAGTTGGACTAGATAACCTGTGAAGGTCCTTTCCAACACAAACACTGTATGATAGAGCAGGGTGAGTTCGCACTGCATTATCATTCCCTTCCTGCATTTGTGCACAGGCAGCTGACCACTCATTTGCAAACTGCGCTGAGAGATCAAGATAATGCAACCCACCCACAAATTTTATCTGAAACAAGCATCAGCTCCACAGAAGGTGCTAACGTCTTGATTATCACTGTAAGCGAATGCGAGGAGAAATGCTGCAGTCTCATCTGCTCGTGGAACATCTACTGCTTTAAGTCAAGAGAACATTCATGAACCCTCAAAAGTCACCCAAAAGCCAGGTGCAAGGATGAGCTTCAGCTGCTCAGCTCTGGCATATGTCAGAGACTGGAAGAGGAGAAGCAGCAAGACAGCGCGAGGGGAGCATCTACTGTCATGTGAGAGAAGATCACACTAGAGAAGGATGACCAGACCAAGCTTTGTTCCACTGGGCATTGCTAGCTTCAAACACATTCAACTAGCCCTTTGCCTTGTATATTGAAGAACCTGCAGAAAATGGATGTTGTTTAATTGGCCCAAATTTTAAGCAGCCTAGCATCAGAATTTCTACAGGTGTGGAAGAGGCACACCTATCTATACAACATACACATCTGCATGCTGCAGGGAGAAAAAGATGATTTGGGAGATACTATGCCTAGTTGGGATAATATCCTATTTTGTTTGGCTGCTTTTTTAATTGCCTGAATGACAGCTGGGAACAGGCCTTCACTTGGAAAGATTTGTCCCTGTGCTGAAGTCAGGACTCTGCTCACTGCCAGATCAGATGATACATCACCCCAAAACAAAACTCACTGCAGCTGTGTTGGGTAAGTTTGCCCCCATCACTGCCACCTCTGAAACTGAAGCAGTGCCAGGTAAAAGGATGAGATGGGGCACTCACAAACTCAGCACTGTGAATCAAGATGGAACAGTGACAAGAGGCTGCTCACTCATAGGTGACCAGCTTGTCCATAGTTTTGTGTCCCAAAAGAACAACAGATCTCACAGCAGCATCCAGCACTGCTTTAGAAGACATATGTAGAAATATCAGCTTAAAGTACGGAGACTGATGATGCAAAACCTCACCAACACTTATACAATGCTCAAACAGCAGTCAACAAAGGAAATCATAACAGGTGATCTTTAAAGCTAAACCAAGTATCAACTCTTTTGTAAGAAATACATGTACATGTTTTCTCTGAGGGGGAAGGAAGTTCCCATCCTTCATGACACACTGCCTCTGTAGTGCGTAGAATGAAACAGCTCTGACCATTCACACATCTCCCCAAACAGGTTTCTATGGAACTAGATCAAGTCAGTCATAGACGCACCTTTATTTCACCATTGTTTAATTTCTCCTGTTATTTCACTTGTATGAAAAGCTCCATAACAAATCCAACAACAGCACTATATGAGAGCAAGGAAAATAGCAAAAGTAAAAGAATCACTTCCTTTGCAATGTTCAATTTTAATGAACAACACATGTCTGCTTATGGGACAGAAGTCGCAGCAAGGGTCTGATCCCTGCACTAACAAGCAGAACTTTCACATTTCTATCAGCCATTTTACAAAGCATTGCTTATGTTTCCCATGAACTATGTTCAAAATTAATAGTATGAAGACAGCTATCAACGGGGTAGAATAAATAGAGTTGTCAGACTTGCTGGTTGCATATTTTTTTTTTTTAGCTCTGGCATGCAAATCTCACCTGAAGTCCTTCAACATTTAAGTGGGAATGGCTTAAGTCACTTTTAACTAAAGCTTCTTGTGCTCTCCACAGTAGGGCTGAGCCCCATGTGCGCATCAGAGCAAGTCAAAGGATGCCTCCTCCCACTGAGAAAAACTCCAACCAGTAGAGAACAACCACATTTGTACCATATCCCAGTGGTCAAATCTTACCACTCACATGAAAGCCCTGTGCCGAGCAGGAGTTATTTCCAGAGGAATCAGCTCCTCCCTCTTTAAAGGATCCTTTGATCTACAAGAGGAATCTAACTGGATTTTTAGCATAGCTAATAATCAGCTCTTTGATTTTCTCTTCAGAGTATCACTGCCTGTCAGGCAGACCAGACCCCTACTCCCAGAAGTACAACAACTCAGACTCCGCCCAGCACACTGAGGTGCATCTACCAGCTCCATATATTTACCAGCATTGCAGTGGTCTTCATACCGATTCACTTGACTTTTGAGTAATTTCTCTCTCAGAACAATCCTTTTGTCAATAGAGTTTCCCTTCAGTTGTTTAAACATCACGGTCAAGATGGTGGACATTTCTACTGAAGTGGCAGACAGAACACTGTGAAAGAATGAAACCTGAGGGATAATTCCCTTTCACAAGAGATCCAGCAGTCTTTGCAGATCTAAATGGTTTTCTGTTAAGGCAGGAACAAATCAAGACCTGACATATGCTAGCGCAAGTCTCATATCCCATTCCTATTTCTGCATCCAAATATTTGCTTTTAATTCGATTTACTTCCCAAATTAATAGTGGAGGTGCTCAGATTTCTAATTATCTCCCAACCACAATGCATTTGAGGAGATGTTGTAACACCTTTTTGGTCCAGATCCTTCTCCTCACAGCACATTCCTCACCGGATGGGCTGCTGACAGCTCCTGGCCCCAGACACAGACCCATGCTTTTAATGGCTGCTCAGTTCCCTCCTGGCCTCCGTTGGTATTCCTATCTAATTGCACTGAATTTGACTGGACCTGGAAATAACAGCAGTCACCTCATTCCAGTCTACAGAGGCTGTAACACCAACAACAATGGATGCACAGCTTGCTGCTAGCATCTGAAGTCACAGTTTCTCTTTACTTTTTTGACTCAGATGGTGGGAACCAGCCAGAACTTCAGAAATGCCAAGATTAGTACTGTGTAGTCCTGCTGATTCTCAAGGACAGTCTGTGGTGCGTTCACAATGGGAACCACTTCTCACCAGGAAAATATCAGGGACTGCTGAATTCAGCAAAACAGGTGCAACTATTCTTTTTATTTTATTTCACCAGAGTACAAGCCTGCCCCAGCAGTGGAGACAAACCCCACAGGCAAATGTCAGCCTTAATTCTGGCTTGACAGCCAGGAACAGCCAGCGTGCATTTCAAAACAAATCTCAAAATGCACAACCAAACCAGGGAAGAACAGAAGAGAAGCACAAGTCCCCAGCAGGGATTATTTGAATAATGTTGCTGGCAGATCTGTTCTTTTCCCCAGATTTCCAGTCTGCACAAAGGATTACAATATTAAATCAGATGCCATCACTGGGCTCTAACGAATGTGAACACAGGGACTAAACACTGCCTTCCCATAGGAATAGATACCCCAGTTCTAACCACACCGCTCTCATTGTTCACTCTGTCACTACAATCCTGCAGGCATTATTCACTACATCAACATATAGATATTTTCAGCTCTCATCTACAGATGAGCATACTCCTGACATAATCATCTCCTCAAAGTCTCTTCATGAGTTTTACATACTGGATTCAAAAGGTAAACTTGCTTCTCTGCTTAAGAATTAATGCTGATATTCTCACTGTTTGTAAGATGTTTGAAAAGCAAAATCCCATTTAAAGTTGCAAGTCTACCCCACTATTAGACTTTTTTTTTTACAGTGTTTAAATGGCTTTAAAGGAGCTTGCAGTTCCTTTCCAGCCTGAACTTGCTGAGATGCAAGTTCTATGCCAGTGGAGCTCATTAGATGTTCTTACATTTGATACAGCAGCCAAAACAGATGCTTACGAATCATGATTCCATCATTCAACCTTCTTTTCCACAAATTGAAAAGGTTAGAGTCCTTGCTACAACATCACTAGCAGTTACAGCCAACTGCCAAGACAGGCATTTTCATAGAATCATAAAGGTTGGAAAGACCACAAAGGTCATTGAATGCAACCATCAGCCCATTCCTGCAAGTGCTCTAGACAATGTCATTCAGTGCCACATCTACACTTGCCTTGAAAACCTCCAGAGATGATGACCCCACCACCTCCCTGGGCAACCTGTTCTAGTGTCTCAGTTACTACCTTCACCTTCTTCATCTTTACAATGGTTCCTTTAAGGTGGGTTCTAACCTTATTTTAGGAAGGAATTTGAAAGCAAGAGATGGGTTGAAATGCTTCTGCTTCCAGGGCTCACTTCAAGCGAACAAAATAGTGATTATACCAGACCCAGAGATTGAGAATATGATAATCTGAAATAATCCTAAATACAACCCTTGCCTTGCACTTATATGGCCAATGGTTCTGCTCCACTGCTCAGGTCAGAAAGCTGTGGTTTGGAGCCAGCAAATATCAGAGTAAAATCAGCTCCTGGCAACCAGCAGCAGCAAAGCAAATCTGTGGTTGTTTCATAGCCACAGTTTGCTAGCTTGTTCCCTCCCAAAAATCATCTTAAACCACACAGAGATGAGGAACAAGGGTAGCTCTCAGCAACAAAAACAGATCAGATGGGGAGAGGCTGGTGAAAATGGGATAAATACCAGGAAGGGTGTGGGGGGACCTGAGCAGGTTGAAGATGCTAGAGGTGCCACACTTCAGCTGGGAAATCAGCTGCAAGAAAGCTTCTTGACCACAGGCTGCTGAGGGATCCTGGCTGAAACCTCAAGTATTTTCTATAGTGTCATTATAGCATTATTTTGCAGAGAAGGGGCTGCCATCAGCTAAAGAGAAAGGTAAATTTCATGAGCTTTAAAGACAAGAAAGTGACAAAGGGACAAGCACCCACTACAGAGCAACAGAAGAAGAGATCGGAGTGTTTACCAGTAGAGGGTCTTGATTAAAGCATGAAGGAGCAGAGGGTGGTAATTACAATGCCACAGGATCCTATCATCCCACACACTGTGATGCTGGCTATTTTCTTCAAAAACACAGGAGTGGTTGGAGAGAGACAGGAACGTCGCAAAAGGGAAAGCGAGGAGATGATTATCCTCTGCAAAACAGAAGGCACAGCAGGTAATTATTGCCTACAGGACCACAAGGATTTGGCTTGACGCGGAGGATATGGAAAATTACATGCCCTAAGACCATTTCTCTGCTGAGTCCACAATGGTTAGAATTCAGTAGGGTTATGAATTGCAGTCCTTAATTTTTGTCTTCCTAAGGTATTTTGTGCTCTGAGGATCAGAGGGCAGAGTCACTTTATGAAGAACCAAATGGAGATAGCATGGTTTTGTCCTTAGTAATCGACAAGAACTAGCTGGGGTTGGGATGGCTGTTTGGTTTTTTATCCAAATCACTGTGCAATAAGTTCATTGATTTCTTGGAATTGCTTCTTCTAAAAAAAAGTGCGAATTCTCTCACAGTCACATTCCTAGGTGTAGTCAGCAGATACATATCAGCTGCCAGCACTGCAGCCCCAAACCCACAGCCCCAAACCTGCAGCCACCTCTTCCTCCCAGCAGCTGTTAGATCTAATGCTCTGAAATTCATAAGTAAGAGTTGGACAGTGAAAGGAAAGTTGTGCTATAAGTCCAAGTATCCTGCTCTTCCTATGATATCTTAGTTTCTCATTTATCATGACCAAGCATAGATGAAATCTGCCACAAGGATCATTTGCAGCTCATTGGTCAGAGTAAATCAGCTGTTGGTGAAAGGAAAGACCTTCTGAGAAGTCAAGGCAGGCTGCTATTTTCCTTGGAAGGAGGCAGAATTGCCACAGTCAGATAACAGCACTTGCATTCTGCACATTCTGAAGGCATTCAGCCCTCTATAAATCACATAAATACACACAGAAGACTATTAATGATGTGAGAAGGCAGCTGTTGTACACGGGGATGGGCAAGAGCTGGGCAACAAGACAACCTCCCAAAACAGGACTCTAATGTTACCTGCAGATGAATTGCAGCTACTGTGAAGCATCAGTTTTACATGCTCTGTGGATGTCTTAAAGCCCCAGCTCTAATGCACCACACCCCACAGCAGTGACATTGGGGTGCTTCTTCACAACTCTGTGCCCGCCTTAAAAACACAGTCAGCCTTTCTGGAGGCCCCAGTTAAAGGTATATCCCTGTGGTGTGGGGGGAAGTGGAGGGGAAGGGAAGTTTCCTGATAGTTTTGTTGTTTTTCAAAACTCCTTCCCTTCTCAAGGTATAAGTTACAGAAATACAGTATCACTCCTTACAGATGATCTGTCACATTAATCAGGTAGTCTCTAGTGAACTCATACATTATCATTTGTGCATCCCAGAGGCCCTGAAGTCAAGCCCAATCACAACTAAAACAGGTGAATTTGTGTTATAACAACATATCTGTAGCCACAGGAGAGTTTTAGGAAGTCTGCACTATGGTTCACACCTTGTAAATTCAAGAGGCTCATCTAGTAACTTAAATGGCTACTGCCTGAGTTGCTGGTGACAAGATAGAGTACTTCCTTCTATAACATCTCTTCTTGACTGAGATAGAATCATAAAGATAGAAAAATATCCCTAAAGTCACCTAGCCCAATCATCTACTCCCCACCAATATTGCCCACTAAGTCACATTCTTAAGTAACACCTCCACATTTCTTGAAAACCCCCATGGACAGTGACTTCACCACCTTCCTGGGCAGTCTGTGACAGTGCCCAACCACTTTTTTGGATAAGCTGTTGTTCCTTATATTCGTCCCAAACCCTACCCTGCACAACTTGTCTGGATGCACTGAAACACAACCAGGTTAAATTAAGTAAGATCGGAGCAGCCAGGAGAAGAACGACAGCAAACCAGCCTAAACACTAGATGTGAGTAGCCAAACACATCAAGAGCTCTCAAACACAGTAGTTTATGCCATTTTCTAGAGAAATTCTTGGTCAATGAGTTTGAGAGCTCTTGATGTATTTGGGAACAGGCTGCCCAGAGAGGTTGTGGATGCCCCATCCCTGGAGGTGTTCAAGGCCAGGTTAGATGGGGCCCTGGTCAACCTGGTCTAGCATTAAATGAGGAGGTTGGTGGCCCTGCACGTGGCAGGGAGTTGAAGATTCGTGATCCTTGAGGTCCCTTCCAACCCTGGCCATTCTGTGATGCTATGACTTACCTAAGGGTCTTCGGTAAATTAACAACTATACATATACAACTAGTGGCATAGGAGCCATGATTCCAGTACTGAAGGCCTAGAATAAGGCAGTGACACCAGAGTAGGACTGTGCCAGCACCAAGGGCTGCCCAGCCCAGAGTTACCACTCTAAGTTGGGATTCTTCACCCACGCCATATTCCCCTCCAAACCCCTCAGCAGTTTTTATGAGATCTCTGCACGCTGAAGATAAACTGCTGCATCAATAAAAGTTTACTATCAGTAGTTTTCAGCCTGCAAACTGTAGACTCCCTAGGGTCAGAGCCTAATTTTATGAGTCTGAAAAAAATAACGAGACAAGCTAGTCAAATGTCAGCATCCTTAAATCTGCTATCAAGGGCTACACCTCCCTTAAAAGATGTGCAAGTGTTAGCAGATCAGAAAAGTCTGGAAAAAAAATATCACTGAGCTGGGATATTAAACAATCAACCTGTTCCCCTAATTCTCTACTCTATTCCCTATTTCACCCTGAAGATGAAAAGAAACTCCATCTTAACTGATCTTGCTGCAACATCAGCTGAAAGCCAAGCAGATAAATGGCCTTGAAAAGTGCTCTTTTAGTAAGAAATGGTACAAATTAGATAAAGGTTGGGATAATACAGAGATCAAGAAAGAAGGCTTTCATATAAGCCTAGAAGTTAAGCTTTAATGGCCAGGAAAGCAATATATAATGAGTTCTTAAGAACAACAAAACAAAACTAAGCCTTACTGACAAAACTACTTCCTCACTGTCAGTTAGCTGTATATTGGTGCTTTAATGAAGTTACAGAGCAGAACAGAGGAGCATCCAATCACCAGATAATAGCATTACTGGAAACAAACTACATCTCACAATGCTGCCATTATTTTGGCTGGTATCTCATTAATTATTTAGTGGCTATTACTCATTATTTGCTCCACCTGGGGAGAGCATTCAGCTCAGCAAAAATACTCAGGTGGTCCCCACCACATGGAGCAGAACCACAGAAAGGAGCAGGGCAACAATTCAGGTTCCTTTGTCAAAGTTATAATGACCGCAAACAGCTCTTAATGAGGTAAAGTAGGATCTCCCTCACCACAGGAGGTGGTAGCCATGGCCTGATTCCATCAGACCAGGAGTTCGGTGAAATATCTACTCCTGGGTGCCAACTCTGTCCTGGAACAACATAGGAACTGCAAAGCAGCCACCATCCCACAAAATTTGTCCTACTTTAAACAATCAACACAAATTCCATCTTTTCCCCAAAGCAAGAAGGCTGTGTCACACCAAAAGGGCTCTCACCTATGGGACAAGGGCTTCTTGTGCCCATAACACTACTCCCTCCATCATCTTAAGTAAAGAAGCTATAGAACCATAAATGCAATTATACACCCACAAAGAAACAGGGAAGGGTGCCCCCATCCCTTTCCCAGTGCTCTGATGCTAAGGCGTTGGGCTGTAATGCTATAAATTAATGGAAAGCACAGAAATAATAGCACAGCGGCAAAATTCTAAGCTATAGCAAACAAGAACAAGCCCAAACACAGCAACTGCAAACGTAGAGACAAAAGAAAAAAATTTTCTTACCTTTAGAAGACCTCCAGTAGGCAGAGTGCTCCAGCAAAATGCCCTCCGTTCCACTGTCAGCCCTTAAATGAGGTCAGGAAAGGGTCAGATCCTGGCTCCACCCCTCCCAGTCACTCAGGCGCATTGCTCGCACCTGTTGCTTGCACCTGTGCTCCCCTGGGTTGGCCCTGCCCTCCCACCAGGTGCTCAGTCACTGCTTCGTGACTCAGCATTTTTGCTACCTGGGCCAAAACCAAATGTCTGCCCCACGTGGTCTGTAAAAGTGTGCTGAGCAGTTCTGAACACGATCAGTAAAAGTGCAGCTGTCTAGCTCAGAAGATAGTGCCCATGTCAAAGGAGAGAAAACTAAATAATCACATTTTTGGTTTTGAGAAGTATTTTTGATATTTGCCCATGATTAGCAATTCACTTATCTCCAGGGTTCTTTCTCTCATTCTAGAAAACTCCTTTTGCAACAAACAAAGGAATATCATCTTTCTCCTGCAATTCAATGACCCCTTATCTCAGCTTGGAGTTACTGGCAAGACCCCAGATCACAGCAGTGCACAATAACTGCCACAAGACATTCTTTATGGACTTCTAACACCCAGGCCAGGAGACTGAAGAAGTAAGACTCCCTTGCATCTTCCAGCACCCAGAGGATGCTTGCTACTCCTTTTATACCATTGTGGGTTTTTTTGTTTGGTTGGTTGTTGTTGTTTTTTTTTAGCTGTAAGGAAATATTCAGCCTTTTCTATATTTTTGCTCAGGAGAGTTGGAAAGGCAGAATGATTACTTTAGAGAGTAACCATTCTACAATGAGTGCACAAACTTTTCCCCACCCCAGTCAGCACATAAACATAGAGCCATTAAATGAGAACCCCAACAAACATTCAAGCCGTTTGGAAGCAGTGTCACTGGCAGGCAGAGCTGCACAACACACAGCAACACAAGCAGAGGCTTTAGAAGCAAACACAACCATTTTCTCTCTACAACACCCTTTCTTACACCAGATGATATCTTATGTCACTCACCTGCTTCAACAGCAGCATCATTTATGGGAAATGTGAGCTGCACCAGTGCAAAAGTCTCAGATATTGATGTGAGTGTGCCAAGAATGTCTCTGCAGTACAAAGCCTCTGCCACAAGGTGCCGTTCCAGACTGGGAAAGCCATCAGTTCTCGCAGCCACCGGACTGCAGGGTTGGTACTTTCAGGCAATTTTCATTTAGGGAAATCTGTTTGAGTAGTAATGGGGCGGGCTCAAAGTCAAGCATGCTCTTCCTGCCTCCTCCCTGTACTCCCAGGGCCGGGGGACTGCTTCGCCAAAAAGAAACAGTGGCAGCAGTGGCGAAGACCAGCAAATTGGACTCACTTCCTTTCCCCTGATCAGGTACAGAAACTACCAACTGCCATACTAGAGGGTAGCAAGGGGTGAAAGAAGGAGCTCTGATAGCTGTACAACCTCTTCCATTCTCTTCATCCCCAAGAGAGCAGAAAGGGGGACAAAGGGAAACAGTTTCCTTGGACAAGAATTGACTAAAAGAGCAGAATGGAACGCTTTCGGATGATCTTCCAGTACTTCCAGTCCAACTCAGAGTCTGTAATGAACGGGATCTGCGGGTTGTTAGCCCTGGCTAGTGTAAAGATTTATACCTGCCTTGACTTCAGCTGCCCCTGCCTACCCAACTACAACATGGCATATGGCTTGGGGATCATGTTTGTGCCCCCCATCGCCCTCTTCCTCTGCGGCCTCATCCTCAACAGACAATCTCTGGTGATGATGGAGGAGTGGAGGCGGCCACAGGGACACAGGAAGAAGGATCTGGCTGTCATCAGGTGGGTTTTGCACCAGGAGCAGAGCCCTCCCTTCCACCTCTCCTCTATCCTGTCTTCTCTCTGTATCTTTCAACCTCCTGGTAAGTCAACTTCTTCTAAACTCATTTCCACATTTTGCCCCACAAGTGTGGGGTCTGGGACATGGTCAGTGCACGTGTGGGTTTTCCACCAGGGTTTAAATGTGCAAGATGATACACTTGTATGTGCAAAAAGAGTACCATTACCATCATGGCCATTCTTCATCAACAGCATTGTGATTTCCTTCCCTTCAGCTCTGTTATTGCAGACATACCAGTAAAACGGCAAGGAGAACCAGCTTCACCCTGTTACAGACAAACCATTGCCCAGAACACAGGTCACACACAGCACAGTGAAAATGACCTTGAAGGAATGGGATTTCCCAGACAGAAGCTGAGCTCCTGTCTCTCTTTTGCTTCAGGTACATGTGCTGCTCCATCATGCAGCGAGCCATGGTTGCCCCAGCCGTTTGGATCGTGGTTACCCTCCTGGATGGCAAATGCCTGATCTGTGCCTTCAGCAGCTCTGTGGACCCCAGGAAGTTTGTCGGCTTTGCCAATACCACCCTGGCACAGGCACAGGAGATGCTCACCAGGGTGCCCTGCAAGGAGGATGAGCTGATGAGGAACAGCACATCCCGCAGGGCAGTGTCCAGGTATCTGCGCTGCTGGTCCCAGGTGAGTGGCTGCCAGCTCAGCCCCATGGCTGGGAGGTGCTCAGGGCACCCACTCTTCGTTCAGCACAACTTTGCTGTGGTCTGGATGGGAGCAGGGCTGCTCCCTGCTTTCCTGTCTTCCACCCCAAAATGCCACTGCCCTCAGTGACAATCTCCAAAGTCACCTGGGAAAAGAAAAAGAAGGAAGGAAAGTTTTTTTTTTTTTATTAACAGCATTTTGCTTCTAAAAGAACCAGCACATTCTAAATCCATAACATAAAAAAAGCAGGTTGTGAAGAATATTAGGGCCTGCTAAGACCCTAAACAGAGAAACAGAGAAGTTTTCTAACTTGGCAAGTAGGAGCCACTGCTTTAAGGACAGTGAAAGCTGAGACAGGTGAAAGCAGTTTGCTCAGGAACAAAGTGAGAATGGGACACCTGGCCTCAGAGCCTGTGTAGGTAGCAAGTAGCTCTCAGTGGAGATAAGTGGGTGCCAGCAGAAGAGCATCAAATCCCTTTCATCTACAGCGCTTCCATGCTTAAAGCAAATGCTCCAGACTTCTTGCAAAGAGTTATTCTATTGAACTATTAATGCACAGATAAATGTCATGTATTCACTGGGAAGAGGTAACAGCCTCCCTAGCACTCTCAGCCTAAATGCAGTTTCAGGAGCTGGGTTTAAGGGACAGATAAAGACAGGAGTCCCAATATGCAATCACACGAAGTCCTTTATAAGCAGTACAAGCAAACAGCTTGTGTCTGTCCTTATGCTTTTGTTGATCCTGTTCCTCTGCTTATTTCTTATCACCCAGGCTCTTGGCTGGAGCATTTTGCTGATCCTCATCATAGCTGTTTTCCTTGCCCGCTGGCTCACACCTTGCTTCAACCAGGCTGCCCTCCTCCAGACACGTCACTGGAGTAACTACATTGACATCGAGCAGAAGATTTTTGAGGAAACCTGCTGTGAGCACAGCCGGCTCTTTGCTCACCAATGCATCCTTCACTTCTTTGAAAACATGCGGAAAGAAATCAGGCAGCACAGCTTTGACTTGCCTGGAGAGAGAGAGAGAGAGGAAGATCTTCTCCAGGGCATCACAGACCACAGTCAGGTGAACAAACTTCTGAAAATGTGGTACTATGAGAAACCTCCCTTGGATGTAAGGCAGGCGACCCATAGACATCCTCTGGAGCAAGAGAGATCTCCTCCACCCTGGGAAGGTAGCTGCAGTGCCAGGTCTAAATTCACCCAGCACACCCACATGTGAAGGGGAGATTGTCCTGAAGTCAACACAGCTGTGTCCAGCAGATGGATGGCCACAGTGCTCACCTCTTCTTCCAGAACCCCAGGTCCAATGGCTGGGCTCTGGGGCACCCAGCAGAACCTCCTAGCAGAACTAGTAAGACTCAGCTCTCAAAATCCCAGAGTTCCAGAATCACCAGAGTCAGCATTCATGATAATACTCATCCAGGGACTCTGAATTGTGCTTCTGTCATCTTGAAGAGTTTGTAGCTGTGACAAAACCCTTCTGGCTGGGCTGGTTCACGTTCAGAAGGCTCTGCATGTACCAGCACCGTGCCATGGATGGGACACACCTGGTTTTTGGGAGCTTCTGGTAGATTTTAGCACAAACCAATCTACCTGAAGGATCATCCTTACATCTCTGGGCATAACCATCCTTAGTTTCAGTACCATTTGAATGTAAGCTCTGAACCTCTAATTCCAATTACTTTCTCATCCACATCTTTCTAGCCTCTGTTCTAGATGTTTAGTCTCAGTCATGGGTTTGGCTGATATTTTTGTCCAGCACTGCTGCTCGAATACATTAAAATTCTTACTGCAAACCCCATGCTGCATTGCTCTCCCTTTCTTCATCTCTGTTCCCCATCTTTTCATGCCATCATGAACTTTTCTGACTTTTATTTTAAAAAATCAGCTCTGCCAAATATTGAAATGTTACAGAAACACCCCAGGCACACCCCAAGCTGTGTGTTCAGCACCCACTGGGATCAGCACAGAGCTCTTCCCATGCTCTTTATCCCAAGGGAGTGATTTCTGTGCTTTTCTTCAAAATAAATACCATGCTTTGAATTTCAGCTCTGGTTTACTATCACCAAGCATGACACCACAAGTCTCACCATGAGCTTTGCTGCAGACTCACCACTCCACACAAGTCAAATCAGCGATTTTCCTTGAACCACGGCAGACCGGAGGTCTGCAGCTCTCCTTTGCATGCTGCTTTCCATACTCTCAGGTTTTAAGCCATCTCAGAGTGGTCAAAAAACATAAAATGCAAAGAAGGAGATGTGGGATAGCTTTATCAGCTATGTTGAGAGGAAACAGGAGGATCAGTCTGGCCACAAGGCAGCTCTGGTTGATAGAGGGATCCTTGGCACAATAGTTGTATGTGATCAGGCACTCAGTCTTTTTGTGACCTCTTGGCCTTTGATCCTTCACCCCCTGACCTTTGGCCCAATGATTTTTTTAGCTTTGGATCGGGACTCAAGACAAGATCCACCCTTTAATCCATACCTTTTACATCACGCTCAGGTGCCAGTTTCTACACATCCTAATTCCCATCATCTATCTTGCTTTTTGATACATACGTAGCATTCTCATAGTCAATGGACCATCCACATACAATGCTGATCATTTTCATTTAATTCATAACTTCGGATTCAATCTGTCCTAACAGTCCTTCAGTGCAGGTGAAATGACCTTGAGCTATTCATCTTTGACCTAGTGACCATTTAACCTAATACACATTGACTTTTGGCCTGGTTACCTTTGACCATTGACCTTTGATCTACTGACCTAATAGCTACTGACATATTGACCTATTGATCAGTCACCAGCTGACCCAGCAATCACTAAGTGACCTAAACCAGCTACACTCAAGGGGAGGCTACCCCAACACTCATCACAGCAGGAGGATCACCTATTTTGACCAGTTGGTTGTGCTGTTTTATGCACCTGACTGTTGAGTGTTGGATATGAATTTTTTGTTTTTAGCTGAAACCAGTCTGAGGGAGACATATTCTCACTTAAGAGAGGCTTATTTTGAATGAGTTTAAATTCGTTGGGAACCAGTTCAAGCTGAAGTTCTGTAGATCAGTCACCAACAAAATAGATGTGCTGCTCGGAGCTTTCAGTGATCTAGCTGCAGCACAGCCACATAAACTTACTGCAGCCAGGCACAATTTCCTCTCTATTTCTCTGCATCTGATTTTCATACCTGGACACCTGTAAGTGCAAATTAGGCATTTATGCTCATGCAAACTACCCACTTCTGGAGTTAGTAGCCACTGGTAATACAGGATTGTTTTACTGCATAAGTACTGTGACTGTTATGCAGATGCAGAAATTTTGGAGATTAAGCACACAGTAGTCTGTGTTCCAGATATGTTCCTGAGAAGTTTGGCTCAGTTAAAACCTGACTTGCTGTTTCTCTCCTACATCTCTACTCCTATTTCACAAAGCAGTGTTGAACTACCAGGTTGCTCCTTCAAGCTGGCCAAAAGATGGGAGGATGTTTGGATTCCAACTGGTCTCACAGTGGTGATGCCCAGAGGTCCCTTTCCACTAGTTCTGTTAGGAAACTGTGCTCTTGTATGAGAGCAGGAAGGGAGAGGGTGACCAACGAACATAAGCAGCTCTTTGTCTCTCAGGGCTGTCCTAACACCTAGTGTGCAGATGTGTCTGAAGTTCTTGGGGCCCCGCACCCACCAGGAGTCCATGAAACAGTGATGCTGACTGCAAGGACAGCTTTCCCCATCCCACCATCAGTGCTCCCAATGATATGGGAATCATGACCACCTTCCTGTCCTTTCTCTCTATCTCCTGTATTGACTGGGGCACACAAAAACCTATGTAACTACCTGTCATGGTTTCCAACTGGGCATCCAGGTGCAGGGCCCCAGGTTGGGATGGACTTGGGCATGCACCATCTCTGCCAGGCCTGGTTTCCAAAGCACAAGCAGATAGGGTCACAGTGTTTCTGCACAGAAAATTTGTTGGAGCAAGTTTCCTGATGGAAGTTCACAAAAAAAAGGCTCTCTCTCACAAATATGTGGAGAGAACAAGATCAACACATATGAGCCCTGTTTTGAACCCTACTGAGTTGCTATTGGCTTCCACGAGATCTGTTGCTGCTACACACCAAACAGACTCAGGCTCCTCATTCATCTTTAACGAAAGTTTTCCTGGAGATCAAAAATAGTTCTCTGCATTTACAAGGCTGATTCATGGCAGCTTTGATGTAAACTGCCCTTCGGAAAGCCACGCACCAGGTGAGCAGAGAAGCCAGCTGGCTCTTCTAGCTAGAGATACAATAATCCTCATCTACATTCATGCAGGCAAATCTCTTTCCATTTGATGAGATCATGCAATTAACCTCTTTGCAGCAGGCAGAACTAGGACTCACTGGGTGTTACCAGTGTGCTTTGTGATCACCTCTGTGGTGGTACCACTATGACACTCACGTCAGTAGCACAGGTGGTAACCAGATGGAGGGAGTGAATGCCTTGCTGGTGGTCAGCACTGCGGCAATATGTTTAAGGCCACTTAAAGTCCTAATATTCCTGTATCTTTTGGGCAGCTTGAAGGAGCAATGTAGAACTCCAAAGCTGCTTCATGAGATGGGAGTCGAGATGTAAGAGAGCAACTATAAAATCCACTTCTTTTTGGTTTGTTCTGTAGAAGCTAAGCTCTGGGTGATGCAGATTTTGAGGGGGAAGCTCTGGAGCCCCATTTTCCATATGTGTTAGCAGAGCAGAGGTGGGGCATCCTGTCCAGCGTGGGAGGCACCCAGCAGCCCTGCTGAATTTGCAAGCAGGTTCACAGAGCCCAACCAGCAAGTCCCCTTCCTGCCAGGGCACAGATTGCTCTGGGCAGAGCACAGCCAAGGCAGCACCTGTGCCCAGCAGCCAGGAGGACTGGTGACAGGGAGACTGCAGAAATGAGGATGTAGAGAAGAATGGAGCCAGATTTAGCAAATGAGAAACATCCCAGGTCCCAGGGACACGAGGAAGAGCGAGAGAACACAAACCTTGAAGTTCTGCAAGCAGCAAAATAAACAGGAAAAACAAAAAATGTGGCATTTCCTGCATTAAATACTGGGGCTGTCAGAGCATGTAAGTGAATTACTGAACTGTACAGAGAATTGATGATGGCCATCTTTGCAGAGAGGGTCTGAAAGAATTAAGTAAACCAAAGGCTCAGCTTGGACCGCAATAGGGGAGGAATTGTTTCAGGAGGAAAATGGACAAGTTTCGGATGGTCTTCCAGTTCCTCCAGTCCAACCAGGAGTCCTTCATGAGTGGCATCTGTGGGATCATGGCCCTGGCCAGCGCCCAGCTGTACTCAGCCTTTGATTTCAACTGTCCCTGCCTGCCACGCTACAACCTGGCCTACGGGCTGGGCGTCCTCCTGGTGCCTCCCCTCATCCTGTTCCTGCTGGGCTTTGTGCTGAACAACAACGTGTCCATGCTGACTGAGGAGTGGAGGCGACCCCAGGGCCAGCGGGGGAAGGATGCAGCTGTTCTGCGCTACATGTTCTGCTCCATGGCGCAGCGGGCCATGATCGCCCCAGCCGTCTGGGTGTCAGTGACATTGCTGGATGGGAAGTGCATTACTTGTGCTTTCTGCACCGCACTGCCCGTGGAGGCCCTGGGCAATGCCAGCCACCATAGCCTCCCCCAGGGAGAGATGAAGCGGGTCCTTGCCCGCATCCCCTGCAAGGAGATCTACGATGGGCAGGAGCTTGTCGCCAATGAAGTGGCCATCAGGTACCTGCGCTGCATCTCACAGGTAAGAGGCATCACAGCTGTGCCCTCTCTGATGGCTTAGGGTTAGGTGCTGACAACCTTAGCTCTTCCTTAAATGGGAGCGTTTCATTGAAATAAAGCTGCAGGAGGAGAGATGGGCTGTTTTGCAATGGGACAAGTTGTACTCTTCACAGCAGCCTCTCGGACTCCTCTCCACCAAGCCTGGTCCAGGTGTTGGCTCCCTGACCACAGGCACCCCTCTGCTCCATCCCAACAGTGGCAGGTTTCACCCTGACAGCATTCCCATGGACTGCAGGAGGTGACCATGTGGCAGGGCTCTGGAGCAAGGACCTGTGTCCTGACCACTGATCCCACTCGGGCCAGGCACAGCAACTCAGGATGGTGATGCACAGCAGAGTTGTAAACTAAAAGTCATTTAGGGCAAGTACAGAAGGAGTAGAGGTAGTTGTTAATCCATGGCTGCCACCACCTCATGTAACCTACTGTTAACCTATGGCTGCTCTGGGCACTACTTATAGCTCATGTAAGCAATGGGCTGATAACCACCTAGGCCAATTGCCTCTGCTGCTTGTGTTTATTAACCACACCAGGTAATCACGGATGAAAAAGTGCCAATAACTCCTCGTCCTGTGCTTAATTCTTCTCAAGTTCTCTGCTTCTGGCCACAGCTAGAATCAGGATGGTCCAATACTCTCTCATCACTTGTATTCTGCTTTAAAGCTGCTCTCCCTGCATTCCTTAGGACAGATAGGAATCATTCCTATTTTTAGAACAGAAATGAAGCTTGGAAAAAAGGGGTTATTATGGTCTGCCCATGATGGATCTAGTATTCCCCACTCATCCCCACAGGCTTTGGGTTGGTGCTTCGTGCTGCTGATGACCACGCTGGCATTCTTGGTCAGATCTCTCCGGCCCTGCTTCACCCAAGCTGTCTTCCTGAAGAGCAGGTATTGGTCCCACTACATTGACATCGAGCGCAAGCTGTTTGATGAGACCTGTGCAGAGCACGCCAAGAGCTTTGCCAAGGTCTGCATCCATCAGTTCTTCCAGAGCATGAGCAAAGATCTGGCAGCAACTCACTGCCACCCACCCAGAAAAGCCCCTACAGATGCTGGTGAAGCTTCAGAGAAACTTTTAGGTATCACTGATTGGGGCACCATGAACACGGCCCTGAAAAGCTGGCACAGGTGCAAGCCCCCGCTGCACCTCCACCCAGCTGAACCCCACAGCAACAATGGCTGGGCTGGGGAATGGCAGCCCCCCACACAACCCCACACACAGTCCCCTGTTCCCCGGCGGGAGGCTGTGGCCTACTACAGCGGGGTGTGAGCAGAAGAAGAGCCATGCTTTTGGGAGAAGGACCGTGGGGTGACAAGCACCCAAAGGGCAGCACTGGCATGCAGGTGACCCCGTCTGCTCCCCATATGCAGCCCTACAGCCTGCATAATGCAGACAATGAGCTCTGGGTTGAACAAGGTAGCTGGCCAAGGCCTCGATGTGATAGATGAGCCCTGGGGATGCTGGGGTATGTTGTGCATCCTGTGGCACCATGCCACAGGTTTGTGTGGAAGCAGTTGCTGATGCATATGTGCAAAACTTCCTTTCTTTCATCATATGCACTTCATGGCCTGTGACAGAGCTGGAGTGGGAAGAGCTCCCTGCAACACTAAGGAGTGCTGTACATTTGGGAAGCATTGCAATATCCCCAGTAAAGAATCAAGCTGGGCTGCCTGTCTCCCCATCAGCCCCCCCATGCACTGACCCCTACACACATGCACTTTCCAGGCCATGAGAAGATTTAAAATAAAGGTGATGCAAAAAATAAACCAATGAAGGGGTATCCTACATTGTGAGGGGAGCAGTGTGGTTGGTGTCACAGGTACAGCTCAAGGGGAAACTCCTGAAATGGGGTGCCTGGACCAGGAGTGGTGGGGGCCAGGCTGACCCTCCTGCCAAGAACTTCCTGCAGGATGCTCCATTCTTGCAGCTTCACCTGGATTCCTCTTCGGCATGAATATGAACATTACACATCAGCCCAGCTGTGTGTTTGAGAAGCCAGCTCCAAATAAATACCTCAGGCTTACCATTCAGGCTTGATGCGCAAGAGTCATAAAGGCTGTTTATAAAACCATTGGGGTTTCTTTATTTCAGCGTAGGGACAAGAAGCTGGGGCAGCATGTGGGACTGGCACCAGGCCAGCCACAGCCCATGGAGGAACAGTTGGGTCAGCCACATGTCTGCAGGGTGCAGCACCAACCTTTTGCAACAGCAGGCGGGCACTGATTTCCGTACAGCCCAGGGATGACGGAACCCAGGGCCTCAAGGCAGCAATGGAAATCTCTCCATTCACTCCTTGCTCTCTTTGCATTAGCAGTACACAGGAGTAAAAAAGCTTTTAGAAACACAAATTTTACCCCCACTGCATCCCTTTCTAAATGCTCATCCCCTTGAAATTTCTCCTACTGCATTCTTGTTTAAATTAACCCATTATGGCTCACTGGTAACTGAGGGAACTGTTGCGAACATAAACTGTAATTACCAGTGTCTAACTCCACAGAGGCTGTGGGGAGAAAAGAACAAAGGACAAAATGACAATGGAATTCCTCAGTTTGCTCTGTAGCATGAACCAGCCCATAGTCAAAGGCTGAGCATGGCTGACTCCCAGGAGAAAGGAGCATGACACAGATTTATCATTAATCTTCACACCCCAAACTGTAATTAAAGCACCTGCCCAGAAATTAATAGGCACAAAACCTGATTTACAAGCAAAGGAGATTAAAAGATAAAGGCGGTTTCCACTCCCATTATTTGCAGCTCAGCACTGTTCATAGCTCACCCCGAAAGCTGTACCCCAAGTCCCACCACAGCTGTGATCAGCTCGCAGGGCCAGCCGGCTCCATCCACATACCAAGGAACCTACGTGCATTTACAAAGAAAAGCTTTTGGAGTTTCAGTTTAGATTTTGAGATCAAAGCTCTGCTCCATGCAGCAATTTTGACAGTCCCTGCAGAGCAGGCAGGGTGATCTCCCTGTGCTGGCACTTTGTCCCAGCAGCTTTTCTGGATTTTGGGGACATATCACTGGTGGGAGCAGACCCCTCACTGGGGGATGCAGCATGGCTCCCACAGGCTGCAGTCCTGGCAAGGAGCATGTTTGGCAGTGGGGCTCTTCGTGGAGGTCGGGGACTGCCATGCACACAGTGCACTTCAGCATTGCACTGCTGCAAAAACCAGGGCCAGCACAAAGGGATGGGATAAGGCTAGAGCCAAACCTAGGCTGAGAGGTAAGAAGTACTCAGGACAAAGATCTCAGCTGGACCACAGACATTGGCTTAGCACTGGTTTGCTCTGGGCAGAGGAGAACATGGGTGCTACTTGAAGGTTTGCCTATGCTGAAGAGATCATCATGAGAGCACTGAGTTTAACCCTGGGGAAACGGTGACAAAGAGGCTGGGGAAAAGGGACGGAGCCTCTAGTCTCTGTGACAGGCTGGAACTGGAGCCAAGGGACAGACAGCACAGAGGAGAAAGCAAGGCATCAGCCTACAGAGGAAGTGGAAAGCAAAAAAGGCAGACACAGACAGGAACGTGCTGCAAGCTTCAGCTCATGGGCTGCACTCAGCCGCATACACACAGCTTGTCCCACACAAACCACAGCGCTGCATAGCAGCCATTACACCCCTCTGCTCGATCCACAAGAGTGGGTCCATCCCAGAGGCAAGAAGCAAAACCTGACAGAGTTCATGGTGACGGGTTCCTGCTTCTCTCGAAAACCCAGCCAGACTGGCATCATCCCCACAGGCTCAGCCAGCTCCCAGGTGCAAAAACAGCAGTTCCCGCCCCTTCACCTGAGACCAGGGAAGGGCTTCTCACACACTGCCCCAACCTGCTCAGCTCGGGTCCCATCCTCATTCCCATGGGTTCCAGCCTTGGTCCCACCAGCATCCCCTGGGGAGCAGCATGAGGGTCACATCCAGACCAGGCTCCAGAATTTCCCCCTCACATTCCATCCAGGCATCCATTACTCCGTTCTGCAGGCAAACCCCGTCCTTTGCATGGCCAGCCTCTGCACAGCTGCATCGCAGATCTGAAACATACCAACGTGCTTTTTCCACTGACTCATTCTCGGCTTTTCCTTCCTTCCTTTTTCTTTTTTTTTTTTTAAAGGCACAACCTCAGTCTTGCACCCAGCAGAAGCCACGCGCCTGCTCATCGCCCCACCCAGGCGCAGGCCCCAAGAACAGCCTCCTCCTTCCCTCCTCCCAGAAGCTGACAGCCCAGGGCACACTGCAAAGGAAGCAGCCAAACTTGAATACTGCTTTTCCCACTTTTGCTTTGCCAACCCACCTGGCCTCAGCCGGACCCTCCCTGCTGCTCATCCCCTTGCTGCTGGGAGAGCCCCACTCCTGGAGCCCGAGCGAAACCAGCAAGAGAAAGCTCCAGAAGGATTTCAACAGCTTTCCAAGTAAGTGATGGCATTATTTCACTTGCTTTCAGAGATGTTTCAGGGAAAGACTAACACTGCCTGCTAAAAAAATCTTTTGCTGAAAGCATCTTTTCCCCTCCCATCCTACCACCCATCTCTCCCCATCATAAACCAGCAGCAGAGCGAGGGTAACCCCTCTGCCAACACAGCATGCTCCTTGCCAGCTCCTCTTCTTTTTGATTTACCTGGTGCCAGAATCTGGAAGAGAGGTTGCAAAGCCTTGCTTATTAGCTTGCTCTAATAACAGGGATTTGAACACACACCAGGGCAAGTTTGGAGGTTTAGTGTTTTTGCTTGCATCACAGAGCACATCAGCCAGAACTGCAGGCCGGAGCTGCTGTCACGTGGCTGTGGGCTTTGGCTTTAAGGAGGGAGTTTTGTATATGGAAACCCGGGAAGATGCAGGAAGGTATTAAAGGCACTGGGTGCTTCTGTTAGAGCAGGGTGAACTATGGTGCCTTTCTCTCACCTGCACAAATGCCCCCAATAGTCTTTTCCTTGTAGCTGGGGCTGGCACAGGGACATCTCACTGGATTTTGGGACAGTTGTGCTGGGGGGTCAGGTCTCCCCCAGAACTTCTGTACAACGATATGCATACATGCTGCCAATGCTGCACAAACCATCAAGGACTGTTAGTCGGCTGCTCAGGTCCCTCCTGCCTTCAGCAAACCCCAAGGCCTGCAGGCTTTGTCAGACTTGAAGCTTCCTGAAATTAAACTATACAGGGGTGCAGACAGATGCAAAGGAAACAAAGAAATCAGCTAAGCAACACTTACAAAGGGGACAGCAAGGCAATTGTGGGAGAGAATCATCCTACCACATCCCATCCTAGCAAGAACTCCTATGTAATTTCAGGCCCAGCTCTATCAATATTCAGTGTTTGTACATTGGATCACGATAAGCTTTGCTTTCTCAGAAAGTAATATCTCTTGCTGGCACCAGTAGCCCCTTGCCTAGTTGCAGAGACCCCCGATGGAGGAACAGGACTGCATTAGCATGGGGCCAGCTGCCACTATGTGCAGTAGAAGGGAAGGCACATGCAGAGCAGCATGACACCATCCTCCAGTAGGTCCTCAGCCACTAGCTGCTGCTTTCCCATTCATGCTTCTCTAACCTGATCTTCCCACGAAGCATCTCCCTGTACCCAAACCTGCCAGGCAAACTTGCAGCACCCATGGGACTCATTTCCTGCTGTCTCTCTGGCATACTTCGGGCTTTTACTAAATATTAACTCATCAGACCTAAGGAGGGAGGCCTAGAGTGTGAGTCATTGTCAGGGCTGGGGACGCATCCATGCCCCACTGCTCCAGTCCAGTTTCCCCAGTAACACAGCGTCCTCCTTCATTACAGGCCTGGGAGATCAATAAGTGTTCAGCGGCAGCACCAGTGGTCATCACTTCTGTGGGATGTGACTAAAGCCAAACGAAAGACTATGAACGTGCTAATGACAAGGGTAGAAGTGATCGTCCCCTTGGTAATCTTCGCTACAGAAATGCTCTTGGACAGTTTAGTGGAAAACTGAGGAGTCTGAGGTTTTCCTCATTGCTTAGGCTGAATCCCTCCTCAATCCATTCTGAAGTATCCGTGGTACAAGCAGCCAGTTCCAGAGGCTGGGTCACCAGCTCTAAGTGACTGCAGTGAAGCTGTTGTGCTCCCTTTCATTTCAGTCATCCCAAGGCTATTTCACTCCTTATCGTTGTGTCCCTCAGTGCTGGGACGTGGGCCAACACAGCCCCACACTGCAGTAGGCACCTCCTCTCATCCCCCATCTCCAGGATAAGATGGCTGCCCTTATCGCTGAAAACTTCCGCTTCCTCTCCTTATTCTTCAAGAGCAAAGATGTGATGATCTTTAATGGCCTGGTGGCCCTGGGCACAGTGGGCAGTGAGGAGCTCTTCTCAGTCGTTGCCTTCCACTGCCCCTGCTCCCCAGCCCGCAACTACATCTATGGGCTGGCTGCCATCGGTGTCCCAGCCCTGGCGCTATTCCTCATCGGCGTCATCTTAAATAACCACACCTGGAACGTAGTGGCTGAATGCCACAAGCGTGGCACCAAGAACTTCTCTGTTGCTGCCACTTTCCTCCTCTTCGGTTCCATCATGGGCCGGGCAGCCGTGGCACCCGTCACCTGGTCAGTCATCTCCTTGCTGCGTGGGGAGGCTTACATCTGTGCCCTCAGCGAGTTTGTCAGGCCATCCACCCTGGACAAGTTCCCATCTGAGTTTGGAGCTGAGGTGCTGGCAAGATTCCCCTGCAAAGATGTGCCAGCAAACCTCACCAAGTTCAGGGATGAGGTGACACGGAGGCTGAGATATGAATCCCAGGTAGGCATGTTGGGAAGAGAGCTGCATGGAACGGGTAAGATCATTTTGGCATGTCCTAATACAAACTCTCTCTTTCAGCTCTTTGGCTGGCTGCTCATTGGTATCGTCGCTGTCCTGGTTTTCCTCACTAAGTGCCTGAAGCACTGCTGCTCACCGCTGAGCTACCGGCAGGAGGCCTACTGGGCCCAGTACCGCTCCAATGAGGACAAGCTTTTCCGCCGCACAGCTGAAGTCCACTCCAGGATCCTGGCAGCAAAGAATGTGAAGCAATTCTTTGGATTTGTGGCACTTGATAAGGAGGAGAAGGAGCTGGTGCAGGAGTTCCCGGTGGAGGGCGTCCAGCCAAGCCCCCAGTGGAATGCCATCACGGGAGTCTATATCTACCGGGAGAACAAGGGCTTCCCCCTCTATAGCCGGCTCCACAAATGGGCAAAAGGGGTGGAAGGGAATGGGCCGACCCCAGAGGGTCATGAAATGCTCTTCTTGGCTTCCTAAGACAGATGGGTGTTGGAAGCAGTTCCCCAGTCTGCCTGGCAGGCCTATCAGTATTGGTGTACAGTTCATGGATTTACCGGGAATATTCCTGACAGCAGGACTACTCTCAGCAGGTAAAAAGGAATCAACAGCCTCAAGGTAGAGGCTGATAAGCAATGCACTGAGCTGGGGAACCCCTCCCTTGGAGACAACCATCTTGCTGGTGCTCCCAGAGGGATAAGGGGAACAGAGGAGATGCACACCTTACCTCCAGGCTGCTGGTGAGCCCTGCTGTCTTAAGCACCATCAGAAACCTCAGGGAGGAAGAGCTGGGAACATTTCTAGCTCTGACTCTTGCAGTCCCACCAGTATCCCCTGTGGCAGGGCTAGTCCCAGCCATCCTACACACCCACCTTTTTATTGACACCAGTATCTTTTTATGCAGTTCTGCAGTGCTTGTTACACTGACAGGTCCTGGAGCACTTTATGGACTTCAGAGGGAAAGAGAAGCAGTGAGCACAATCCTGTAGCAACAAGCATACAATAGCATCTGGGAAGGAGTGGGTCAGTACTACATCAGCACACCAAATAACTGAGAGACTAAGGCAGGAGGAATCACCAATATTGTAAGCATTCAGAAAGACACTGTAATTACCAAGTTGAAATTTGGGTAGGACACTAAACTCCCTTTGTTCTTATTGAAGCGTCTGGCAACCTCTAATGAGCCCAAATGGTCGCAGCCATGAGAATATAAACCTGGAAGGTGACACCATCAGCAGAATAGCTTTCAGGCAAGGTGGCATAGTGGAGGCTCAAAGGGAGCATAGCACCCACAGTGAACCACAGCACCATGTGCAGCTCATTGCATTGCTCATCCACCACTGGATGAGAGTCCTGCTTGTTTGGGTTGACAGGTTGGAACAAAACCCCAGCAAGAATTACATACATATAATTATGTTATACACACACACACACACTATATATATATATATATATATATATATATATAAAATCATACTTCACTGTACTAACGGAGCATATTTCTTCCAGGGAAAGGGGGCAAGAAATTTGCCAGCCAAAAGACCACATTACATGCACTCACCTGCTCTATTGCTACTGCAGCACAAGAGACTGTGAGAATGGGATGAGGGGAGCAACCCACTCTACTCCTCTACCATTGAACTAAATTCTTACCACTGCTTTAAACAGTCCCTGCAGCAAACTGTCTGTTTCAGGGACTCAGCTGTACTGAAAGAGCAAAGCCAGAGAGGTTATACAACTGCAATTGCTGACACTGTGCTGACTGTTTTAGCAATGTGCCCCTTCCTGCCTGAGGGTCAGACCTATATACCCTACATAGGCAGGACAACGGAGTTTGGTTTTCCTACCTGTACAGTTCCTCTACAGACACAACTTCCATTTACACTGTGCCTTTTACTGAAAAGCCTTGAACTGTTTAAAAACAAACAAACAAAAATAACCAAACAAACCTCACTGAACTCAGAGAGGCTTCGACACAAGGAGATTTGAAATAAACTATTAAATGAGTTCTTTTTCATTGCCTTTTGACATTTTTTCAATATTCCCTTTGAAGCCAAGAACTGGGAACTTATATTTTCTTTCTATTAAGTATTTACATTCTCTCCTCTTCAGGTAACACCAAGATACTATGTTTTAAAGTATCATCACATATTATAAACTAGTAGAGGAGGTATCCCACGATCCATGATCAGCTCTGCCATAATTTGCCTTTCATCTTTAGGAAGGCCCAGCTACCAGCTGACCTAAGCTTCAGGAATGATCATATGCAAGCTAAAAAAACAAACAAACAAACAAAAAAACAAAAAAAAACCTGCATTCATTTGAGATAAAAAAGTTAATTTGCATTTCTCCTCATAGGCCCTCAGGGGTGAGCATGCATATGTGCTTGCCACCCCCGCATGCAAGTCAGCAGATGCAAGGTAACTTGCTGAAACAGTGGCATGAGCATATTCCTCTCACTTCCCTTTGTGACAGCCCTCATTCCTTTGAACCACCTCCACTTCCTTCTCCTCCTCTCTCCTCCTTTTGAAGAAGAACGGCAAGACACAATGCTTGCTAAAGGATTTGTTTATCCTAAGAATATAGCATGTGTACAGCCCAACCTTCACTTTGTTTAGCTTCTCCCTTCTCCACTAACTCCAGCTGCTTTCCATGTGTTTCAATAGGCCAGAGGCTTATGCAGCTTGCCTATTTTCTCACCATCTTCCTGGAGAGGCAGATTTGGGCCAGCAGCTGACAGCAAGGAGCAGAGCAAACCACTGCTGTTGGAAATACTGCGCTGTAGTATTTCTCTAATATGTAGCAAATCTCAAACAATGAAATTATAAGGATTTTTTTTTCCTGTTTTTCCTCCCTTCTTCCACAGCCCTGAGCACGGTCCCTGATAATGCAGCTCTGGGCTTCTGGCCCTCATAGCCCAACAGTGCCCTTGTGAATCACAAAATCATTTCAGCTGGAAGCGGTCCTTAATGGTCATCTAGTTCAACTCCCCTGCAATAAACACGGTTATCTATAACCCTGCCAAGGTAGTCACTCACCCTTCCCCACTGAGGGTGAGGTGAGGTCAGCAGAAGGAAGAAAGTACCAAAGGAGGAAAGGAGTCAAGGTGAGAGCTACCAACGCATGGGAAATGCTGGGAGCAAAGAGACAAGGAAAAGTATTTGGGGAAGAAGTAGACTTGATTAACTTCTGCAAAAATACTCAAAGTAGGACATTAAGTCACATAGCTTTTTCACTCAGTGGAAGCAATACCAAAAAATACCAAAAGGGAAGCCAAGGCGCCTGCCTTCATGGCATGCTGGATCACGAAAGCTGAGCTCACGTGCTCTGTGCTCCTCCTGCAGAGGCTGAAAGCAAAGCCAACAAAGAGCAGCCTACAGGCTGTCAGTTAGGGCACGCTTTCCAATGCACAGAATTACACGCAGCCCTTTCATTTTCCCTGCTGAGTACTATATAGACTATAATAGCCCCTATAATCACAAAGAAATAATACTTCAAAGGGATTTTGGTTTCAATTCAGACACTTATTTACATACTCTATTACGTAACTAATTCATTTGGGGGTAAAAATTAAAGGAAAACCACCATCACTGCAGTTGCACTGTTTTTTTTTTTAATAAAAAAAAAAAAAAAGAAATAGCAGCAGCTGCTACTGGATGTTGCAAGAAGGTATCCTCCTTCTCTAAAAGAGCATTAAGAATCCAGCACCCTGCTGTCCCTGGGGATAAGCGGTAAAATAACTTGTTTTTAGATCCCATTGAATTTGGGAATTAATTGAACATTTAACTATCAGCCTTGCCCACACTGGGCATTTGGAGAGGCAAAAGGGCTGAGTCCTGCAGAACTCTGGTTTCAAGTTCAGAGCACCTACAATGAATGAGATTATTAAAGTTTATTGTTTCGAACTTGGGCAACCACTTCCCAGTGTCTACACCGGATAATCACCTCTTTGCATCCTCTGCTTTTTCCCTCAGTTTCAGTTCTCTGTCTAGAAAAAACCCATCACATCATTCACATCTTACTGTAGAAATACAAGACCAAGGATAAGACACCAATACCAGTGACAGCATATCAAAGATAGTTGGCTTTTTCTATGCAGAAGGTTGGGGATGATTTTTTTTTTTCCAGCACAGAAAAAATACTCTCTTCAAAGATTTATCTTAAAAGATGCCCACTACTGAAAATCAGACTTTGTCATCAGACGCTGGTGATTTGTTACAAGATGGTTGTAATCATGGGATCCCTTGTAACTGGACATTATATGCTTTAAAAGTACAAGTTTTTTCAGCCAAAAAGGCAAAGAACATCCTGGGATATATTAGAAAGGTCCTTATCTGAAGGCTAAAAGAAGCAATTCTTCCCTTCTACTCTGCAGTGGTGAGTTATCTGGGGTGATGCGTCCAGTGCTGGGTTCCCCAGTCCAGAGATACAGTCACTGGGCTTATCAGAGTGAATTCTCCAAAGGAACAGGAAGATGACAATAGGACTAGAGCATCCACCACACAAACAGAGGCTGAGACCTGGAGCCTTCAGCCTGAAGAAGAAAAGGCTCAATCCAGATCTTATCCATGTGTATAAATACTTGTCAGGAGAGCATTAAAAAAAAGGTAGAACCAGACTATTCTTAGTGGTGCCCTGGGACAGTACAAGAGAAAATGGGCACATTCTGAAATGCAAGAAATTCTATTTAAATGTAAGAAAATACCTTCATTTTACTATTTTTTTACTGTGAACGTAGTCAAACAGCAGAATAGACTGCCAAAGAGTCTGTGGCATCTCCATCCGTGGAAATCAAAACTAAACTGGATGCGGCCCCAGGCAATCTACTCTAGCTGACCCTGCTTTGAGCAAGGATTTGAACCAGATAATTTCCAGCAGTCACACACAACCTCATCCACACCACGATTCTGCATTACTCTGTAAATTGTTGGAAACATGAAAGATCTTCAGGTTAATCTTTCTAAATATGAAAAAAAGTGAAAGGCAAGATTCTTCTCTGCCATCCTGCCAGAGAGAGAAATCAGTAACACATCACTGTACCTAAACACAGTGAACCACAACAGCACCATTTCCATAGGAAAGTAGACCAGATAGGGGTGATGTTTATATCGATTATAAAACAATCTGTACATAAAACTGTCTTCAGTCATCAACAGACAAAGATTATTTGTAACATTTAGACAAAGCTGCAAACATTTGTAAGCTTTAGATTCTTTAGATTGTTTGATCTTTCCACTTCAGTTTGGTCATAGACCAATACTCTTCAGAAATTCACTGTCCATGGAAACTGCACGCCTCTCAATTCCCACTTCACAATGGAGAGTGGAGTCTCTCTGCTTTTACTTGCACCGTGTTTAGGTATCAGCGAGGGAACTCTTGGCCTCTACATACTCCAGTGCTGCTGTCTTAACAGCCATGACAGTTTCTGTTGTACCATATTTCTTTTCATAATCCAGGTAGCGTTTAAAGAAGAATTTCATCTTCTTTGGTGCTAAGTTCAGGTGTATGACCCTCTCAAAGATGTCCCTGCAAGAAACCGAAGTGATTCAGATTGCTATGTTGGTGACAGCATTCAACACAAGCCCTGTACATCGAGCCATTGAGCAAAGCGCAGAAACTCATGGGAGACACAGTTTAATGCCTCAAGAAAGAGATGTTTGAGAACTGGTGAAAGCCTCAAAGCAGAAGCCTTCTTCATAACTGTAAAGTTGCAGGACAGTTTACACTAAGATCCAGCCATTGTATTTGACCCAATGTTCATGAAATGCCTGCAGCTGGATCTACAGTGCGAGAAGCTGAACTTCCTTTTGTTATCTCAGCAAAAAGAGAGACCATTCTCCTCAGTTTCATGCTACAAGAGATAAAAGCACTGAACCTTACTGAAAGCACTCTAGTTTTTGTTCTGCAGGTCATTCCTTACTATCAATTACTAACTCTGCCATGCAGATCTCCTTGGAGTCTTCCCAGACCTGAGGAGGACAAGCTTTTGGTGTTTTCTTTATGAGATACAAATTCTCCTTTGCTCTGGGAGGCCCTCAGCAGTATCATGTTGCAGGGCACTTGTGCTCTTTTCAGGTGTTACTCAAAGCACTACACCATCCCTTCCCCAGCCACCTATAGCACAACTCACCGTACTTCCTTCTGGCTGCCCTGTTTGATCATGATGTCCATGTAGATGGACCAGATATCTGTTCGCTTCGGGTAGCTATTGAGGGTGCTCTCAAAAAGGGCCTTGGCATGTTCTGGGTCACCGAAACGGAACTCCAACTGTGCAAACCTTGAAATGACATCCACATCTGGAACAAGTAATGACATGTTAGGGGATCACAGCAGCTCTCTTTCCTATGAAGAGACACAAATTGAGTTATAATTACACAGAAATGGCAAGCACAGAGAGCGTCATCTCTGTTCTAGACTAGTGTGTAAAGTGATTCTGGTCCAAGGTGGAGGGCCAATATGAAGGAGCTGCAATTTAATTTTTGTTTGTTTTACAAGAGGTTTTACTGTTGTTATCCAGGCTCAATTTTTCCCTCCCCTTACAGTGAAGGAAAGCAGATTCAACACTACTTGGCTGCAGTTTTCACTTACTACAATCACTGTCACATGCAGACATATCAGGAGGCAGCCCATCTACTGGAGACCCATAAATGCATAGTTCAAGTTATGATTAGCAACGAGTGCTTACGTTCTTTGGTGGGCAGAGCCTTAAGAGCACGCTCCAAAAGCCTGTGTGTAGCCTCAGTCTGGCCTTGCTTCAGGAGGAAAGAGGCATACTTCAGCCACACTGATTTTTCTTGACGGAAACGCCTCAGCATTGTGTGGTACAATTCTTCTGCTTGCTGGAATGGCAAAGTTGGATTAGATCACACAGATTCATAACAAGGCCCTGTAGCTCATTAAACTCTCACTCATTAAACTCTTGTTCCTGGCCCAGGTGTCTCTGAACATTTGTGAGAAGTATCAACAGTTCTTCGTCTGATGCCAACAACAACTATCAATCCCAGCAAGGAACAGGACAGGGCTAACGTCTGAGAGCCAGAAGCTTACACAGCCAGGACTGGTGGTTTACTGACATGACAGAACAGGATACTTGCCTGGGAAATGCTTGCACAATCTCACCTTGTACTTCTCAGAACTGGCATAGATATCACACAGATGCTGGAAGACTTTCAGAGGTTCATTGTATTGAACAGCTCTCTCAAAGACCTTCATCAGTGTCTCTTCAGTGCCATACATGTTCTCCAAGTTTAGAAGAGCAACCCAGACATTCAGCTTCTCTTGTTCTTCCCTTAAAGCAGATATGAACAAGAACACACAGCCTTTTATCAGCCTACATCAGCTTTTTGCAAGCCACCCGAAGACTTGCTGACTTGTAGCATGGTATCAAGACAAGTGAAAAAACACTCTTGGAACAAGCACAGCAGTTATTTCATCCTACAACTTTTGATCACTGTTATTTGTAACTAAAAACTACAAGGATAATTCAAGAGAACACAATGTGCTTTACCATGCTTTGGAGATGCTTTAATACTCAAGGCTGTAGCCCTACGGAATGGGTAATATGAGTGTCATGGTTTATTTCATCATTTCATTTATGGACATCACTAACAGCATTACGCTCTTCCAAACTTTTCCAACTGCTCAGAGGTATGTCTGTGTACTCAGTGATACCCTGGGGAGTTACTGTGCCCACAAGCTGCAGCAATCCAGCTGCAGACCAAGGGTAGTGATTCACATCATACCTTCAAAGGGCCAACCGACAATTGCTACCATTTAATTATTCTGAGCTGACAGAAACAGAACTTCCCACTTCACATGCACACAACACACTGATGGCACTACCAGTGTTCTTCCATCACCATTAATGTGCCATTAATTATTCTATGAGGCAAAGAAAGGCAAAGCTCCACTATTACCTGAAACAGATTGTTTTAAGTGCTCTCTCTGCCACAGCTCTGGCTTTCTCAATCTCAGTAGCCTGGAGGTGGAAAGCCATATACTGCAGCCAGAGGATGGAGCTGTTGGGACTACTCAGCACCAGACGGTCAAAATCATCTGCTGATTGGGGCTGACGACTGGGGTCCATCAGGGCTGCCTCCAATTTGCATAGCTCCTTCTCCTTCTTCTGCTTCTCCAGCTCCTTCTCCTTCTTTGTTTGTTTCTTCTGATGAAGGATTGGGGAAGAACAGATAGTTTATGTCAGAATAGGCAGGCCCAGCTAAAGCACAGCCAGACCCCAGTATGTCCAAGGTCTGGCAGGTTTCTCAAGAAAAGGGGGCCAATTTTTTCAGGGAGGAGGTGAATGACACCCTTACCCTCAACACAAACATGGTTCACACCTCCAAAAAGAGAAGAGCTACATTAAATCTGATTTCTTTTAATTAAATATATCAAGGGCTGTAAGTGCTTCATAAGCCTTGCATCCCAACTGCAGGATCCACACTTTCACATCCACCCTTACTTTTCTTCTTTAACCTCAACCCCTCAGGCTGGCATTCACCACCATCTTCCACTCTAAAGATCCAGGACACATGGGGAAAAGTTGTGCAAGACTGGGATATGTTGCTGGATCATCAGGGTGACTCAGGTCTAAACTAGAAATAAATGATGGCATAGTTCCCAGTACAAAGCAACTACACCTTAGGCAGAGTATTTGCCATGTGTAGCCTTTAAAGAGGTAAGTTTTGAGGGACAGGAAATCCTGAAGAGTAAATACGAAAGCATTTCATGAGCTTGTTTCCAATTTTGCTGGATTGCTCATACTGAAACACCCTCCTAAAGAAAAATCTTTATATACATATATATATTTATATATATAAAGAAGTATAAAGAAGCACTTTTTTGTATTCTAAGAGGGCTGTAATTTGACAACATTTTCCATCTCCACGCTTTCCATTAAATTTAGAATAACAATTAAAAAAAAATGAAAACCAGAGGAAATCAAGAACAAGTATTTTAACTTCGTTAAAGTGCTTGATCATAATTTTTTTTTAACATGTCCATGTGAGGATCCCTATTTCTCTTCTCTGCTTCAGAGATTACCTGCTGCTAAATCCAGGACTTGGGGTAGTAAAGGAATTTCTGTGTTAGTCACCAGAGATCATCCCTTGGGTTAAGAGGCTTTGCTCCCAGGGAATCAGACATGCAAGTATCAAGACAACACATGATGGCCATCATGTGGCATCTCCTGTGCAGGTGATACTAGCACACAGTACCTTAGACTGCAGATTCTCTTCCTCCTCCTCACTCTCTGAGCTCTCTTCCTTCTGATTCAGTACAGGCACTTCCAATGCATTTATGTCCTCATCCCAGGTGAAGCCTGTGGATACTTGCAGCCTGGGAACTTCACTACATTTCCTTATCTGCTCGGAGGTAAACAGAGCACATCCTAGGTTTTAATCTTAAGATTTTACACTGAAATCAGACACAGATGCTTTGTTTGGGACACGGCCTACTGTGACAGCCTACCATTGACTTCTCCCACTTGCAAACAGCTCACCAGAAAAACATTTAACCCTGGTCACCTTTGCTGTAAATGAAACCCAGTACATCTTGCACCATTCACAGCTGACAAACTGTGCCCTTGTATCTCTGGCAATGACATTTGCTGTCATCCCAGTTAGAACTGATACATCTCAATAGAGCTGCAAAACTGTTTCCAATTCATGTACACCTTCCAACTTCTCACCTTAGATTTCTTCTCAGCTGCCTTTTCCTCCTGGTCACCATCCTCTTCTTCCCGGTAATACACTTCAATTCCACTGTCATTTTCATCTGCTGGAGAAAACTTCCTTTTTTTTGGCTTTGCTTCCTACAACAGGGGGAAATGAGCTCATGGTGAATGAAGACATCCTGGAGTAAGTCTTATAGACTATTTTGAACAGACAGTAATGAGTCTGGCACCAGAGAAAGGGCAGCGCCCTGGCACAACACTCCCCACTGTGCTCTCATATAATGGAGACTAAAGAATAAACTCATGCTCACCTACATCTGTTGGCAAAATCAATACAACAGCTCACACAAACAAAAAAGACGCGCTGCTTATTCAGTAAACTCCAACACAAAAGGATCTGTTTCTCACCTTTACAGATCTCCAATGAAATTTAGTATTTTTTTTCCCTACTTGAATTCCCCAACCTGACCTGAGGGGATCTTCAGTCATTATTTGGGCCAAACAAGTCCTTTAGCATATCCTGAGCAATCACATCCATACCTGCTCACTCTCAGAGTCCACTCTTCTCTGTTTTCTCTTTATCTTAACCTTTTCCTTCTTCTCCTTGTTATCTTCTTCTCTTTTCTCTTCCTCTGCACCATAGCGTGGTAAGCCTAGGGATTCGGGCAAGACGCTTGGCATCTCAGTGTCCTCAGGCAGGAGAGAGAGCTCAACATGATTTTCTTTTTTATTTACACTTCAGAGCATTGCCAGGAGCAGTGAGAGAGAAGAAAATAATCATAAAAACATTTAAGATGACAGCAATTATCTGAGCTAGTCCCAATAATCTTTCGACCTTTTACTGTCCCTCCTTCTATTCCCACTTCCTACCTCATCTCCCTTCTACTAATTAAGAGCCCTTTTTCAAGAACCTTGGACTTACTCAAGGACCTTGGCAGTGAGCAGCTTTCCCTCTGGCAGGTATTTCTCATATAAGGAGTGTTTCTGTACAAAGTAAGGGGAAACGTTCTGGAACAGGATTCGGCCCAGAAGAGAAGCAGACAAGCTGAGAAGGAGAAAAAATGTAAATAAATGGTCCATAACAGAAGAGAAAAAGCACAATGACTGTATCTGTGGAACCACAAGTTCTGTATAGTATCACTCAAATTTTCCATATTTTAATTTCACAGGCTCAGGAATACAACAATAAATTTAATCTCAGAAACCAAGATGTCATTTTGCAGCATAAAACTAAATCAGACAATCCCTTAAAGATTCCAGAACTGTACATACAGAATTTGCCAAGACTCCCCAATTCCCAGTATATTTTTATTTTGCTGCTCACCCAAAGAATACACCTGACGGAGTAACTGATTTGACATAGCCTCTTAATAGCTGGCCTTTTTTAACATCCTTAATACTTGTTATTTCAGCATCCTCCACTTGGCTGCTGCTCTTTGGGTTTAATCTAAAAGGAAAGAGAAGTAAGAAAATAAAGCACTCATTCATCTGAGAATACCACATTCTGCTCTAGGTATTAACCAAAGAAATTGGCATTAAGAACAGCTAGCACATTCTGGAAAACATACCAGAGACATCCTTCACTTAATTCAAATGCACTAATGGACGATCTGCATCTTTGCCAAGTTATACATAGCATTAGAGAATTGATGTGGTACTGTAAACAGAACAAATTTGGGGCACCACAATTTAAATAGGATATAAAACTGTATCAGAATGTCCAAAGGAGGGCAACAAAGACAATGAAGAGTCTACAAGGCAGGATGTATGAGGAGCACCTAGGTCAATTGGTTTGTTCATTTTCCTTATGGAGGGGAGCAGAGGAGCAGGCACTGATGTCTGCTCTCTGATGACAGGAACAGTACCAAAAGGAATGGTATGAAGCTGGGCCAGGCTGGGAGCAGGGAAAGGCTCCTCACTGAGAGGTGATCAGGCACCAGAGCAGGCTCCTGAGGGCAGCAGTCACAGCACCAAGCTGACAGCAGCACTGTTTGGACAACACTCGCAGACACAAAATTTGAATTTTGGGAGATCTTATGTGGAGCCAGAAGCTGGATGCAATAATCCTTGTGGGCCCCTTCCATCTCAGGATATTCTATAATTCTATGAATAGATCATCATGGAGTCAGATCCTCTGACACTAAAAAAAACGTAAAATGCTGTCTGAAGTTTTGTGTAAGAATGGCTGTTTGTTATTTTTTTCCTCTCCTCCTTTGTCCAACACATTTTGCATATTTTTGTTGTACAGAGAAGACAACACAAGAGGCTCAGTTTTAAAAGAAGACATTTAACACACTCTGTTCTTTACCCAAAAGTAAAATGCAGCTGAACACTGAAAGTAACATATTTGAATTGCAAATTCCAGGAAGGAACTTCTTCTTTCTTCCTAAACAAAAAGGAGTTGTCAAATCAAATCCATAAACAGTGAGAAACAAAAATGCCACCTGAACACTCTTTATCAGCTTTACATTAAATGTCAGACTTAGCAGCCTTGTTGATGATAGACAGGAAACAACACTCATCCTTTACAGAAAATAAATAAATAAATCTAGCTCTTGTCTTCTGAACACTTCAAAATGATCTATACAAAGCAACAGCAACTGGATTTCACTATCTGTTTTTCTCACTGATAGGAGATAGTTTGAAGGAAAGACACCAACCTGGACTGCCGAAGAGATAACTGGATTTTTCCATTCTCATTGGAGAGGATGTAACATCTGTATAGCAGAATGAAGGGAAGGAAACAAAGGGATTATTTTTTACCCTTAAATAAAGGCACACATGGAAACAGATATATTCACCAGCACAGTGAAGCTTCAGATGGAAAAAAACACTGTCCCTTAGAGTACTTATTGCCTAACACAAAGCAGCATGACAGAAAAGTTCATAACACTATCTGAAGGGCATTTTGAAACAAGTCTATTTGCTGTTCGTAGTCTCTATTAGAAACAAAAGAACTGAAGATTGTTACAGCTGAATTACTTGACTCGTTTCACCCTCCAGCATTCCCAACAAGTTCGTGCAGTAGAGAAAGGCAATTACTCAAACATTATAAATGTAAAGGCAACTGATTTGCCAAATAGCACACAGAACTATAGCAGAGCTGGGATAACTGACCTCCCTCAACCCCATCATCAGCTTAACTACAAGATTATCTTGTCTCAAATGACAGTCCAAGAAGGCAACCAAAAGGGGCTTTTTCATTCCTGAAAAGTGATGTTTCAGTCAAACACATACGAGGTTACAGCCTTCTCTTCTAAACAGGCGACCCAGAAAGTAAGCATTACATGTAAGCAACAAGCTGAACCTTACAGATCTATTATCATCTTATGGTAATGAAAAAACTGTCACCAGATAGGAATATACTTCTAAGTCTTGTTGCTCAAAAGAACAACGAAGAACAACAAGAGTTACTGACCTGACAACCTTGCCAATTTTGAAGTCACTCAGAGGACTCTCTGTGTAGTTATCGCTTAGCTGAAAGATACTGACTTTGCCAGTCTTCCCACCTGGCAGAGCAATGGTCAAACCAATGTGAGGAATCATTTTTGCTACCATGCCTACAGTGATGGTACCTGGTTCCAGTGACTGAATTCCTGGCAAAGGCAAAGGAGAGAAAAGTCTTCATAGTACTCAAAAACCATGCAACCAAAGTAAAAGGGCTAGTGAGCCAGTGAGGCTGATTTTAGTTGCATAGGTCACATACCAAACCCACTAGCTTCTGGCAAGGTGTAGTCTGTGCTCTCTCAGTTTACAGCAACATGCTTGTCAGGAGAGCAGAGATGAGGTCCTTAACTGCACAGTTACAACATTCAGAATAACTGAAGAGATACTGGCAGATGTACCACATTATGTTTGAGGTCAGAAAGGAATATATTCATATGTGCTTCAGATAGGATTTCTGCCTCAGACAGTAGGTAAGCAGTTCCTTAAAGATTTGACCCCTCTTGCCTTGCACACTGCTACATCTGGGTCAGGGTCCAAGGGGTTAGTTCCATTTTACAAGGAGCTACAGCTTGGCTCTTAAGTATAATAGCTTCCTTCACTGAGGAGGTCAGTGAAAATCCAATTCTGAGGAAAGCATTATATTTACTGGTATCCTGCTGTTAAGGCTCCACTATACCTGTGAGTGACAAGAAGAGGTTTGTTTCAGTGGCATCTGTTCCAGTCACTATAGCAGATAATGCTTGGCCATTTTTGAAGTTCTTTTCTGGATGTTTTAAGACCTGAAAGGGAAGACAGATTTCCATCTATTACTAGCAAAGGAGCTTTGCACAACATTGACTTGTGTACACTCTTATGAAGCTTTAAAGTTTTCAAATGCATCTTTGATGCGTACCCATGACAGACAGCTCAGCTTTCCTCCAGTGGCTCAGTTCACCCAGACTGAATGAGCTACAGGCATCGCGCTCATCACTGAGGAGCAGTTATGCCTAAAGGGCACATCACTGAACTGAGTTCACATGGATGTCAGAAGTGTCAATGGCAGTCACTTGCAGACATACACTAGAAAATTGTGTAGCTTACCTATAATAGCCTCTTACCTTGATGTTCAGAGACAGCAGCAGACGAGGAACTCTTCCTCGAATATCAGGGGTGACTTCTACCTCGAGCCAATTTTTCAGGATGTTATACTGAAAAGACAATAAACAGTCAAAAACAGCATGAGAAATTTGGTGAATGACACCCCTTCTTCAGTGGACTCACTAATTTTTAAGGCTAGAAAGGACTACTTAAGCCTTGGCATCAAACTAAAATGGTGATTTCAGATCTACTCTTAAGCACGTAATGCTTCTGTGATTCACAGGCAAGCACACGTAAAGGATCAGCAGTGAGCATACTTAGTGCTGGTGACGTAAATAATTTATCAAAGGCTGTTTTGCTAGAGTGCAGGGAGGGAAGCATCTGCTGGCAACAAACCAGCATATTTAAGACCACCAATCAACTCAACTCTCTCAAATATAGAAAAGTGCACCTTCCCTCTAGTCTTCTCGTAAGACACTATGCTTTGCACGGGCCTCTCTCATGGTTAATTAAGAGCCTGGTAGTGTCAGTTTGTTCATAGGTTTAAGCTAAAGCCTCTGGGGTTACCTCCACCTGCTGTCTCTCCCTAGCATACTTCTTAGGAAGACCTCACCTTCCTCACAAAACAGGTGACTGTCTGTCCAACGTTGTAGGATCCAAGTTTCTCATGGGTGTCATCACTCATTGTTTCAACTTTCCCTTCTATTTCACTGTTTACAAATAAAAAAGAGGATACCGGTTAGGAGGTTTGGCCCTAGCAATGCAGACAGGAATTAGAAACCCAAGAAACTGTGTCAAGGCAATGTTACTGAGACAATGTCTTTGGGCTTAAGAGGGGAAATATTTTCAACACGATGGCACATACCACAATTCAGACTGGAAGTACATTAAGCCAAAAGGACATTCAAAGGAAATGGTGTGCATTTCACAGCATACACAGTTAGCAGATCTAAGTTAGGGTAAGAAAATGAGCATGATGTTATGCTACACGTGAAGCTCCTTACTACTGACTGGGTTAGCTCATTCCCAAAAGGAATATAACAATACAGGGAAGCTACATGGATACAAGGTCTGTAAAGTGTGTATAGACAATACAAAGACCAACACTTACCATGGTCGAATGCTGAGCTCTGGAACAGACCGTGTGAAGTGTGGATGGGTGATGGGCAGATACCTAAAGAACACAAATAGGATCAAAGTTTCTCATTACTTCACCACACCCCAATCACATGTACTCCCTCTGCATTGCTGAAAAACAACTGCAAGCTCCTTCAAACTATAAAGACCTTTCTGTTTTAGCCCTCCTAATACTATTTCAGTGGCAACTTAGGTACCCAAAGTATTTAAGCAAATTTAATCTCTGGAACCAAATTCTGCTTGCATTCAAGGTTTCCGCTGGACTTAAGAAGATCAGACATCCTTCATGCAATCTACACTCAAGATAAATCCAGTGACAGAGGTAGAGAGAGTTGATTCACTGCAACATGGATCTGAGTAGAATATAACTGCAGATTTCCTCAGGTTCTCAACTACTCCAGAGAAGATAGCCACAACAGCATCTGGTAACAAAGAGAACAGCCTAGACCATCTGAACTGAAGTAATTCTTTGACCTTTCACATTCCCTTAATGTCAGTGATATTAGTTGCTTATTTTCCCACCTGTGAGTGTTCACATCTCTGCCTCCAATGACCCGGGCAGTCACCTTCTGTCCAGCTTTCAGAGTGTATGTGGGAAAAGAGTATATGGGCACTTCATCCAGAATCTGGGATGCATGGATTGAACCCATCAATTTGTCATCAATAGCAACTGTGACGTGGGTTGGTTTGACAGATTTAACAGTACCAGTAACAATATCACCCAGGGAAAGAGAGTGTTTCACAGCAGCAGCAAGTGTCTCCTCTAATGCTGTCTCAGACTCTTTCCGATCCCTTACAAAAACATTCTTCTTCGTTGGGTCTTGTACTGCTAACACGACTCCAAGATCATTTGCCTTCACCATTTTTAAGGTTGCATAGATTCTCTGTCCCACCTTCATTTTTTCTGAGTCAAAGCGGAAGGTATCATTGAAGTGAGAGGCTATGGGCACAGCTGCTAGCCGGCCTGAGTCCAACAAAGACACGATGGCAAACTCTTCTGCTACGTGCTGCACGATGGCAGGGTGCTGGGAGTTCTTTGTGAGCTGCTAAACAGAAATGGAGATAATTACATCCCCTGCTGAGATTGTGATTCCCTTTACTCAATCTCCTACAGCTCTAAATGAGGGAAAAGGCCTCCCCCCACTCAAAATACATTATTCCCCTAGGGTGTGACACTCGAATTGAAACATTAAAACTGAACACCTACTTGCTTGGCTCTTTTTTTTAAGAGTTCTTCTCGAAGAGAAACATACACCTTGGATGTGATGGCATCCACATGAAGAACCAGTCCCTTTGCTTTCTCACCAGGAACAACTTTTTTGCCTACAAATAAAAACAAAGAGATTATCTCCTGGTGACAGTGAAGAACTCCGAGTAACTGAGCTTGTGGCACATGGGAGGCAGGAAGGGTCACCTCTGGATCAGGTCAACTCAAAAACAGCAGTGATAAAAAGACTACTTAGCTGCTAATTGTAACAAAGTTACTCAAGCAAGCCAGCAGAAAGGTAAACACTTTGAGTTGTCCCTGCTCTGATTAGATCCCTACTAGGTTGGTTCCTCTCCTGAATAACTAATTTCAAGATGGAGGCTTTGTACTACATGAGTGAAACCCAAAGCAAGCAAAGAAAGGACACCTACCTCCCAAGTGGTAGCGAGTAGCTGTTACAGTCCAGTCTCTGACACAGCTGCCACTGAAGAGTGCTGAGCCATCCTCCATCACATCCTGCACAACCAGCTGCAGCTCCTTCCCAGGCACCAGCTCACAAAGGCACTGGGCCAAGCCAGACTTCTCTAGAAAAAGACAAGAAATATTGGCAAGCTAGTTTCTTAATAAAATATTTTCACATTTGCTTAGAACAGCATGAACAAGCATTTATATCCATCTCCAAAGCAGAAAAGACAGTTTAGGCTCCTGGATCTGTAAAGTAAGTATAAGTAAATACAGATATGTAAATTCTATGATGTAAAGAAAGCAGAAACAATTTCATGACATGAAGGATCTGGTAACTCTAGAAAAAAACATACAAGGTTAGGCACTGTTTTGCTTCACTGGAATATTGCAGCCATTCACCCAGTCACACAGAAAAACTCCTTCAGGACTTCCAAGAGTCATTTTCCCATGAGGAAGGGAGGGAGGGAGTGAGGGAGTGAGGGAGGGAGAAAAAACCACATGCTTACAACTCTGTTTAAACATTAGAAAAGTTTCGGAGCTTGGCACAATATTCACACATCCACAAGCTCTTTGAAGTTTAACATCTGGTTACTGAGCACACAAATTGGTCAGTAGACTAAGGATCTTATAATAAAAGAGCACGCAGTGCAAAAAATTAACTATTGCCAGATTCAAAGAAAACAGACAACTGTGAAATTACTGCCACTAGATGCCCCAGTTGCTTAACTTTTAGACTGATTCATAAAACAATTACAAATTTTCACACTAAAAAAAAAAAACATCCCCAATCTCTGGTTCACAGAGAATCCAATCTCACCCTGGCCTGTCTCATTTACACCTTCATGTACACTTTTAAGACATCCATCTACTGGTTCCACTGCATCTTCATTACTCTTCTGGTATAGTGGCCTTAAGGCTCATCTATTTATACCCTCACTTTTCAAGTTTTAACCTCAAATCAATGTAAGAAACCTATCAGACTCAAGTGAAAAGAGATTCTTGGTCCTGTTACAGCTCTAATTCCAAAAAGCCTTCTTGTTAATGGAAGACACTGCACATACATCCTTTTTCTAATAAGCTCCTCTTGAAAGCCAAATCTTTGCTTGAACTTCTTTCATTATAAAAAAAAAGTTTTCTTTTTTGTTCATCTGAAGGCTGTTTTTTTAAGATAAGATCCTCTTTGACAGAACATATGCAATCTTTTACCTCTTTTCTTCAACAAGTTCTTGATTTCCTCCATTTCCTTGAAATACTGATTCAGCAGTGAAAAGCTCTCTGCAGCTGAATCACCAGAGCTGCACTCTGACACCTTCAGATTGAGGAGCACACGCTGCTTCTCCTCATCAATGCTCATCACCTTTGCAATTACAGTCTGTCCCACCACAAAGTGGTCCTTGGTGTCTGTCACAAACTTGTCACTCATGCTCTGTGCAGAGGAAACAAAGTGGCAAGGATTATTGGACACAGCTGCTAACTGCCAGACATTGGCAGTGCTTTTTTAGAGAAGGGTTTGAGTTAAGACTTAATGAAAATACCAACTGAAATTAGCCAAATTAACCAAAAGTTGTCAATTAAAATGAATTCTTGAAGTTACTTGAAATCTCTGATTGAATAGTGTCCTTTACTTCATTTGGGAAGTGAATTAAAACGCAAACAGTAAGGCAGCATTTACCACACTGTGAGAAAGCTGTCTAAACACAGGACCCCCAGTTCTCCTGCTCCCTCCAGCCTTGCTTAAAAACTGTGTTTCAGCCTTTCCTGATGATTACACCCATGCTGTTTTCTGAAGTCAAGTGAATGCACGACTTACCACTTTAGGTGCCAGTCCTGTCACACCAAAAGGGAACTCCACAAACACTCCAAAGGGCATAACCCTCCTCACATAACCAGTCAGCAGCATCCCAGGCTGGATTTCAGAGAAACTTCTCACAACTTGCTCATCCTGTACAGCAGAAATCACTGCAGACTTCCTGCACAAGATCTGAACAGACAGTTAGGAAAAATGGGAAGATGAATAAAAGGAGCCTGATGCCAGTCTCTCAATGCTGCTAGCCATTGAGCTACAGCACTTTCTACATACTAAGCAGTACAGAAGCCCAAATTCCTGCAATTTCAGTTGTCATATTGATCTCCCTACACTAAAATTTAACAAATATTATCTGTTAAGTTATTATGATATTAAGTTATGTCAGTATTAATGATGCATGCTTCATCCAGCTGAATTGAAAACTTCGTAATATTTCAGTTCCTCCTTTTGGTATAAAAACTGCAACATTTTTTCTAAGGTTATGATAAGATTAACGCTGATTTCCAGAAGCTGTTTGGGAAGCTCAGCAATTTCACAACCAAGTCCTCATCTCAATGGGATTCTAGCAGCAGCAAAGCATCACTCAACAAGTAAATTATAGTAGCTCTCTGAAGCATCAATAGGCACTTCTGCTACAACACATTAACTAGCAAATATTTTGTTTATTGCAGATACTCCAGATTTCTAAGAGATTTATTTTTTTTTCTTGTTCTCCATCACCCTCATTTGATTTGTTGAGATAACAAAGGATACAATACGGTCCCCTCTGTCACTCAGGCACATAACTCTGGGCAAGACATCTCCCTCTTGAAGGCAATGCCACAGGAGCTTAGAGTTAACAACAAAGTCAGAGAGGTGCACTGTAGGAAGCCAGGCTATCACATCATCTCCATCTTCTAAGATAGAAACCTCGAGCCCATTTTCATTCTTTTTCAAGACTTTCACATCAACCATCTGAAAAGAGAAGAAATAGAGTGATATAAAAATTGAAGTGCCTTTGAAGAATGCACAGGGTACCAAATGCTGGCTTTTGACATGGCCTCCCAGCCATGCAAGAGAGAACGTCACATCAACAGGACTGAGACTCAGAAGCATGCCAGCTCTGATGGTAAAACAAAAACAATTCTCAGTTCCCAGTAGAATCAAAGACTACAAAGACTCTCTTGGTTATGACTTTCTGTCTGAAGGGTGAAGGGAATAATTTCCTCACAATTTAAAAACAACTGTCACGTTCCTGCAACAGTAACACCTGTAGGGTGTTGGAAACTTTGTTCCACAATACAACAGGCAAGCATTTAAGAAACATTTCTCTGAAGTGCAAAATCAGCTGCTTTTGGAGTGAACATTAACAGCATCCAGAAGAAAAAGGACTTCATCCAGGAGCAAATGTACTATTTGTACCTCCTAGAAGACTGTCCTGGGTTTCCTTTATCCTGACTTCTGACAATACAGACCTTGTTTTTGATCTGACCACAAAATAAGAAATGCATATTGAACACTGGTTCCTGACCTCCGGCAGCTTTGCTTTTGAAGCAGAGTTGCTTAAAGTGACTACAGATTTTTTAGAGAACACTTAGAGGCAAAAAAAAGAACAGTCTTTGAATTTAATACCTCTCCTATTTGATATTTCACTTGCTGTTTCTTCTTTGGAGTACACTCACTTCTGCCTTCAGCAGTCCTGCTTGATAACCTGAAGGACAGCAAGAGCCTTTCCTGCTGGGGCTCACATTTTAAGACCATTACTTTAACAACCTGTAGCAAAAACAAAACAAAAACAAATAAAGAAACCACACACCTTGGGGGAAAGAAAAAAAAAAAGAAACAACAAACTATGTGAGATGGTCAAAGAAGAGCTGTCTCTTTCACATGCTCTATTTAAATAGATGAGGCTAACTACTATCCAAAAAGAGGTGAACACCTTTTGGTGTACTTGGTTTCCCTAAGAAAAAACTCAAAAACTCAAATCAAAGCCAAGTCACAATTGCAGATTTCTCTTTTGCATTCATTCACACAAGGCTTGACATAGATAAATTAATTACCTGGCCATCGTGGAAGACTTTATCTGGACAAGATATGGGCTCTGAGCTCAGCTCATTCTTGGGTACCAAGCCTTTGACATCATTGTAGAACTTCACAATGCAGCCAAATTCCCTTGCACACACCACAAAGCCATGTGTGATCAGACCTGGTTCTGCATCTTCATAACTGGAGAGGACTGGAAGCTTTGACTGCACAAGAGTTTTCTTTAAAGTAAGGAATAACTTCTTTTCTGCAGGATTGCACTCTAACACCTACAAAAGCAGAGTAAAACAAGGTTCAAAAAGCATATCTGCCATTCTCCAACCAACACAGCAGTTAAGTAGTCAGAATGAAATACAGCCATTTAAAGCAGCTGGAGATCCTTTCAAGCAGCTCTCACCCGACACCTGACTTCATCTCCTATGTTGTACTTCTTCTCAGGCTGCTTCAGAATCACATCAGCAAGATGCATGGATGGCACAAGGCCTTTAATTCCATCAGTAACTTTCACCTGCATCCCAATGGGTTTCAGAGACAATACTTTGCCCTAGAGACCAAAAGAGAGAAAATGATCAGTAAATTCTGCATGAAAAGTAGGCTACGCACAGGTAAGAAGCAATCTGAACACTGCACCACACACTATTACTAAACTTGACAAGCTACATAGAATAAAATCTTAGTCTAACCCACATCAAATCAATAAACATTTTACACATTGAATAATGCTGTTTTACAACCTAAACAGTCTACTTCTGTAGAATTCCTATCAACTCTGGTAAACTGGAATTGTTTCCAGAGATACAACCAACACAGCCATGACACAAACATAAGAATGACTGTGATTGCCTTGCCACCATTAACAAAAAGCTGAAGAAAACAGAAAAAGATGAGTATCACACTTTGTTATTGAAGTCCTTAGAAGGAAAAGTTTTTCTTCTTACTCTACCTACCACAAGTGTGGATCAGAAGTTGAATGAATATACACACTAAGCAGAAAAAAAAAAAAGTACACTATCTAGATAATTTCTCTAAGTATAACTGCTGCATAGTGTCAGTGCTTCAGGAGCTCACCTGCATGACATCCCCCGTGTGAATATCTTGGTACCGCAGGAAACGGGCTTCAATAACTTGGCTAGGAAAGAGAGAGAACAAGAGGTGACCTGTCAGGCAACTTAAAGCAGCCAGGATAAGAGGAAACAATATCCTTTTCACTCTCCTTTTCACCTTGTCTGAAGTATCCTTTTTATACCACACACACATACCCAACACTCTACATCACCAAAGTTTTGTGCTTTAGCCCAACTGACCCACCTTGCAAGACAGCACTCCGGATAAAGGTCAGGGAGGTTCATGAGTTTCCATTCCTGGTGACAATCACCAGTCATGGCTCCACGGAAAGAGAACCCATAACCTGCACTGCCTAAGGTCACGGATAGAAAGACTAAGAGGGAGGAGCAAAATGGGCTGGGACTTGGAAGACCAAGGTTCATCTTCCTGTTCAGTTATAGTCTTCTGACATGACCACAGCAGAAGTCATTTAGTCTTACTGGGCTTTAGCCCACCACACGTGTTCCTACAGTTAGGATAAGAGCAATGTGATATTCACACAACCTGACATGATACAACACAGATAAAAGCTGAAAACGTCAAATGGCAAGCTCCAGTTCCACAAAGCTATGCAGTATTCTCCAATTGATCAAACCCTTCTGATCCTTCAACCAAATTTATTAGGAGTCTGTAAAACTTACTGCTTCAGAGATACTATGCACATCTCATCCATCAGGCTGTAGTCAATGATCCGACATTTGTGCTTACATCCAGCTTTGAACGCTGCAGGTTTAAAAGATTTTCTGGTTTTTGATAGATGTTTCAACTAGAAAAACAAATGGGAATTCAGTGTTTGGAAAATGGAAACACTTATATAGCCCTTAAGTTGAAGTAGTAGCAAAACTAAATCATTCTTCTAACATACCCTTTAGGCAGCAAGGTGTACTAGCTCCTGTGCAACAATTCACCTACATCCCAACCCAAACAGGGGAGGCTGCCAACACCTTCCACATTATCTTGATTTTTTTTTAAATTTGTCTCACAAAGAACACTAAGGCAGGAAATAAAACTTAGTCTTAATTTCCTTGCCCAGAGGCTAAGAGATCTCTGAAGGAGTTCCCTTCACTGCCCTGGTACCTACCCGTGCAAATGCAAGCATGCCATCATCAAGCTCAAAGACAGCACCAAACTGCTTGTAGAAAGCCTTCACTGTAGACTCTTCTACTATTGCCCCTATGCGATCATTGGAGAGCTGGTTTGGGGATCCTCCAGGGTGGAGGAAGGATTGCCGCAGAGTAAGATGCACCACCTTGGAGGTGGGGTGGGTAGAGAGGATGCAAGCCTTCACCTAGAGGATAATGTCTGTTATCAGTATAACATCACTATACATACAAAATTGAAGGACATCATATTGTTCACGGTTTTTAGACATTATGTTTGATGCCTGAACTCTGCTCACATATGAGCACTTAACATCTTCTCAGCTTCAACACTTCCATTGATCAGGGCTTTTTTTTTGCATTCATTTGTTATTTATGGCCTAGTCTGCTACTAATGCAATGAGCAGAAGAGAACCACAGAACTCATTTGCCATCATTCACAAGTTTCTCATGCTTTCCAATCAAGTCTTCATTACCCCAGGAATGGCTATGCTCTTTTCAGCCCTAAAGCAGCAATGATAACAAATGAAAGATAAGACAAAAGATTCCACTGCAAAAAGTACCCTTCCTCAAAACGCTGCTGTAGAAGATAACAGATGTTTTAAGCAACATAATTCCAGCCAGGCTTCATCCTCTTCCTTACCACTTGATTTGGATAATAATTTGAGGATTTCTCTGGGTCCACATGCATGAAATCCACGATGCCAGTGAAAGAAGACAGAAAGGTCAGACTGATACCCAGTGGAGCCACCTAGAAGGGGGAAGGAAATTATACATGAAGGTGCAAAACAAACAAACAAACAAGAAGTCAATCAGTATTCAGAAACAGAGAACAATTCACACATTTCACAAAAAGTCACCTTGCACTAAACAAGCACATCAAAATAGACAACTGCTAACAATTCTGTTTTCTACATTGTTTTGTAAAAACAATCCTTCAGATTTTCCACTAATGTTGACCTTACTCTGAGGAGTGCTGCAACAGTGTTGAATACTTTCCTAGGTATAGACCATAGAAAAAAAATCATCCTGTTCTCCTCCATGGTTTACTGCCATTTTCTGGACAAAGCCTTTGTACTCATAGTATCAGAAGCATGGCAAAATCAGACTTTAGGTAAAACCACTGGGAGCACCTAGATGACAACAGTGTCTGCTCTTTTCATGTAACTGAACCCAAACACAGAGTTTTTCAGCTTACCAACTACCATGTCCATTTAACCTGCATCTCATCAGGAAGGCTCAAAAAAGAATAACAAAAAAAGAAAACAACCCACAAACAAAAACACAGCTTACCTTCTGCACTTGAGCTTTTACCACCAGCCCTGGCAGCAGATTAGAGAGTGTCCAGTTCTGTTGCTCTGTTGCAATGGATGCAGCAACCTCTGATCGATCAGCAGACAAACGGGCAACTCTTCCCTCATTCTTTACTTCCTCAATGAGGCAGTTCAGGTTCTGCCCTATTTTCAAGTCAGACCCTACAAAGGCAAGCCACAGCATAAATTCCCTTCCAGAAACACTAAGTGGTTCCCTTTTGTCTGTAGTTTTCTCCAAAGCTTTTTTGGAGTTCCTTCTATTTTAAGAAGGTAAAAGACCTCATCAAAGCGAGGTCTACAGCCAGCAAAGATCAAAGGGCTTGGAACAACAACATGGTCTGGCAGAAAATTGGGAACCTAGTGGCTTGTTGCTTATCAGCCACTGCTGTTTTCAACAATTTGCAAAGATTCCATCATGACCCAACCCTCACTGAGGTGCGCTAACACCACAGATACAGCAAGTTCCAATCCCTTTCATTCTCCACATCTATTTTAACCTCAGCAGCTCTTATTGTAATACAACATACCTCTCTTAACTGCTTTGATGTAATTTTGGGCTTTCTGACGAGGAAGGAAAGCATGAGTCCCTCTGACTCCAATATCAATGAGGTAGCCATGGTCTTCTACACTAGACACAAATCCAGACAGCAGCTGTTGGAGGGAAGCATTGCAATTCAGTAAAGTGAAGAAACAGCTGAGTCTGCAGAGAGTGCACCTCTGATGAGAGATTTACCACACAAGTACTCATTTGTTTCATGAGGCCAGAGAACAGTTTCAGAGAGCAAACAATGAATGCAACATTCTTTCTTACTAGATAGCTCACCTGATAAAGGGAGTCTGAAATCTATCCTTGTCCAGCTATGTATGTATGTATGGATGGATGGATGGAGTTAATGGACAAGTAGGACAAAAATAAAAATAAAAGTGGAATGCTCAAATATAGCAGGTGCTCTAACTGCAGATATAAACCTGCAATAATAAAGCTGAAAATACAAAAATTAAACCAAGAACCTCTAAGGGATAAGCTGTTAAATACTACTCTCTGCATAAACAACAAACTTAAGCAGAGAGAAGTAATTGCACAATTTGTCCAAATAATTAAAAAAAAAAAAAAAAAAAAAAAAAACAGATGAATGGTTTCATGAGTGACTGCAGGAACATAACCAAGATCCAATATTGCCCTCTCCTCCCAGGTCTGTTTCTCTGGTGGCAGCAGCTTCCTGTTCTGTTCTGATAGCACACAAAGAGAAACTGAGGTGTTCCACTCACGCACTGCAAGAAGCACCTCAAAAGGCTAGAAAGGCTGTGAACACATACCATGCCTGGTGTTAGTGCTGATGCATTCAGACCTTTGTTAACATTTTTAGGGTTGATGGACAACTTGATACTCCGACGTCCATCGGCACTTTTCTCCACACTGGTCACAGCACATCTGACCAACATCCCTGGAGAGTACAGGTCTGAGAGAGAATTCAAATCCTGCCCAGAAACACGATCAGAAGTGAGCAAGCATATAAATATGACAACATTAATTTATGCAAGAAAGCCAGAAATAGTTACTGAATGAGTTTTTGAAATAAAAATTCCATAGGAAAGTCCTCGACCTCTGACAACACTACAATAAAAGGCAGGAAATATCACACACACCACGATCTCAATATAGAGGCAGGGACATACTGGAAAGTCTGCTAAACTTTACTTGAATAGAAATACCAGGCAGGACAGAGCCAAGATGTTGCACCTGAGGACCAAAGTACATCTTCAGAGCCAGACACCAACCTCACCACCCTCTTTAACAAAGAAAAACATCACCACTAACTGGCTAGCATCCAGCACATCGCATATTCCACAACAACTTAGGGAGAGCTGACACTGGATAGACAGAGTAGCAGGTTACCCAATCCTCTTTCTTTCCAAGAAGCTTCATTATCAGGAAACTGAAAATATTGTTTGAAATAGCTGGGCTCAGAGAAAATATACATTAGCACTATGCTGCAGGACACTGTATGCAGAAACACAACAAAATTGTAAGGACTACACTATTCCCTCCAAGATCTCTCTGAGACACTGGCATCCTCACATCATCTTCCAATCATTTCATTAACTTCCTCATAACTGCCTACAGCCAAGGATCAGTATTTAACTACTGCAGCAAAAAGAAAGCACAGACCTATTCAAGTTTAACAGGCTGTCTATGAAGTTCATGCAATATTTAACCAAAGCTAAATTGTTGCAAGCAACAAAACTTAAGCTATCAGTAAGACACCAGAAACTAGCCTCCTAAGCAAGAATTCAGGGTTGATTCTGCGTTAATTTCACCTAGGTCTCAGACAGAGACCTGACGCAAAGTCTCACCTCCAGCAGCTCCCCCTGGGTCACTTGCTTGCTCAACAATTCGCTATAGGCGTCGCTGATCTGCGTGACTGGCACAAATCCTGTAAGTCCATTGGGCAAGCTGATGACAAGCTCAAAAACAGTGACCTCTTTTATACAACCAAGGAGCAGCATCCCCTCACAGAGCTCCTGGGAAAACAGAAAGAACAGCTCACAGTGGTTATCTTGGCAAGTCAGTAATAATAGCATGGTAGACACATTTTTGTCCTGAATTCCTGCTGTATGTTACAGGTTTTAATAAGGGAAAACACAGCATTTTTCCAAGCTCATTAAGGGAGAGACACACAAAATAAAACATTTATCCACAAACCTGAATTGTGAGTGGTTCGACATTAATAGCAACATCTTTAGCACGAGGCTTTATGTCTGCCTTAAACTTTTTCTGCTTTCTATGATCCCCTTCACTCCTTTTTCTTTTCTGCGTTTGTTCTTCATGGTGAATCTAAATTAGATTATAAGTGGAGAGGAAAAGAATAAAAGTAGGTAACAAGATGAACATCATGTGAAGGCATAACGCAACTATCAGGAATAAAGTTAGATGAAAACATGAGATTGGAGAAAAAATGAAATAAGCATGTTAATTTCTATATGCCTACACAGAAGTCTTTCAAAATATCCCCTTTTAAGCTGAGACCAATCTTTTATAGAACCGTGAATCATGGGAGCAGAGAGAAGCAGTAAAAGCAAACTGCACCACACTGCACAGAACAGAGAAAGACCAAACTTTGTCTGCGTGCAAAAACTCTAGTGAAACAATCAAGTATCTCAGCATTACAAGCTTGTGCAACATCCGCTGGTAATTTTCATTGCACTTCCCTGACATCCCATTCAACATACATCAGATAGCTGGGATCTTTAAGAAGCAAGGAGGATGCAGCAATTATCTCTTTACAGAAGTCTTTTCTATAGGTTACTATAGAAGTAAGGGACAGGAAAGATTTTAGGTCATATTCTGACGGTGGACGGAACTCTTGACATACATCAAACAAGTTATCCTGCTCAAACTTTGGCTTCGCTTTTTTTCCTGTTGTTTCTGTGGGCTTCTTCTGGATTCCCCCTCGAGGAAAGTTTTCTTCCATGGATGCCATACCTGCGCTTCTATAAAACAAATGACACAACAGAAGTTAAACATGCAGCTGTTAGACTTGTTCCTCACAAACACTTAAAAGGTATAAGACTGAATTATCCACGAAACTATGAAAAAAATCCAGATGGCTGCTTCCCAGGCAGTCAGTGAGGAAAAACAAAAAACTCACAACGTATCTGACGTTTCACAACGCTGAAGTATTACAAGGGCCCATCTAAACACGTACCTTACCACTAATAAATCACATTTAAAGCCGTCTGTCAAACACTGAACGCCTCTTTACCCACGGAAGCGTACAATGAAAGTCCAGAGAGGCACGGTAAGCAGCAAACACCTTCCGCCGCCGCTGGCACAGCACCGCTCAGCCCACAGAGACCCGAACTCCCAGACCCAGGCCCGGCCTCAAAGCCACCACTCGCACCGCTCCAAACTTCACGTGCGCCGCTCTCCTTGCGCCCCCGGAAGCGGTACTCCAAGGGAAGGTCAAAGGTCAAAGGGCGGGCGGAAGCGCAGGGCCGTCCTCTAGGCCGGGCGGGGGGCGGGACGGAGGGAGCGTCCTCCTTCCGTGGGCAGCCAATCAGCGCGCGGATCGGTGGCTGCGCGCGCAGCTGGGCGGCCGCCATCTTGTGGGAGGGCGCTGAAGAAGGGCAGAGCGGGGCGGAGGCGGCCGAGGTAGTTGTGGTGGTGGTGGGAGGGAGCCTGTCTGGCTTGGGTACGGGGCTCTGTCTCCTGCTCTTTCTGGTGGCCTTTGCCGGTGGGTGGGAGGACGGCTGGACGTGGTGTTGGGCTGTGGCTGTTCTCAAGGGCGCCTGCGACCTTCAGCCGCTGTGCCGCCTTCCCGGCTCCGGCCCGTGGCGAGGCAGCATCTGTGAGGGGCAGGTCGAGGGCAGGGAGCTCTTCTGAAAAGGAAAGCTTGTGTTGTGCTGTCTGGGCTCCGAGCCGCACTCGAAAGTTTCCCAGTGACTCTTCTCCAGGGTTTTGCTTCGGTCTTGTGTAAATAAAAGATGAGGTTGGCTTTCCAAGTCGTCTACTGCAAATGTCTGGGGAGGTTTCTTTGAGGGTCCTTGCTGTTTCACCATCAGCTGGGTGCAGGCAGGTATCTCTAACTGCATAGCAGAGGTGTTACAGGGTCAGGTTTGGGCAAGGGTTGCATTCATGAATGCAGAACCAGCTGCACCCGTTCTCTGTATCTATTTTACAGATACAGGGGCTTCAGCATCTCTGCCAAGCTTGGTAGGTAGTGTGCAGTATGTGTGCTTCCTTTGAGCTGAAGTATAAAGTAAACAAGTATCTGTCCTAAATATAAGGCTTCCTTAAGCATAAAAGAAGGATACTCTTAGAAAAGATATCTCTAAGTGTTAAAACCTCTTGTGCTGTAAAGATGCTTAGGCACTGAAACTGGCTCTCCAGGGTATTTGTGGAGCCTCCATCTCTAGAGATATTCAAAACCTAATGACAAGTCCATGAGTGACCCTGTTTTGATCAGGTTGGGGTTGGGCTATGTGATCTCTAGAGGTGCCAGCATCAACTACAGAGTGGTTCGCAAGTGTGCTCCTGTACGTTTGATAGGCTATTGTATTAACTGGCTCCTTGCAGTAGACCTGGAATCTTGACAAAATGCAAAGTTGTGTTCTCATATGCTTGGTGATTTCACTGTACCTGTGAAAACACTTATAAGATCCCATAGTTGCCTCAATTGGCTTGCTGGTATAGCTGAAAACTGAGTAGAAATACGTATTTTAGCCCAATCTGGTCAATTAAAATACAATAGTAATGTGCAACTGTGAGCAGAGCAGGTTTTAATGGCCAAACACTTGTATTTTAATATAGTATGAAAGTTGCAATGCAGCATTTTGAATTGCAAAACGGAACAGTGGTCTTGCCTGAATCAGGTCACTGCTGAGCTTTTGAACATGCAATTGAAGCTATTCCCCAGCTGAGCTTAGGATGAGTTATTTTAATTAAGTATTGCAAATTCCTGAACAATTGCTAGAAAATTGTACTGAATTGTTGTATGGGCACGACTAGCAGTTTGGGTGGGGGGGGTTGTTGTTTTGGTTTTTCTTTTTGAGGAATATTCCTTTATGTTGTTATCATACAGACTACTTTTTACATATTTAATTTCTGTTAAATGAACTCAAAGTCTGAATTGCTCTCCTTTTCAGAGCCCCTTATTTTCCTGCCTTTTAAGATGCAGCGCTCTGAATGTGCCTGTTCTTTAGTGTATATCTAGTCTGTTAAATGTTCTGAAAACATTTTAATAGCTGTCAGTGGAAGAACTAAGAACAGCATGGAAATCAGTTTGATCTTCCATTGATCCTATCCAACTGACTGTGAAACTTACTGTCTTGTCTTGCTTGTTAGAACCAGCAACCATGGCTGGCCATGACTCAGGATCTCAACACCAGTTCACTGGATTTCAGAAGTACTTCAATTCCTACACCATCACAGGCAGGAGGAATGTACGTATCATGACAACTTTTGTACTCTGATAATATTGATGTTTTCTGAGTTTTAGATTGACAGTAAAGTGTTATTGTGTTGTTTTTTTTTTTACAGTATGTAATAGCAACGTACACAGGCGTTGCAATGCTCGTCTTGTATTTCAAGCTCAGACCTAAAAAGAAGACTCCTGCTGTGGCAGAGAAGTAAATGGTAAGCAGCCAATGTTCTTCCAGAAAATGATTCAATTCCAGCCCAGGAAGAAAGAGTGACAAAGAAACTGCTAATAACAAAACATATTTAGGAGGAGAAACAGGGGCATGTGAATTTTGTGCGCAATTTTAAATCTTAATTATCATTAAGTTATAGAGTCATTTTTTTGGGGGGGGGAGGCATCCTGAACAAATTAGGTTATTACTGGGGTCTATAGAAGTCATGGATTACTACGATTCTTTTTGTTCTTCAGACATGCCAAACAGGGTTAGGGATCCATGGGCAGAGTAAGCAAGGAAGGAGGAATAGATGGATGTTGCATCTAGGTGTGTCAGGTTTTGCCTGCACAGAATACGCCTATGATTTATCCTTTTCCTGTTTAAAAAACAAAAACTACTGCTACTATTGCTTTGAGTATTAAAATAAAGTAATGGTTAATGACTTAGAATTCTCAGATACAATAAATAACTAAGAGGAGATTAATGCTGCATTGTTAAGACCTTCTTTTGAACAGAGGAAAGGAGCACTATACACTAAAGCTGTATGCATTAAGACCTGAGTAGGCAAGGACCATAGGGAAGTGGTTGAGCATCTTACGTAGCAAAAACCAAGTGTTACAATATATAGTCCACTTTCAAATACATTTCCACAGAAATGGCACTTTGAAAAAAAGAAAACAAAAACCTGTGTGTTGTCCTCACATCCTGCAAAATGGGGAGAAAACAATAAGCTTCAGCTTATTATCAGTGTTTATGATAAAAGGATGCTACTTTTTTTTTTTTTAGTATGTTGAAATTTGCCTGCTTTTATGTAGAATTGTTTGGACTGTGGGAAGGGATGATGCTCAAATAGCAAGCCTTGCACAGTGGTACTAATATGTTTGCTGTCTAATCTCTTGGCAGGTTTCTGGCATGTCTGAAGCACCAATCTGTGTCATTGTAAAGGAAGCTGATGTCCTGTGATGACTAATAAAATATAAACAATTATTTGCTTTATTGAAAATATGACATGGTGTGAAGAAGCAGAAGTGGGGTACTTTTTCCTATTTCAAAAATAATTTGTAGTGGAGATGGAGTAGCTGATTCTTTCCTGAGTATTTGATCTCATTTCTTGTTGTAACACATCCAAAAATGACCTGAGCACTCAGTAGTAATTTAGGAAAGATCGCAGCAGCATGATCATAACAAGCACAGAGCTTACAGCTGCTCAAAGCATCTCTATGTTGCCAAGTGTCATAGTGGACATGAGTAAACTGTAAACTTGCATGGCTTACAATACGTGGTTGTGCTGTTAATCTTTTTTTTTTTTTTTTTTTTTACCCTTCCAGCTACTAGATTACATGGAAAGCATTACTTCATTAATGATAATGCAATGCAGAATAGCAGTCAGCTGCAGCCTCTGTTGCCTGTATTTTGCATAGAATCTTTCTGGTTTTGAGTGAAAACATCCCACCATAGCGTAATCAAATCCTAGCACACATTCCTCACTTTCTCAAAATGTTGACCTATATATACAGCCAGCTCCCTGCCCATCCCTAAAGCTGGAATATCATGTTCTCTACCCACTGTCTTTCTACAACAAAGTTCAGTAAAATTTGTTTCCTTCAATAAAGAGATTACACAGCACAGTGCTTCTTGGCAGGTCACGAGCACCAAGGGTTGAACATGGGACCTGTGATTCAAAAGCATGAGACAAAAAAAAACTGAGCTTAGGTGGTAAGCATAGTTGCTGGCAAAGAGTGTAGGTCAGAGGAAATTACATGAGGTTCTTGTGTTCTCCCTCCAGCCTTAATTTATTATTAAAGCCATCCATCTGCATAAAAGTTTTTCTGTCCTGTTTACATCAACAGCCTCTGCCTTTTATGACTTTCCAGATGAACAACAATTGTTATAACCGTGCATCTAACTGGCTAAAATGTATTGCATACAATTAGAAGTAAATATAAGTTAAACAACTAGTCATCAACTGCTGAACTACTTTGTTTCTCCAAGCAGAGTATTCACATTTAAAAGCACTGCTCTCATATCTGCTGCAGCTGTCAAGGAAAGAAAGCATCTTCTTCCAACATAGAGTCTACAGACACAAGCTATGTGGTTTTAGTATTTATTATACTATCAAAAGTATAAAACTGTACAAAATAAAAAGGCAGAATGCGGCAGTGTTTTCTTCAAGCTCTCAATGCTGTATGTGCTTTTAGGTAACTTGCTTGATTTACTACAATTTTACTTAAGTCCAGCTGGTCATATTGAGTGCTAGGAAATTTTGATATACCATTACAGATAAAATTCATAATAGTTTAGTTTTAACCATTTGCCTTTAAAGAAAGTTTCCAAATTAGTTTCCTTACGAATTTTCCACCCTTATTTTGACATTTAATGCCCCAACGCCCCTTTACTCCAAGGCTTAGTCAGAAAAAGGATGAGAGAGGAGGTAGTTCTTTGTTTACCTTAGAAATGTCAAGTCTTGGTTTTCTGCATCTTCAGTAGAGAGCCAGCAGATTGTTTAAGTGCCTGAGCCCCTACTGCAAGTAATAGAGAATATAAACTGAGATTTTCTTGTATGTAGTTTGTAGATTTTAAGAGGCCTTTCCCATTCACAGACCCCAAAACATGGTCTATCCTCCCAGTGTTTTGTTTAACTTAGAAGCTCTGAGCTTTACTGGTTGTCCAGCAAGACTTACTGGAGTACAGCAGGGGCTTTTATGGGTGGCAGTTGTCACACAGGCAGACAAGCCAGCCTTTCAAAAGCAAACTGATAGCATATTGATGACTCATTAAGTTTTTTGCTCTGCAATTTCTTGATCCTTCACTAGTTTTACAGTGTGATGTATTAAACTATATGCTTAAAGGATGCTGGTTTTTGAAGCTTTTCAAATCTAATAAAACATGAGGGTTTAAGTACATTGTTTATAAAATTGGGTGATGCATGTCAGTTGTCCCTTTCCCCCAAACCTTCCCTCCAAAGAATTCACATTGCAATTTGTGTTGCTTATCACACAGCAGCAGCTACTTGTCAGAACAGAATAACAAGATCTGCATTTCTAGTAACTCAAAAGAGCATAGAAGTTTGAAATCTCTTCAGGACTTGGTACTTAGATGCATAAAAACTACATGCAACTTCTTTGCAGTTCCCCACAAGCCTCTGCCTGTTGGGGTTATTCTTTCAATGCCCCAGTTGTTGCTGTAATATTCTCACCATACCCGTTGCCCAGCCCAGGCTATAGTGAGTTAAATTACATTCTTCTTTTCCGAATCTGAAGTTTTTACCTGTGTTTGAGACTGGTTAAACATTACCAAACCGTACATTAAGTGCTTTAAAAAAAAATCATCATTTGAGAACAAATACCAAGGCTGTTAACTTTCCAGAAGTTTCAGCAGAGCTCAAGGCCATCTCTGAGAGGAGACAGCCATTTTCATATACATACATATATATATATATATATGTACGTATACATTTATCAAAAGCACCATGAAACAGTTCCTTTAAACTCACATTGTCTTGTCAATCTCCAGCATTTTCAAACTGTGAGAGCATAATACGTGAATTATGAGAGGAGAACAAAGATGTTGCTTGAGTTAGTTTACATAGTTTTGTTTTTCCTGCAATGGAATGGTGAAGTCCACCCATACAAGACATTTCTCTTCATCTCACATCCCAAGGTCACTGCTGCAACAACTTGGCACAGCCAGTCTTACGTCTTTCTGATCTACTGTGAACTGTAGGCTCCTGCAGCCAGCAGCAAGTTCCTGCGTGTAAAATGAAGGTGTACAACCGGAGTTGATTTGGTCATGTATGTACCTAGTAACAAGTCCTGTGAGTTTTCAGGCAAGTTTATGTGTCCAGTGGCTGTAGTAAAGTCATCTGTTTCTAAATCTTCAAATGCTTTCACCGCATCCCACAGCCGAACTGTGTTATCCATTGAACCTAAAAGGGAAAAAGGAAAAGTAACATTTAAAAGTGTTTTCCTTGCTAGACAGCAAGTAAACACAATAGGAATTAAAACTCACAAAGCAGAATTACTCATAACTGAATACTAAGCCCTCATCCTGCAATGAAGCATTTTTAAACAAGCCTTTAACACAGCAAAAGCACACATAAAAGCTATCACCTGTAACCTAACAGGAATGTGTTACGGATGAAGTGCAAAGAAGCACCTCTCAGAACATCTGGGTTTTCATTAAATACTTGAATACTTTCTTTGATAGAGGGAAGACCCCAGTATTTTGCAGGCCCAGTGGTCTGTGCTTTCATTGGAATACTGGTCAGCTGAAGGAGCCACCCTGCAGGCTGGATCAAACCTGCACTCTGGAAGCATTCACTCTGTGGTAGCGACTCACTCAGGATTCTTAAAGCACTGCAGTTAGGAACAGGGAACTAAATAAATTCCTAGCCTGATTTCATACGGAAATTACATAGGATACAGCTTACAGTATCTGTACATTATTTCTTCTATCAGTAACTTGAACTTTTTCAATAACTTCAACTAGTCGACAGAACAGAGCAAATTTGGAATTTCCTAAATTCCTATGCATTTTAAGACACCAGTTCACAGAGACGAAACGTTGTGCCTTCACAGAGTGAAAACGGTGGCAAAGGAGCTGTACCAAATCAACCACAAGAGTATCCACGCAGACAAGCAGGAAAACCAAGCAAACTTCACAAGTTCCACTGCTCATAAACCTGATCTTTGATGTATAATTTTATACTAAAAATCTAGCATGAAGAAAAAGTAAGGCTACAGATTACTTATTTTCTTGCCCTCTCTTCAAGTCCTGCTATATGCCCCCCACCTCTCCTCCCATCTCAGTACCCCAAGCATCTTTAAGTCCAGCCACTTCTTGTCTCCCCTAGAGATATTTCTGACTTCAGTTTACACCAACATAGACCCCGACCTTCACTGTCAATTAACTGTGTAACACCTTTCCTTCAGTTCCCAGAATACCTTGTACCACTAGATTTAATCTGCTGCTTCTGCTTACGAAAGTGACTAATTTGTTTTCCACAGCTTAAGGAATCCATTACATAATCCCACTTCATATAGATGGAGCACAATGGAAACTTGTTTGCTTCCAGTGACTTTTACCTGATGCTAAAATCTCCCCATCTCTACTGAATCGGAGCGCATAGATAGTGTCAGTGTGCCCTTTCAGTTCTCCAACCATCAAGCCATGTCCAATATCCCACAGCAGAACTCTGCCATCTGTTGCTCCTGTAGCCAGGAATCGTCCATTAGGAGAAAATGCCAATGAATGAATCGGACCCTATAAAAGACATTTGCAGAGAGGAAAGCCAAACAAGCTAATTAAGCCTACTCAGTCAGTCAATCTGTATTCTGAACGCTGTATTCTTCAGAATCCCAACACAGAAATTAAGTCACACTGGTGATGTGCCTTTACCTTATGTCCAGTGAATATTCTTACACAATTCCCATTTAAAACATCCCAGAGCCGTACAGTCCTGTCTGCTGAGCCAGTGGCAATATAGTTGGAGTTAGGGTGAAATCGAGTACATGTCACATCTGCAAGGTGGCCAGCAAATATCCGTAAAGGCTGGTAATGATCTGTTGCCCACAGTCTGAAAAGAAAAGCTTTGTTAATAAAGGGAGTCCCCATGAAGTTCAGAATCTGTTGCACAGTAATAAAAAAAGAATGTAATTAATGAGTGGCTTCTTACTGGAAGTTTACTAAATTAGCAGGATCTGTTCTGGAAAACTGTGCTTTTCAGAAGGGAGAAATAAAGAATATTCTGTCATGGTTAACATGTAATAAACAGCAGGAAAAAATGTTTTTAACGAAATGACCATATATAAGGATGCTATCTCTGATGTGTATTGAAAAGGAAAAGAAATATATACCTTAAAACAGTTACTTAGTATTTTAACTCGTGTAATAACATTTACTTCCCGTAATAGCTTAGCCTATAGTATACCAGCTAATAATCACCTTCAGGGTTAACTCACCACAAAACTGATAAATAGAAAACTTATCTAATTTCTTACCTAGCCACTCTGTCATGTCCCCCTGACACAAAGTAATACCCATAAGGAGAGAACTGTGTGTCCCATACTGGATAGTTGTGTCCTTTATATCCCACCAGACATGTGAATGTTTGGAGGCTCCATAATCTGACAGTACCATCCTCAGAACAGGACAACAGGTAGTTCCTGTCACAGGAGAAAGTACAGTATATTACATATCAAACTAACACTGTGTAATCACTGCATAAACTCTGTAATTCTATGATACATAAAACTCTCCACTGGGCAGCTACCATTCAGTATGTCCCATATAAATCAGCATTTCAGTGAAGTAAGCAACAATAAAGCATTCAGGCAGAACCAAGCCCTTGCTCCTTATCCAAAAGAGACATTTGAATGTTGATGATTAATTCTGATGACACAGCAACACAGAGGGGCACATTACATTACATTTACACAAAAAAGAAGAAAAAAAAATCCCAGTAAATTACTAAGCTATATTACTCTAAAATAATCTTAATGTAACTCTGAACTAAATGGTACCATTCCTTGAACGTGATCTCAGTATGAATTCTTAATTCGTACGAAATTATGAGTAGACTCTATGTATAGAGTATAGATCATATATAGACTCTATATTCGTGTTCCACACAAAGTTTACTTCTCAGTTGTATTTCTGTGATGGCTGTCTCTTGTGTAGCTTACATAATGTTTTAAATTCTGTTATTTTAAAGAAGACACAAGAGTTTAATCTTCTGGAAAAAGCTGTATTAAAAACACGTTCACATTCACAGCATACAATTAAGACCCAAGACAAGCAAACTAATTAGCTTGAAAACTTTATTTTACCTATCAGGACTGAAGCTGGTGCCATAGACAGGTCCACTGTGACCATATAAAATCTTCAACTCACTTGCAGTTTTCTCATCCATGATCCTCTCCAAGACATCATCTGATTCTTTGTCAATCAGACTGAGGTCTGCAATATTTCAAAGTTCATGCATCATAACAACTGTCAGAGGTTCAAAGACAAATGCCATGAAAACAAGTAACATCTTCTCCAAAAGCGACAAGTAACTCATGAACAAAAGCACCTTGAAATAAGTCATGGTGAAGTATATACAATGGCACTTACAACTCTTCTACCCTTGTAAAAGGTGACAATAATACTTTACATAAATAATCACTCTTTCAGTCTTCATAATAGATAAAATCAATAAAAAGTCATAATAGATAAAAACTGATGGGTTTATTTTTCCTACATGTACTGTTTAGCCTTAAGACATGCTTTTCAAGATGACAAATTTTCATGTATTTCCCCAGAAAGTTAATATGGCACAAACAGGTGTTTTGGCAGCTTCCCACTACACACAACATAAAATAACTTTCAATCTGTAGGCTACTATTTGCTGAACACCACAACCAAATTTCATTTCAGCACCAAGACTAAGAACTGTTCACTTGTGTGCAGGCTGCCTGGCAGTAGGTATACACAACTAGATATCTCATTCCTTTAAAAATATATATTTCTAGTGATAAGATGCAAATATACAACTGTGCACAGTGTTTCTTCAAAGTAACAACATGCAACTGCTCAAAACAACTCTCCTGATAGACATAGTTTTCTGTTCACACAAAGCACACGTGACACAAACAATACACACTGACATCAAATTTTTTTGACTTAATTACCTGCTGCAGCTTTCACACTACGCAGCTTTTTCGGAGTCACAGACCACACTCTGACTGTAGAGTCAGCAAAGCCTCCTACAATCATGCTAGAGTCATCTGTAATATCCACTGCAGTTAAACCCTATAGACAAAATAGCCATTGATGTTTGTAGCTTTCACTATGCATTTCAAACATTACCAAATCTTATACACTAAAAAGAGAATTAACTATACTCATTATAAAAAAATAGAATAATTTGGACAAACACATATTTGAAATAAACACACAAATCCTTGCACCGCTACCAAGGAAGATATACAGATGAGGCACAGTTAATGATGACAAAGCAGCACTGCTTCCCAGTATTTTGGTGTAAATCTACTATCTACTGTATTCTGTATAATACACTCATGGTCACATAGGAAAAGTGAAAGAGAGAATTAAGGCAAAATCAGAGCAAACCCAAGGAACATAGAAATTAGTTTAAGGAAGTCTATAAGTAGAATTTTGAATGTTCCAAATACTCTGATAACCAACATTAACTCTTCAGCCTTCTTTCTTTATTAAGAGTGAAGTTTATCATTTTGATTCCCTCCTTCACATTGCCCAAATTCTTCTTCTACCAACCTGATAAGCATTAAGGAATGTGTAGAAACAGATGGAAGGCAGGCACTCTGGCCCAAGACGCACACGTCTGGCAGCTTCCTTCATGTTCATCACTTTATCCAGTTTATCTGAGTCTTTCAGTTCAGGAAGAGGAATTCTAGAAGCACACATTTTTACAAACTTTCCATATTGTCAATTTAAACAGAGAAAGCAGAATCTTCACATGCAACCTTGTAACTCAATACTCAAACACCAAAATAAATTCAGAAGAATGAATTACTACATAAAAGATTGATGAGAAAAAGAAGCAATAGCTTTAAGAATTCCAGTCAGGTAGTGAAACGAGGTAACTAATTGAGTATGGCTAGAAAAGATGAGGGAGTAACCAAATAAAATCAAGGAAAATCTAGATTGACATAAGGGGCAAAGACAGAAGGTTATGTGCTAAGGGTTATATTATGTGCATTACTTCCCCTGAAGTCTTATGGCTAAAGCTGTCTACACCTGAAATGGACAAAGAGCTAAAAACATCATGTGACCAGCATTGCACATTTGGCATGATAATACTGGATTTAACAAGAGTTCACTATACATCATTCCCTTGGTACCTGTTTTGAGGAGGAGCATTAGGGTCTTGTTTTTTACTTTTTGACCCTACACTGTCTCTTTTAGGTTTTTTCTTCTTTGGTTTTCCTTCCTCGTTTTCTCCTTCTTCATCTTCATCATCCAAAGGCACATCAAACTCTGGTTCTTTCAATAAGCCAAAGAAAACCTGCAAGGCAGTAAGATACAGATGACATGGTAACTGTTGCTCTTACTGAAAACTAATTTTTCAGTCTGAAAGAGACAGCTCTACTAAATTTAACACTTTACTGCATTCATTACTGATTAGCCTGTCACAATTGTAATACATGTTCTGCTGTTTTACCCAACAACGGATCTGGACAACTGTGAGTTCTCCCACAACCTCTCAGTGCTTCCCTAAAGGAAAATCCCTACAACTTACATAGTTTATTTGTGTGGCATTGTGGTATTTCACTACTGAGATCTACCCAACAGTTTTTGCAGTAACAACTGGAAGTAAGAACTATTGCTGCTGTACTAGAGAGGAAGCCAGATGGATCAATTTTAAAACTGGACAGCAAAATCATGAGTTTAGATCCAGTTCAGCAAACAGAATATAGAGTTGTCTCTCACAGTTCCTTCTGCCAGTCAGTGACACATTTTGATTTCTCTACTCCTGATAACATCTATATGTACAGAACTCTCCCTTTACTTTGTTCATGTTGTCTTTTAAGATCTCAAGTAGCAATAGTCAGTACTTCCTGAAAAACTGCTCTGGAAACATTCAATAATAAAGAGCAAGAATCTTTTCCTCCTACCTTTGCTTTATTTGCCTCTCGTTTTGCCTCCCCAGCCAAGCTTCCAACCATAGCATCTATCTGTTGTTTACTACGAGGCATTCCATCAAAAATATCAATGTAGAGATGTTCCTGAACAATGTTCCAGATCTGGTTGTTCTGCTTTTCCTGAAGATGCCTCTTCAAGAGTTGGTAAGAGTCACGGGAAATACGCAGAACAAACTTGCTTGTTCGGAAATCCAGCATGGTCTCATTGCCTTTCATATGTTCTTTTTTGGTTAAGCTAGATAATACACGGAGGTCATCTTGGTAATAACATTCCTGATCCCCATGAAATCTATTGAAATAATTTAACATGTGGTAGAAGATTTATTAGGAAAATATTATCTCCTAAATGCACACAATTACATCATTTTAACACGAAACACAGTAGCTTCCAAAGGTTCCTCAGTAACTATATATGGAATGATCTTTCTGCTGGAATAAAATTCCTTCCAGAAGGAATCAGCAAATTATTGTACACGGTAAAATTAATCAAGAGTTTAAAAAAAAAAACAAGATGAAAAGAATACACTGAAATGCATATGCACAAAGGATTACTGCCTGAAGTAAATAGTTACACTAACACATCTATTTACATAAATGAAACTTCAATTAGTGGTACCATAAAGTACAAGGCATTTCTTATTATGTAAGACTATCTGGATGTATTTATAATTGACTCATTACATGAATATGCACATTTAACAATGAATACATTCCTCACTTTCCACTCACATTATCTAATAGCTGACATACATCTAGAGAAAATAAGTTTCCGTTTTTAATTCAAATCGTTTATAAGATACTTGTGCCAGGGAACATTTTAACTATTTAAAGAACTTTTTTTCTGACTGCATTTGAGGGATAAACACAGGTTGAAATGTTTCACAATTGGCCTGATCCCAGAATATAAAAACATAGATTAATGATAAATTATTTTCCTTTAATCTTAGAAAAATTTAAATACATATACTATGATATTAGTAAACATTTATAGACTGCACTGCTTTGGATCTCAGTGCAACTTTCAAGTGCTAGAAAATGAGCCCACAACCTGTCCCTAAAGCAGCAGCATCTTTTTATTGATAGCAGGGAACCCACCACCTCAACATAAACACCATTAAAATCTGCATGTGTACAGTTCAAAAGCATGGAGTTTGTACATCTTTCTAATACTGGAGGTTGGAAAAGGATTAACAGCAAACCACAGATTGTAAGTCCCTTCAGCATTACAGAACATGTGTTTGTATATGTATATATGCACATACACACACACACCTATGCCAGCCACTCAGCTAACAGACTTAATCAACGTAGCAAACACCACCATAATAGAATTACACACATTAAAATCACTCACCTTTCAAAAAAAGACTTAGCTTCACTCTCATGTTGATTGTAGACCAACTCCAAGTACATGTGCACAAAGAGAGGATAAAACAGCTGAGACAATTCAGCTCGATGACAGTCCAGGGAACACTCAATGAAGTTTTTTAAACCACTGTAGTACTCCTCGTACAGCGTTGGGTCCCCCTGCTGATTGTAGGCAGACAACACTGCGCTCACATCTGGCTGATCCTCCACAACAACACCTCCTCCAACTGCAAAAGCAATGAGCATATAACGGATTGTAACGCTGCCTCAAAGAGCAATACACAAATAGCAAATACACAGTGGCTAAGAACTCCTATGCTGAGGTGAGGCACTCAGAACAAAGCAGAACATTGTCTTGCATTTGTTCAGCCCTACCTTTAAGTGATACAATTGAGAGGATGGTGGCACACTAACAACTGTTGCCCAGCAACTGATTCTTCAAGTACAGGTTGTCATTTTTTGTGTCCTCCCTGCCAAAAGTTGCCTACAAAGCATTTAATGTAGTGGCTAACTCAGCTAAGGTAAGTAAAAAAAAGGCTAGTGTCACATCGGAATCCTTCACTGCAAGGGCTAGAAACTGTCAAATGAGGAGCTGAATATTTTTAACCCTAGGAGATATAATCACTATTATTTTGCTTCTAATGAGCAAGCAAATTATGTTAATCAACTGAACAATTTATCAAGACCACTTCACAACCATTACAGGGCACTGACTTTTTGTCTCTTCCTAGCACTCTCATAGCAGTCATTAAACACTTTCATCTCTTGGTCTTCTATCTTAATATATACATATTTCCTATCAGGTGACGCGAGTAACAAGCTGACTTCATATTGTACTCTTACTACCATTCAGACATATAAGTTCCTGAAGCACTTCCAACGTTATGTAAAGCTGCCCCACAGAACATCTTCATTAAAATTTATTCACTCTATCTGAGGATAGAGTGACTAAAGCTGTTGTCAGCTGGCACTATAAATACATAAAGCCTTTTCCACGAATACCTTATTGCTCCTTCTTCAAAATGCAGCAGTTTGTAGATCAGGACTTTGGCAACATCCCTGCAGCCATCACCTCTAACTACAAAGGGAATCTTGAGCCTCTTGTGATGCCCTTCTTGGTACCCAAAGACAACGGGAAGCACCCTTTACTCCAACAGCGGTCCCAGCAAGTAAAACAGACAGCCTATCCTCAGTCCCCTCCTCTAAGAGGTGCACCCCATAACCGCGATCTCTTCCGGAATTGCATGGCAGACTGCCAGAACCACCCATTCCCCCGAGGACACAGCCCATGCCTCAGCATCACAGAGCCCCGAGTCCGTCACGGCGGGCCCCCCCTCCCGCGGCTGCCGAGAGGGTCTCACCTTTACCCGGTGGCACCGCGGCCGCTGTGGCCACCCCCGGGCTGGAAGAGGCGACGGGGGCGACGCTGCCTCCTATCGCGATGGCGGCGGCGGCGGTGACGCGGCTGAGCAGCGCCTCGCTGCTGCTGGCATCCCCTTCGCCCCCCGGAGCTCCCGGGAGCCCGGCACCGGCGGGGCTGAGGGCGGCGGCTCCGAGGTCCTCGCCGAGCAGGCGGGCTTCGCGACGCAGGATCTCCTCGGACTCGCGGAGGTTGCTGCGACGCAGGAACTGCAGCACGGCCACCAGCGTCTGCCGGTCCAGCGTCGCCGGAGAGGCGGCCGGGCCCGGTGCCGAGGGCTTACCGGACGACGCGTCCCCGGTGCTCCCCGCCGTCTCCCCCTCCGCCGCCGCGGCCGACGGAGCGGGGGGAGGGGCGGCGGCGGGGGGGGGCGGCGGGGGGCTGCGGCGGCGTCCCCGCCTCCGGGTCCGGCTTCACCGCGGCAACCTCCGCCGGCTCCTCAGGTACCGCCGCCATCTTGCATCGCCCCCCATTCGCCGGTGGCGGGCGGCTGCCGCCAAGCGCGGATGTTTTTGCGACGGTCAGGGCAAAAGAAGGGCACCGCCCTCTGTGACTAGCAGAGCGCTCGGAGCTTCACTTTGCGACGGTGCCGGGAGGGCTTTACGGCAGCGAGGTGAGCTGGGAGCGCAGTGCGCCGCGTTCGGAGGTGCTGCTCCGCGGCTCTGCTGCAAGCAGGGACCGGTGACCGCGTGGGCGCGAACCACGGGACGCACCGCTGCTTTCTGTGCTTGTATGCAAGAGATCATATTCCAAGTGACGTCGATTTTGTATTCAAAAGTCAATACCGCCACTGGTATCCTGCTTGGAAAAGACCAACGATGTCTCTAAGGCTGTGCCATTACGAGGTTGATTCCGCATTAACTACAGCCCGTCACTTGTTTTCCCAGCTTTTCGTCTGTTAAAATCAGGATTCTTTGATATTACAGAATAAGCGCTTGAAAACAAACAAACAAAAAAAAAGTATCTTGTGGCTGACGTGCTTTCTGGACGAGTCAGACGCCGCACTGCGTTAGCGAGTCACTCGATTCTTAGCTGTAGGAGCGAAGAGCGTAGAAAGGTCCTCAGGCAAGAACGCTGTCAAGCGCAACAACGACGAGCGGGCGCGCCCCCAGCCGTGCCCGCTAAAACTACGACTCCCAGCACACCTACTGCGCATGCGCCCTGCCCACAGGCTCGCAGCCGCCAGCGCTACCCGCGCATGCGCGGCCGCCCCCGGCGCCGGCTTAGCCCGCTCCCCGCCCTCGGTCCGAGCCATGGACGCGGAGGTGGACGCGGGCTCTGTGGTTTCGGGGCTGTCGGGCGGGGACGGTGCCGGCGCGGGGCCGACCGATGAAGACCAGGAGATGGAAGGAGCCCCCGGCTGCTCGGGGTCCCGCTCCCTGCCCTTCGAGTTCGAGCGGAGCCGCTCGGAATCGAGCGGCGATGAGGACGATGAAGACGACGACGACGAGGAGGAGGAGATGGAGGAAGAAGAGCTTGAGGGGGACTCCGGGGTTCGCTTTGGTACGGACGACGGCGAGCTCGACTCGGACGATGACCGGGAGGTAAAGAAGAGGAGGGGCGTAAAGGCGGGGGAGCGCTGAGGTACGGGCGTCCGACGGCCGTAGGCGCGGCGGGCAGGCCCGGCTCCCGGCGTGCACCGCGCGGCGCGTGCGGCTCGAGGCGGCGGCGCGCGCTGAGGGGCGGCGGGGACGGCGGCGAGCCGCGGGTTTGTGCCGGCTGCTGCTGGGGGCTCGGCAGGGCTGCCTGCTGGAAAGAGGCTCTTTCGTCATTAGCCGGGTCCCTTCTGGCTGCTTTGAACGATGCCGTTGTGCGTGATTGGTGTTGCCGAAAAGGCGGGTGCCAAATGAGCGATGTGATTAAAGCGTGGAAAGCCCTCGGATCTGGGGGAAACAGCGTGCGAATGTCACGCGTCGGCCTCCTGGGGTACAGAGCTGCTGTCAGAGCCACTGCCGTGGGAGAAACCTGTTCTTTCCCAAAGCAATGGGTTCTGAACAAAGCTGGGAGAGCTCCTCGAGTGCGTTCCTGATAGACTACTTCATTATTGCAATGTGGAGCAGTGGAACTTCATTCCTTGCTTCGGTGTTTAGCTCTATAGGAGCAAGAGGCAGTGCTAAATCTGCCTCTTGACTGAGGGCCTCCATGCATTTGCTGAGCCTTTTTCAAAGAGTGATTTATTTTTATTTTTTTCTTGCTGATTATTTTGTTACAGAGCTTATTCAAAACCACTCATCACCAAAATTTGTTTGCTTTTAAGGTACAATTAATGAAATAAATCACTGCTCACAAAAAGGTTAATTCTGAAGACTAGACAAAAGTCTTCAGCATCATAGAATGGCTTAGGTTGGAAGGGACCTCAGAGATCATTGAGATCCAGCCCCCCCTGCTATTTGGCCTTATTACTGCCCACCAGGTCTGGACCTCATCCTGCCTGGCCTTAAATGCCTCCAGGGATGAGACACCCAGGGTGTTAAGGTTTTTTTTTTATTGTTGCTTTGTTTTTTCTCCATGATTTTGGATTGTGATATTTTTGGAAGCTGAAATTGGGTAACTTCATGGCTTTACCTCTATATTTAAATTCTTGTCAACTGTTTTTGTTTGTAGCGTATGATAAACCTCGCAGAGCTGACCCCTTACATCCTCTGTTCCATCTGCAAAGGTTACTTTATTGATGCTACAACTATTACAGAGTGTCTGCACACCTGTAAGTACCGGTGCTTCCATTCTAAGAACCTAGCTGCAAGTGTGACCAAAAAACAGATATTCAGGTGTTCTGACTTCACAAAGATAATCTGCTATTTGAAGCTAACTGTCCTTGAGGAAAACATATTGATGCTTATATCAAGCATCAGAAAATCATTAACTCAGTCAAGCTTACTAGGTTAGGAGGGAGGTAGGGAAGGATGAAGCCCATGTAAAATGAAAATAGAACTGCCATATATGTTAGGTATGCATAAAACACATGAAAATAGCAGAATTATCTCTTACCTTGGTTGTTTATCTGAAATTGTTTGTAGGATGCTTTTCAGCAAACGTTTTATCTGTAGCAGTCAGCCGATTGACTTAACTCTGCTTTTATCCTGGGTTTTGCACTTAGAACGCTAAACACCTACCAGTAGGGTTATAAACCTATGTGTTGTATCCTGTATGGTACAGGCAGTTTGTCAGTGTTTGTTAATGCTGCTGAAATACTTCATCTTATTTCTAACAAACTATTTGACAAGTCTGAATGCTTCTCTTGCTTAAGCAGATGTCATTGTAGAATGGACATGTGACTTACATGATTTTATTTTATTCTTTTACAGTCTGTAAAAGCTGCATAGTGAGACACTTCTACTATAGCAACAGATGTCCAAAATGCAATATAGTTGTACATCAGACACAACCCCTTTATAATATCAGGTAATAAGTCTGTCCCACCTCTGTATGTATAACATCATGTTTTGCTGTTTGCTTTTGAAAGTATGATTTTACTGCCTGTAGTGCTTTCCAGTTTCAAATGAAGATACAGTTACAAGGAAGGCATTTGTTTTTGTAAGTTTTATATCAATAGTGAAAATAAAATTATTCAGTTCTTTTTTCCTCTTTCCAGGGTTTGTTTACCCTTCCACCCTGGGTAATTTTGTGTACTTGCACAGTGTTGTAGGTTATGAGAGAAAGATCTAGAGCTATTTGCCTTGATTGTCTTTTAGACCAATCTTTGTTGGCATGGTGTATTTACTAAGTCTGAAACTTGAGTTTCAATTTATCGAACTGTGCTTGCAGGGTGTTGCTTTTTCTTTTAATATGGCTTCTTTTATCAGAGCTCTCTTGGCAGGACATTAATTTAGGCAGGTGGAATTGCTGCTCTGTCTGTTACATACATCATTTCAACAGTGTCTTGAGCAGTTTTGTTACAGTTTGATGAAATAGAGAGTACTTTACATTAAAGACTTTTTTTTTTCTCTTTGATAGACTGGACAGGCAACTACAAGACATAGTCTATAAATTAGTTGTCAATTTGGAGGAAAGTAAGTCCATTTCTTTTATTTATTGCTGTCTAGAGATTGAAAAGAGTAAGCAGAAAGCACAGTGATTAAAAGTCCCATTTTAACTATGAGCTCCTTAAAAATAGTTTCACAACATTTGGCTATCAATCCTAATGAATAATCTGTGCCAACTGCCATTTTTCTGTCTGCTATGTTCTGTTACACGTGGCTGTATGTACCCTGGACAGTTCTATATGTGTAAAATGTAACATGATATACAGCAGTGATCTGGAAGTTCTATTTTTAATCACTGCAATGAAACGGTTGTGGTGCTTAAGCGAGCCTTGTTAATGGTCCTAAATTCCTATTCTAGGTCTGGTTATTTGCAAGCGAATGTGTATTTTGTTTTTAAAATGGCAACTTTATTTTTTTGTTTTAGTTTTTTTTTCTTTTTCCTGAAAAACACCACAACAGGAAAAAGCCTCAATTCTGATGCTGGACACTGCAGTTGTGCTGAAAATGTTTTGGTTTGTTTTCTATTTAATGTGAAGCAGGTGTTACTGTTTCTGGGTGCACATTCAGATCATTTTCCATAGTCATGCTTCATGCGAATAAAGAAAATGTCATTTTGTCTAATTGTGAGTTCATTTGTCTCTGGAGGGGAAAAAAAAAACCAAACTGCTGGGACTGACAGATTCTCTGAAATCTTTTTTTTTATTGTTTGGGTTTTTTTAATCATCAATACTATGATTTTTTTTTTCTTTCTGATTATGTTCGTTCACTGTCATGTGTCCATTACTTTGTACTTGGGGAGCTATTGAATCTATGAGGCCTGCTCAGATGGACTGTATGTATGGACTGTAAGTGGTATAGATGTAAGAGTGGTAACAGTCAGAAGGATACTGCTTTGTGCAGATAATTCAGTATGAGTTTTGTCCAACTTCAAGTTGTTTTTTGCTAAGTGTGGGTATTTTAAGCAGCTGAACTTTGTATGGGACACTAATGATAATGAAGACTTGTTGGCACTTGGAAAGGTTTCAGCTCTAACCATTGGAAACTGTCTGTACGTTCTCAACATCTGAAATAACATTTCAATCTATTCTGTGGTTTTTGTTTTTTGTTTTTGGTGTGTGTGGTTTGTTGTTTTTTTTTTCAGGAGAAAAAAAACAAATGCATGACTTCTATAAAGAAAGAGGATTAGAAGTGCCCAAACCAGGTGAGTTATAATGACATCCTCTAAATGATTAAGGAGATACTTACTATCCCATTTATTTTTAGTACTTTTCCTTGAAATATTACTCACAACTAAAGTAAATATGTAGTGTTGGGAATGTGAGATTCTTGGTTGCCATAATTTTCAAGTTACTAAAGTAGAATATGGAAACTAGCAACACTTAAAGGTTGTGTTTATGTATTTTTACAGTTTATATTTTGCTTTTGTCCAGGAAAATATGTTAAGTATGTGCTAACTGTGTTTTCTAGCCCCTAACAAATACTGTAAGTTGAGGAAGTCTAATAGATAAGAACTTGAATGTCCATTGACAGGTGTGGGACTATCTTAGTTGTTTGTTTGATAGTAAGACAAAAAACATCTCCTTTGAGAATAGCTGTGCTGAAAGCTAACAAAATGCTGGCTCATGTACACAGCAAGAAATGTTTACAGAGCTGATTTAGTTTTAAAAAAAAAAAAGAAAGAAAAGAGGATCAGTGTCATGGGCACTTCTTCCATTTGAGCTCATCCATCTTGGTTGGCACACGTTAGCATCTTATTCTGTTTTATTTCAAGCTGTGTTTGCATTTTGGCTATTTGAATATTGTAGCTGTCCCACAGCCAGTTCCAGCAAGCAGAGGAAGACCACGAAAAGTTCTGGGCTCTGTGTTCCGGATCCCACCAGAACTTGACATCTCAATACTGCTCGAATTCATTGGGTAAGTTCTGGACAAATGTATGAGCAAATTGCTGATGTGAGGGTTCTGCTCATGTCTTGGACTGTTTTTGGATTTGTTTTTGAGTGTTTTCTTCTTTCATCTCAAGTAACAGATGGGAGGCTGTTTTCAGCTTACTGTGTAACAGCAGTAGTCAGTTTTGCATATCTAGGTGATGCAGATAAAATATTTAAGATGTCTTTTTCTGAAAATAGATTTCAAAAAAGCTTAGAGCTTTAAAATTTACACTCCTTTTATTTTTTTAAAAGTAGTGTAGTCTTGATAAATGGAATAACCAAAATTCCTGTCTCTTATGGTTCCTTTCACCCTGTAGGTGGCAGTATTAGTGATGACTTTCCTAGGTCTTGCTCTTGTATTGAGGGGACTGCAGTTGTACATGACATTCTGTTATAGCCACAAAAAACTGTATTCTAAGGATGGCTCACCAGGAAGGGTTGTGGGGAAAAGGAAGCAAAGAAACATTTCTGAAATCACTGTGGTTGCAGTATTAGTGTTTGGGGCATTACACTTCCTTCAGGGTAACAGCACATACAGATGAGTGACCAGAACACTCTAGTCCTGGTCACAGATTGTAGTGTTACCCTGACATGTGCCTGGGGGAGTCCTGTTTCTGCCTTGCTGAGTAATATGAAGCTCACTGTAGCCAGATTTTACCAGTTCAGTATTTGCAGACAGTATGCACAAAGCCATCGTGCTGCTTTAGTAAAAGAAATATGTTTTTGATGGGATGTTTCCCAACACTTAAGGGTTAAGAACATCTTTGACAGTGCGCTGGGAACTTGAGACCTACAATGAATTTGTTAAATGCGATCAGTGGCAGTTAGGCAATTCACAGGAAGCAAGTTTTATTCTAAATGTATCTGACCAAGACAAGGAAACCTGAGCAGCAAGAGTGGCATTCACCTAAATGTTTTAGGTGGGACTAATAATATAGTCTGCTGCCAAGTCTGCCTGACAGTTTCTCAGACTTAAATGACTTCCAGCTGAAGCTTTTTTTTTTATTGGGCATCAGCTGTAGTCATAGCTCGGGAAGGGGAAATTACAGCCCAAACATTGGAGCTGTTTTCAGGAACATGAGAAGCAGAAATTATATTGCTTTGCCTATCTGCAAGTTTTCACAACAGTGACTGAGAAAGTATTGTGTGGAATAAAAGCTGTAAGTACTGAGAGCACTGTACAGAACTTGAATTGATGGGAGGAAGTGACTTAATTGTTGTACAACACGTGCAGATCGCCTCTGCTTTTGGCCTGATTGTTGGCACAGTGTTCTGAGAGCTTGCACGTGTAATTGTTGCAGACTTATACAAATGAAGTGAAGTTAAGTGTTCAGAACTTGGGAAACTCTAGCTGCAAAGCATACCAACCTGATTTGACCTTACTTTTTGTAAAGATTGCATCCTTGCTTTTCTGCTTCTTATGTCCAGTGTTCCTACACTGCTTTCTTGAATTCAGAGCACAGAACTTTGATGTAGCTGTTCTGGTTTGTTTATTTGTTGCCCATCATGTGGTTTTTGTTGTTTTTGTGTTTTGGCTTTTTTTTGAATCCTTTGGATAGCTAAGGCAGAAGATTGCAGTAAGAGAAGTGTTTTTTTTGAGCTAAATATCTACAGAAGAAATCCCTGCCTCTGCCATAGAATATGCCTTTGGCTCCACTTAGTTGAATTCTGTGTTAGTTTTCTGCCTGCTTGACTATCGTGAGCATGAAGCGCTCCTGTGTACATTTTAAAGTAGTGAGTGTCATGACTAAGAGACTGTACTATGAAGAGTTCTGCAGACAGATTCAGTTTCAGATGTCTTAAATTGAGCACGTGCAGTCCTTTGTTATGTTTCAGTGCAGTCTGTCTTAGATTCTTCTTTTTAAACCATGTATTACATTGCTGTTCTGCTGAATAGGATGATGTGGGAACGCCTCCCTGAGTTGGAAGAAGTGAGACATGAGGAGTTGGAAGAAATGAGAAGCGAGGAGGAAATTAATGGTTTTGTGTTAGGAGCAGGATCATTACAAGTAAACCAGGAGTCATATATTGCACAAGGAGAGTGAAGCAAAGACACAGTTGTTCAATGTGTATTGTACAGAAAGCAGTGTGAAAGATGCTCATTCTGGGACCTGTCAGGTAGCAGCCAGTGCTGTGCTGGCCCACCAGGTGGCAGAAGGAACTTGGTCACACCAGCAGTGCCATCTCTTGGAGTATTGTATTGCCAGTTACCGTGTAAAATGACTTTGAATAACTGAAATTGAATTCCAGTTATGTTCCTTTCAGGTTGGAACACTGTTTCCTGATCACTGTGTAGAAAGCTTTGTTACGTTATCTTGTCTGCAGGATCAGATACAGTTTGAACGAATTGTAGTGAAAGTACTGTGGTTTAGGGCTCCACTGTCATGGTTTCTAGTTACTCCCACTGTGGCCCTGGCTAATTCTCAGCAGGTACATTTTTCTTTTTTGCAGAGTAAGAAGAAATAGAAGGGCAATTTATACCTCAGTGAGTCAAACGTGTACATGCCTGTGTGTAGAACAAGATGGCTTTTGAATCTATGTTGCATTTGTTTTTCTAGCAGCTTTAGGTCATGTTTCTGTTGTAGTCTAGCAATGAAACAAGTGCAATTGTGCAAATACAATCTACAGTATGCAGAACTGTCCTCTGCTTTCATTACTTAGGTGGAGTGGAGCCCAGCAAGATTCAGATTAAAGAAGGGTATTGACTTAATGTCTGTTTTGCAATTTATGTTAGGGTCTTTTTTTTAATGTTTGATCTCATTTTTCTGTTCAAGATTTAATCTGTTTTCTTCAAAGGTCAAAATCAAAGAGCTTAACTTGGCAGCGAGATGTTAAGAAAGCTCTTTGGAGAAGGGAAACTTGGAATAGGTGAAACAATCCTGCAATAATTGTTACTTTGTAAGCTTTAAACTATGCCACGTATTTAGATGTATTAAACAATCTCCTGAAACAGTGGAACTGTATCAAAGAAAATAACAAAAGTGGAAAAGCTTGTCTGTTTGCTTCCTAGTAACTTCTCTTTTGAGTTCAGTGGCAAAAATTGATAATGGTTCTACTTAAATCTGTTTAAGTTCTTTACAGAGTGGTGAGGTGCTGGAACAGGCTGCCCAGAGAGGTTGTGGATGCCTCATCCCTGGAGGTGTTGAAGGCCTGGTTGGATGGGGCCCTGGGCAGCCTGGTCTAGCATTAAATGGGGAGGTTGGTGGCCCTGCCTGTAGCAGGGGGGTTGGAGATTCGTGGTCCTTGAGGTACCTTCCAACCCTGGCCATTCTGTGATTCTGTTTGATAGCTAATTACAGTAATTTGAAGTGCTATGCTAATTTGTGGTCTGCACAAGCATTGCCCATTTGTTTGCTATATTAAATGGTCAGTAGAAATATTGTTAACTTATAGTGATATTTCTTCTTGTCTTTCTCTAGCACAGTGAAATGCTGTATTTTACCTCTGTCATACACGTGCACTTGCTAAAGTATTGCAGGAGTAGTGAAATGTCATGTATTGGGTTTAATTCACTGAGAAATATGTATACTGTGCTATGAGATGGGAATGCTGTGTGTAGATAATTGGGAGTTCACATGCTCGTGCTGTCCAAATCAATGAACCTCCATTGAGGCCAGCTGGGAATTTGGTCATTTTCCATCCCTATGTATGTTTGACCTGCCAGAGAAGTTCTTGCTGCTTTCCTGAGTTCCTGGACAACATTACCATTAATCTTGTAATTATAGTCTGGAAAGCACTGAAAGCCTCTTTAATGGTTGGGCATGTTCTGTCAGCAGCTTCTAGGAACTGTGCATTAAGGTTCCTATTATTGAGGATGATGAAATATGGATATTAAAACAGCGTTGATATGACAACATATTCCTCTGAAAACTTATGTTATATTGTATGTAAAATATGGCTCTAGTGAGTATTGCTTTTTTTTTAATTTCATGTAGGTAAACTTTATCAAAGTCCTAAGTAACTGAATTCGGAAGAAAGAAATGGGGTACAGAAGAAAGGCTAGGAAAAGATGAACAACTTTCAGCTAATGTCATTTCATACATTTGATTTTAATGAAAGGAGGAGTCTCATTTTTAAAAATAAGCTTGATATGCCAGGCTTACTAATTTAATTGTTATAATAAAGAGCTTGAGGGTGTTACTAATTGTTAACCTTAGCAATATTGATTGTGTTTTCTCTTGTTTTTCAGAGCTAACGAAGGCACAGGGAATTTTAAGGTGCAGATGTGATTTGAACTTTTCTCTTACATGATTTACTTCAGAAATATGTATAACCTGAATGTATTTAATTTAGTTTGTCTTTGTTTTTCTTACACTGAGTGCAGCCTGAAATTTCAGCAGCATAATGGGATACAACATATGTTCTGACCTGTTGTATAGCATCACAGAGTAGGAAGTGAATGCTCCCAAGGCTAGGGGAATTAGATATGGTAGGAGAATGGGAATGATGTCAATGAAACTTCACTTGAGTAGGTGTTATGGTCTTATATGGTGTTATAGTCTAGGCCAACTAGGTTATTATTCTTGCATCTCCCACCAAAAGGTGCATTACTATGGCTTTTCTTGGAATACTAGCAGAAGTGTAGTCATCTCTTAGAAGGTTTTTTCACAGCCAGACATACTTCTTTGAAGCTTGCCTAGGTTACTCAGAGGAAGCATTACCCATGGTATAAAAAAAAGGTAACATTTTCTACATGGTTGAAATTGCAACAAAAAACAATGCAAATCTTCTGGACAGCACTTCCATAGCCTGCAGCAAAGTGCTTTTCTGCATCCCTTCACTGACAAAGCTTGTTGTCTCAACAGTGGCAGTTCTGATGAGTAAGAAATAATGTTCTCTGTCATCCTGAAGAATATCTTTTCTGCTGTGCATCGTTATACTAAACTGAATTGGTTGATATCTGTGAATGCACTGCTCGTTGTTTACTACCTGCATTATTTCATAGGCTGTAATTAGAGATTTGCAGAGTATGCTATTCCGCTATTTTGGCCAAACATCTAGAAAATAGAAGCCTGTTCAGGGCAAGGAGGAGATATAATTCAAAGTAACACATTGTATGTTGCATTTCATTGTTTTGGGGCTCGTAGGAATCAGAAGATGGAATGGCACAGAATAACAGTGAGGTGTCTTACTGGTGCTGCTAGCGGCAAAACTCCCATTTTGCTCTATAATAATTTCAGTAGAAGCATATTACTAACTGAAATATGGATTGTCCTAATTTACTTTTTTTTACTAGTTTCTTTTGTTCTCAGCTGAGTTGATTTCTAATCAATACATTTCCAAGCACAAATCTGAAGTGTTGGATATGATACAGTTATTCCTGGTATTTTCAAAAACTTGGTATGAGAGAACTTGGGAGGCAATCTCAGACTGTTAAATAAGTAAGATTTCATGTTCATGAAGTGTGAAAATTTCAGTTCAGTTTCACAAATAGATGTTTTTCTGTAGAATGGAAGCAGTATTTCTAAAAATATACCTGTTAATTTTATTCACCTGTTTCTCCCAAGCACCACCCAGCATTTTGCATGCTCTTTTTTCCTTACCTATCACCCTATTTTATTTTTTTTAATGTTCTTGTTTTTACATCACCTCCAATCCTTCATGTCTCCTATTTGCCTTTTTTTCTTTTTTTTTTGCCTTTTTGCTTGATTTTTGTCTTTTTCACTTTGGGCCCACCACAGTTGACTGTAGGGCAATTCCAGTGTTTTATTAACCAGTGTTTTCTAATTTTAAAATCTGTCAGGCATTTATTCCATCTGATATTCCTCATGTTGTTCCAGTAGGAATGGTTTTGCTTATTAAAACATGCTGAGCTGTTAACATAACTAAAAAAAGAGTTAGTGACTCAGCAAAAAGATTGTGTATTCTCCCCTTTAAAGTAATAAATAGTGCATTTCCATCACTTTAATTCTGGTTTTCTGAGGATATTGAAGGCCAAAGTCTGCTCATCTGAACTCTCAGGGAATAACTGTGTGCTGCTTGTAAGGCCACCATCCATAGACTCAAGTGCCATTCTGCAAAAGTGCATATTTAGATTCCTGTATGTTTTTTTAATAGAAATATCACATCTTCTAGCAGGTATCTTCTACAGCATTTCCAGTTTTTTTTCTTCATATTACCTCCCTGCTGCAATGTATTTTTTTTCTTTATCTTCATGCTTTTTATTTCTGTTTTGTGATTAAGAGGTTTACTCATCTACTTTCCAAGTCCATCTCTTATCCATTTCTCACAAAACATACTCTAATTGCTTTGTAGTGTTACTCTTTCCTCAATTACTTATGCAGGGAAAAAAAAAGTTAGATTAGACATGGAGTTAATGTATTAAAGTGGTTTTTGTTGTTGTTTTGTTTTTCCCCTGGGGTGGATCAAAGCAACAGGTTATAAGGCTCTTGGCCATAAACCTTTATGCAGTTAAGTGTAAACCTGGTATCATCAAGCTTAGGCTCCTAGCTCTGTTCCTATTGGTATTTGTAGCTCTTACACATGAATAAATCAAACTGTTTCTCCAAAAGTGCAATTATCATGGATGAGTATTTTAATTCATGATTGAATTCAAAGATAGTATCTAAATCTCTCTGAGCTTTCTATCAAGTATTTATTTTAATTCATTATTTAATTAAGGGATACTCTTTGACCCTTTGCTCTGACTTGTTTTTCAAATTGAAAGAATATGATGAAGCTAAATAGTAAACCACAACTGTTCAGAAGTTAACATAAATCCAATTAACTGACACAAAAGGGAATCCATTTATCACACTGAATGCAGTCATCTACTCTGCCTTTGTACCATTTGCTTAGCTGCCCATATCATCAGTCAGCTGTTGAGAATTTTATCCACAGAAAACCATTAAAATCTTTGAGGCTGACATGATAAATGTACTCTGGTTGCAGTCCTTGCTAAGAAAGTATATGGAAATTATGCAAAAAGCCCATTCTACCATTTTTGCCCTTGTGTTCTGCATAGTATTTTAATGGATTCTGGTATTTTATGGACTATTAAGTTGATTCCAACCCAATCCATAATACTTCTAATGTGCTAAGCAAGTTAAGTTCCTTGTATTGCAAAATGATAGCATTTAACTATTTAAATTCATGTCTGCTGTGCAAGCCCAGCTTGGAGAAAAGCAAGTCTTAGGAAATCTCTTGTGCTTCTGAGTAAATGTTCTTTAGAGGCAGAGAGGGGTTGAAGGGAAGAAATGCTCTGTAATACCAATTTTTGTGAATTAGTGGGAAATCCCGTTCTCTTATTTCAGTAGTGAAATAGGACTGAAGTCAGTAGTTACTTTTAAGTGTTGTTTCAAACAGCAGAAAGTTTGAATGCAGAATCTGTTAATACATAGTTAGTCCTTTCCCTGTGAGGTAGTCTGGAAATAGATCCAAGAGAATTCCAAAACTTAAGCTGTCTTCTGCAGTTAGTGGACCTTCATTTGGGTTTGGGGATTGTCAGGGATAATGGCTGAAAATACACAGGGTCTTAAGATCATGTGTTCATTCTTGCAGCCTTTGGAAAAGAAGTTTGTGCGTGTCTCAGGGGAGGCAACGATTGGACACGTGGAGAAATTCCTCAGAAGGAAGATGGATCTGGATCCCACTTGTCAGGTATGTCACTTACAGTGACACTTGCTAGTTCGCTGTGATCTAATGCCTATGCCTCTGTTAATGCAGAAGTAGGAGGAACTCTCCCAACCAATTTGCAACGTGTTTAAATTGTCGTTATTGTGTGTATGGAGGTCCTATAGTGCCATATAAGATTTCAGCAGGTGAAATTGAAAACAAAAAATAACCTGCTGTTTTGAAGATGAAATTGAGCAGGTAGGGAAATGAGTGTGAGAGGATATGAAGACAAAATGAGAGAGGAGCTAAGTATCAGTAAAATCAAACTGTATGTGGAAGGAAGCAAACAGGGTTTGAAAGTTGTGAATGGACGTATTGGAATGAAAAATATGAATATAAAAGTAGGCAAATCTTTCAGATTTTGTAATCTTAAGCTCATCTAATATACTAAACTTGAGATTTTTTTTTCTGTTCATTACTTTGAGTTAGGAGAAAAATGAAGATTTATTTTAATGTGTTTTTTCCTTTTGAAGTCATCCTGCATCAGATTTGGATTCCTGCAGGTGTGAGTGTAAAGTGCAGCCTGTGGGGTAAGGCTGGAAGAAAATCTGTTCTCATACAGTGTCATTGCTGGTGCAGCCTCCTTGTGCCAGTCTTAGCCTGTGGAACAGATGTTTCTGGTACCTTAGAAAAGCAAATCACAACTTTTGAATAACTATCCCAAATACTCATGCTGACCTCCAAAACTGTTTTCTTTGTCCTTCCCTGAGTAATATGGGTTGTTATAGAAACCACTGATTGAGATTTAGTGCTTTCTAGGCCAAACTTTCTCTTGGGGTTGTCCCTTATATGACCGTTTTCCTTTTTAACTTTGTCTTACTTGGTGAGTATTAATTTGTAATTGTCTGTTACTATGTTCTTTTGGGGAAAATAGCTCTTGAGTGCAGGAAACATGTCACTTAATGAAAATAAATGCCCATAAAGGCTACTTTGTTTTAATCAGATTTTTTAAAGTTGTTTGAGTTGACTAGCTGCCCATTTAATTTTTCCCCTAAGCAAAAGGTCAAACTGTATTCAGTGCTGTCTCACTTGTCAGCACCATTAACTGCCTACAGTTTTACCAGCTTGTCAAGACTAAAGTAGACTCATATCACTTGTGTTGCTGGTGCCTCTTTCATAACAAAATATGGTAATTTCTCTAAGGCACAAGGATTCCTTAGAGACATGGATTTTGCAACTGATTTTCATGCTGACTTAGGATTTTTTTGTGGCTTTTTTTTGTCATTACAGAATGAATCCTGGTATAACTATTAGCAGATAGAAATGCTGGCTTTGGTGCTAGAGTGAGAGGATTAGGAAATAACATTAAGAGCATATGAAGAGGTGAATGGGGGGGGGGGGGGAATCTGTTATAAGACACTGAATCTTTAATAACTATCATTTGAAACTGGAGCAGCAAGAGTGTCAACTATGGGATATTTTGAATCAAGAATTCTCATTCTGTTTTGAAAGACTGTCAGCAGTTGCCACGTTGTTTACATCCTAAATTGAGAAAATAAATATTTTTTTCTCTTTCTGCAGAAAACATAAAGTGTACATGTATATACTTATATCAGTGAGAACAAGATTGAGTTTTCACTTGCAGTATGAAAATTATGAACCTAGCTTTTAAAGGAGAAGTCATTAAATTCATACATCACTGGAAAACAAAGCAGGCAAGTCTGTCTTCCTACAGTAATAACTGTAGAGGCTAGAATGTCAGGGAAACAGGAGAAGTAACTGCAAACCACTGAAAAAATAAATAAATAACAAACAAAACAAGATGAGGTATTTAACAAATGTATCCAAGTATGCATGTATTTTTTATATGTGTATGATATCAACATTTAATGTTATGTCCAGATTAACTTTTATTTTGTGGCTTCTTCCTGGAAGCTAAAAGCAGAAATAATACTTAGCAGTTTATATCAGACATGCTGGAATCAATATTTAAGATTTATTCTAATAGAAGTGGAGTATTCCACATCATTCTCATAGTATATAAATGAATTTATATTAGATTTAGATTAGAATTCTGTTGTTCCTGAAGCTCAGAACAATACAGTCTGAAGCATGAGACACAAATGTTTCTAAATATTTTTTTTCATGAAGAGTAGGAGAGAGATGTCGGTGTACAAAGGAGTGTACATACAGACAGATTGAACAGCTGAAGCACAAAGTGTAGTGGGATGTGGCTGTATAACCACGTAAGAGGACAGGTGGCAATGTTGCAGTGTATGCTCCACATCCAGTGTAGTGGCAAAGCATAAACTTGTCCCTCCCTGAAAGCTATGTAACAGCATGTTGACAATGCTTTTAACTTTGAGGTTTGATCATTGTAATACAAATGAAAGCCCTCTCTAGGAATTGCTGAGAATGAGAATGTAATAAAGCTGCAATTGTGAAGAAAAACGGTGCTGGATTGGTTGCCTCTAATAAAGAAGCTTTTTTTTTTTTTGTAATAGACAAGGCAAAAGGAATCTGGAGTACCTCGCTATGAATCTCCTTTTTTTTCCCCAGAGTAAAACTTCTCCTGCACAGCTACTTAACAAAAGTGCTTTCTCTAGAATTGCAGACATTGTTGATGTAGTTAAGCTCCAGTCCAGGATGTTATTTAGAATTGCTGAGTATGCCTGTTACTTCCATCACAGAAATGTTGATTACATTTTAAAGAGGGACTGTGTGAGCAGTACTTGCTGATGGTGGTATACAATGAGCTTAATCTTTTTTTTATTCAGATCTTTCTTCCAAGCAGTCTTAAGCAAACTTACTCATGTGTTTTCTTGCTCAGAATAGGAGTGAGGGTAGTATTGGCCCATTAGTTGCCATTAGCATTGACAGCTTGCCCTTTTTTGCAGATAATGAACCACTCTGGGTGTTTGTGTGATCATTTTAATATTTAAATCTAAATTCCTATTTTATCCATCACAACTATTCCAAAACAGTTTGGGCTTGTTTCTTTTTTGCAGTGGACTCACCCAACTGAAAGTGAAGCAAACTATCTTCTCCATTCCAGAAGTAAGCCCCGACTTGGGGGATGGAAGGGAGCTTTACGGCAAAGCATTAGTGTTGTTTTGACAGCAAATGTTAGAGATTTCTGTAGTGTCAGACAAACTATGATGGAATTCTAAGCAGCTTTAGTTTTACTTTATGACCTAGTAACATTTAAATGGCTTAGATATTGTCCTGCTGGTCCAAAGCCAAGTTAAACTTGACAGTGTTTGTGTTCTTCCACAGGTAGACATAATATGTGGTGATCACCTGCTAGAGCACTACCAGACACTGAGGGAGATCCGGCAAGTCATAGGAGAGAGTGCTGTACAGGTATGTGTGGCAGCTGGGGCTTTGTACTGTTTTAAAATAGGTTAAGAAATATTCTATCAGGTAACACCAACTTAACAGAGGAAGTTACTTACAAAAACTTTCGTCTTACGCAAATTGTTCTTTATATTGTAAATATAGCTCAGAAATACACCAGGTAACAGAAGTGTTCTCGACAGCTTGATGATGTTCTGGGTACGTAACTGTTCTATTCTGAAATGAGCTGCTGTCTTACCAGTGATAAATTATACCAGCCGTTCTTTTAAGTAACATTTCTTGTTTTTCTTCCTGGTGATTGCATCTCTGCAGCAAAGATTATCAGAGTGCTGAAGTATCCAACATAAGGCCAAGGCTAACCTTGAGTCTGTACAGGGGAATATCAGGGGAACAGTTGCTCATAAAAGCACAAACCAAAGATGCATGATAGTAAGTGCAGTTAACGTCCTTGATGCATATTATCCAGGTCCTGATCAGAGCTTGAGGGTAGCCAACTATTTTTTTAATCAAAAAATGTACTGTGTTAAATGCTGCTGGCTCCGCAAATGGGAAAGCCCTTTATTTCCTTGGGAATCTCTCCAAACATCTTTATAATGGTAAGGGTTACACCATTTCATAAGTACAACAAAACCAATGAAATACTGAAATAATCTCCCCGGTGCTTAATAGGATATAGAAGTAAAACCACATTGTGTAAATAGGACAAACCAGTTTTATCCTAACCTGGTAGTTTGAACAAATTTTACTGGCTCATCAACTACAGTGGAGATAAATGGGGTTTAGGTTGGTATTGTATTTGGAAAGCAACTTAAGTAAATGACACAGAAGTTAAATTTAGCAAATTCAGTTCTCACATGTCTGTGTACGCTCACAATCCAATACACTTAAATTTTGTGCTGAGCCCTTTTATGCTATAAGAGGGATTCTGTGTCAGAGGAAGGAGTGGAAAGCCAACTTCAAGGTGTCCTGGGTAATGCATCACCTGTACCTAATTTGACTAACTTGGAGAAATGCCGCAGTCAGGGTGGATGATACAGATCATGCTACATCACTGGCAGAAAGTGAAAATCTTTAAGGCTTGTGGTGTGCATTATGGCTTCTGCAGCCAAAGGAAGTTATGTGTCAAATGTGATGTCTTGACTGTTCATCTAATAATATGAAGAAAAACTTGAGATTTAATCTAACCCACATTAGGGAGTATAGAAACAGGGAGGAAGAAACCACTAGTAATAAACATGCTTCTGATATAATGAGTTTATGGTAAGTACAACACGGAGCAATCAACAAAAGTAGTGATGGAAATACTCTCTACTAAAAAGCTTCAGGAAATAGCAGGGGTATTGTTAGATGTATGTAGTTTTTGACTTTGTCCTTGTGCAAAATCTTTTCATGTATGATAGGTGCTCTTGAGAAATGACTGTAATGAAAACTGCTTTGTTTTCATTTCTTGTCAGAAGTGGATCTTCCTGATTGAAATTCTGTGTTTTTCATGGACAAGGGGAAATTGTTTTAAGTTGAGGGAGGGAAGACTTAGTTTGGATGTCAGGAGGAAGTTCTTTACAGAGAGAGTGATGAGGTGCTGGAACAGGCTGCCCAGAGAGGTTGTGGATGCTCCATCCCTGGAGGTGTTCAAGGCCGGGTTGGATGGGGCCCTGGGCAGCCTGGTCTAGCATTAAATGGGGAGGTTGGTGGCCCTGCCTGTAGCAGGGGGGTTGGAGATTCGTGGTCCTTGAGGTCCCTTCCAACCCTGGCCATTCTGTGATTTCATGTCAAAATAGGGTCTTCCTGATTGATGTTCAGTGCTAAGTACCAGTCAGCAGCTCCACAAAGAGCTCAGTTGTTTAGCGATCTGTTCTTCAAGGATATAGTGAGTCTTGTTATTACAAAATCAGTATGCTAGTGACTATTTCTAGCAAGCATGCTCTCTTGGGCAAACAGAAGAAAGGTCTTTGCTTTTTGCAAAGTCCTGTGTATCCACTAGACCTAAAATTCTATCGTTTTCTAGGTCCAGTGAGGCTGTAACTACACAGGAATGTTTGATAGATTATTATTTTTTTTAATTAAATTCCAGGGGCATCCTGAGTCATCATAACCTTCTTCCTCAGTAAGCCAGTATTGCTGGAATTGTTCCTTAACAGCTTTCACTAGGATCTAGAAATACTATTCAAAGCTGCCATTGTCACTGACCACATTCTGATATTCATTGTAGATTATTCACACTGAGAAAATAGCTTCCATAGCTACTTAAACAGAGTAGTCCCTTAAGGGAGTAAACTTTGAGTTTGATTTATGTAAGTACAGTCACTGTTAAAGGAGAAAAATAACTGTTTTGAGTCACTTTTTTTTTTCATGTTCATTCATGTCAGCAGTTACTCTTTTTGCTGAGGAAAAGGGGTTTCAAAAATGCAGGTAAGTTTCATTTTGCCAAAGGCAGAAATTGAAACATGCATTCTTAGGCAGCCACCTGCATTAGAAGAGTTTCTTCAAGTTCAGTGCAGCATATCTTGTACTGTTTATGATTTATTTCTCTGGGTCATAATCACTAAAATGTTTTTGAGACTTCTATTCTCCTCAGTGGTTATTAAATAATCTTGGTTGCTCTGTGAAAATTTTGGGTTGGTTTGTGTGTTTGTTTTCCTACTGAGTAACAATGTGTATCGCTGCCTCCAGAGTATGAGTAAGGGAAAGCATCCTATAGATGATATCTAGCAGGATTTTAAGTTAGTGTTAAAGCATCAAGTGTGAACTGATGCTAAAATACTGGTTGCATGGTAACAGCTTGGATTGTTGTAATTGCAGTAAGTAGGAAACCAGTGGTTAGGTGTAAACAATTAACGTGTTCATTTTTTAATGGCTTATAGAAGGCTTAGAAGAAAAAGGAGTAAATCTTTCTTCACACATTTGTTCTTTATCATGTTAAATGCACTTACATGCAGCAAGTACAGTTCCATGATACATGCTACATCCTGATAGTATTCCAGACACTAAATTTTATAAAATTGGGTGGCTGGTTGAATCTTTCTAACTATCCTGAAATGTAATTTTTTTTCTAGCTTTATTAAGAGAAGGAAAATATAAATGTTGCTGCAGAAAATTAATATTAAAGTAGCTTTGCTTAATTTTTATAATGGTGTAAAACTTCTGGAATTTACTACAAGTAGAGCTCAAAGACTGACAGAAATCTTTAAAAGGCTGAATTTTGCTACAGAGTGTTACAGTTAGCCTGTGATTGAGTTTGGTCATGGAGCTGAGGATGCAAGCTTGTTGTTAGTTCTGTGGCCATGTAACTTCTTCCTTGCATTACTTTCTTCTCTTTTGCTACACAAATGCAATGTGATCCCAGCTGCAGGTTACTTTCACTTATCTGAACTGCCCTTCTCAAAGCTCTGCATTGCTGAGGGATGTGAGAAATTCTCAAGTGAGGAAAAGCTAAAAAGAGTAGCTTCCTTTATGTCCCTGGCCCTTGGCACAGAGGTCTTGCAGACGATGCTTTTCTCTTTGCAGCTCTCACCTTCTTGTAACCCAATCCCATTGTATTTTTCCAGTGTTTCCTGAACTGGGCTGTAAGAGCTGTGATCTAATTTAATTAGTGTGACCCTCTAGCACACATCTGCCATGGAAGTTTTTTTTTTTACTTTTTTCTGTGGGAATATTGAATTTGGAAAGTGGGGCACTTTTTACTGCTGCTCTTATAACATCAAAAGGTGCATATGCCATGTTTCTGTCAGTCAGCTCACTATGACACTTAGATTTGGATTTAACAGGTGGGATCCTTTCCAATTTAGGTCAGGTTCACAAATGTGTGGTTAAAAAGCCCTAGGGGCAGGAACTGCTGTGAGAAGAGCTTGTACCTTCCTTTTCTGTTGAACGCATCCGAGTACTCTGGTTTGAGATCTGTAATAAGCAGTGTGGTCTCATTCTCTTTGTAATTCTGTCTCTAGAGAAAGCAGTTGAACAGACACAGAAATGTAAAATACCTAGAAAGTGAACAAGTACAGAGTAAGCAGTGCCACTATTGGGCTCTATCTCAGCTTCTCTTTGTACAGAATTGCAGTGGGTTTGGCCTTTGATTTGAGAAGGATATTTCCCATGTACGTAAGCCATTAATCAAAAAATGAACTGTAGCATTTTGTTCTTGTATTTATTTCCTTTAAGAAAAGCTTCCATAGAGGAAAAGCTGTGTTGATCACAATTTTCCACAAAAAGGAAATCAGTGCTCCATTTTCCCTGTAGAAGTAGCCAACGAGCAGCAAGCATACCTCAGTGAAGGTATAACAACACTCTATGTGCCAAGAGGTTGATAAGTAACTTTGAAGTATCCAACAAAAAGTGAAGACAAACAGGATTCTGTCTCCACATTGCAACATAGCCATCCCACTTGGTTAGGCACTGAGTAAATGAAGCAGTAAAAGCTCGTTCTTCCTCCCGTATCTATTTGAATTAGTAATGAATTTCCATTTACTAACGGAATGAGAAGATGAAGAAAAATAACCTGACACTACTAAAAACAGCAGTGAAATAGGAGGTTTCTTGCATTCTCATTCATTGAAGTTAAGATTGGTTGGCCACTACCCTGCACTGAGGCCTTCTTTTGTCAGCATCTTTTAAAGAAAAGTGAAATGGCTGCATGAAATTCTCAGTGCGTATTTGTTGTTGCTCTGAAGCTGTTTCTATTTTCTGCATAATGGCAGGTGATAAGAGTAAAAGAGAGTTAAACACTTATGCTCAGCTGCAATTATTTTTTTCTTTGTGGCACTGGAGGCAAAGCTATTTTCTAATAAGCAGACATCTTTTAGGCAGAACATCAGGGTGTCGATAGGGACTGTCTGAGAATAATTCCTAAGGGTAGAAAAAGAGAATGTCATGGAGGTGTGGACAAGTACATCTATTCACTTGCATCTTTCTAAGATCAATTTCCTGATCTTAAGTTTCCTGCAGTGCAAAGTGGCTCAGAGTTTTGAGTAGCTAAGGATACTAACTTGTCAAAAACATTTTTATATAGCAAATGAGCTTTGGAAGAATATAAATATTTAAGTAAAACCATCGGCTAGACCACTGCCATACTGCACATGTTCTGTAGTGTAATTCAGTGGTGGCATAAAGTAAAGACAGTCTTGGTACTTTTTAATATAATTGAAATGGTCTTTAGGTCTTTAATGTTTGTGTTGCTGTGGTGGTTTGTTTGTTTTTAAAAATGTGCCCCCTCACACTGAATTAGGTAACTTCTTTGGAACATACATTGAGTCCTAAGGTTAATGGCTAAAAACATCTAAAGTAAAATATGGTAGGAAACTTTAATATGTTGTCTGTGATTAATGTGTTTCTCTCTTCAAAAGAAAACATTTATTAAAGCCTGTCCACATAAACAGTTCTAATGCAAGTCAGATCCCTGGGGGATCAGTAGTGGGAACAGGTTTCAGAGGTGGAAGAAGACAAACTACTAGATCTTTCACCAGCTGTGCAAATTCAGTTACATAAGTAAGATTTATTGTGATGAGGCAGGAAGCATTGTCTTGCAGGTGAAATGTTTTTTTTTATTAACTTCAGCAGAAGCATAGAGATTTAAAAAATCTTCTTCATCAAGAAGTAGGAAGACATGTTAAGCTGGCAGTGTGCTTAACAAAGCTGGAGTGATTATTTATATGTATTACTGACACATGCAGGACTCCATCTAACTTGGAGAAATGTAAAGACAGTGCTTTTGTACTTAAAAAAAAGTGACTTGATCTTTTTTGTTGTCTATCTATCTTAATTGTCTTTCTATCTTAATTATCCCAATTGTCAAAAGTAACAGAGCCACTGAACTGTAAGCTGCAGCAGCCAGTGAAGGTACTGAAATCAGCATTAGGAGTTGGAATCTGAATTCCATGCTCAGGAAACAGTGTGTTTCCTTCTTCCTCAAATGTCTGTGCTAAGGTGTCTGGACTTAATGGCCAAAATTTGGTAGCTGCTTCTAGAGCTGTTTAATTAAGTTATTTATTCTGCCTCGCTGTGTCATATGGGAAGTCAAATGAGTTATAAAAGTATAAAAGTAAAGTGAGAGGGGAAAGTTTTTTTTATCTGCTTTAGTATTTTATAAAATTTGTGTCTCTGTTACGGAGGGAAGAATGCAATGGAATGAGTGAGATTGAAGCCACACAGTGATTGTCACACCAGGCTGCGATGGAAATGCCTTGTGGAGAAGGCAGAGTGATCTGATAATAGTTTCCCTCTTCTCTCTAGGATGGCTTACTTGTGCTGCACTACGGCCTGGTGGTATCTCCGCTCACCATTCCTTAGATTGCTGCAGTGTCAGGACATGAAAGAATCCAAAGTCATGAAGCTCCTTCACTGCTGTTTTTCACCAAAGAATGCCATCGCATTTTCTCTGACAAGAAGCAAGTAAAAGAAACTACCACTGACTGCTGTATGCCTGTAACTTACATTTGACTTTACCACTGTTTTTTGTTGTTGCTTTCTTTTTTTGAAAGTGTTCTGTACATACAGCTATCAATTTTCACTCAGCTCAGGGACTTTAAATGCTCAGAGTTGCTGCATTTCTTTAAATACTTCCTAAACCCATAAGATCTCACAGGGTAAACAGCCTTTTCTCTAAGCTATGGGATTTTGCTTACTTCCTAAGTGTCTAGCTAGAACAGTATTCTCAGGGATGATCTTCAGTGGGCAGTACAGTGCATTCTGGGGTGGAAACAGTCATTGGGTGCAAAAAAGCTTGTAGTGATCATCTGACTTCAGATGTGATTCGGGAGAAGAAGGTGACTCTTTGATTGGAGACCAAAATAGGTAGGAAACAATGTATCTCAAACTTTATTCAGTTGTTTTTCTTGAAGAAAAACAATTTTGTTTGCACTTGAAAAATATTTGCTGGTAGTTTGACTTACATCAAATTGTGAGTCACACATCTCTAGTCTGAATGGAGGTGAGCTGGCTGTAAGCTGGTTAAACTATGCATGGAGGGGGGGAAAAAAGTAGCATCTCATTCTACCTGCTTGCTGTATTTAAAATAGCCCGATTCTGCTGTCATGTAAAATCTGTCAAATGACTTGACTAGCAGGAGCACAGGTTCCTTCGTTTTAGCACACAGCTTTCTAGCAGTAGTGAAAAATGGTAGCTTTTTCCACTCTTCCCAGTATGTGTTAGTGAATTGTAGTGGAGAGTGGGTTTGAAGGGTTAAATAGCATAGTGTGTGCCTCTTAGTACCACCCTTATGGAGGACAGTAGGTAACATTTTTGTCCATTTGTTTTAACATTAAATTACTAGGTTTTGTGACAGCTGTAGTATTTCAGTTCTGTTAAGTTTTTCATGGTCTCTTGTGCAGCATTAAGGAACAGAGCTTTCTGTGCAATGCTCTTGCTGCACGTTCTGTCTTACATGTGGGGATTCATGAAAGCTACTGTTAAGAACCAGGGTCCCTCTATAGTCGGTGTAGTGAAGGGAAGAAGATTCCTTAGTGAGACATCTTAGAGCACTTAAGTTAGCTCAGATATGTTTGCTTGCTGTCCTATTTCCTACAGTGCTGTCAGCATACTAATACTGGCATCTTTTGTCTAAAGAAAGCTTTCATGAATCCTTCTTCAGATCTTTATAGTAAGTGTTAAGTTTTGCCTGTGAAGGCAACATCACAAAAAAAAAAACGAATCTTATTTGAAGTAGTTCTTGTGATGCTTCTAAAAAAAAAAACTAACAAAGACATGTCTAACTATAATTGCCTATTTTCCCTTCAAAGTTTGTACGAAAGTAGTGTTTAAAATACATTAGAAAATTGAATTATTTTGTAAAGACTTTGTGAGTTGTGTTGATAAGAGATTATATATTGTAATGTTAAAATAAAATTTATTTTAGTCAATTTTAAATTGAACTCTCATTTCCATTTCATCCTCCTTTTGTCAGCCTCAAAGTTGTAGCAGTTCAACACTGAAACTGCTGGATGTGCTAAAATCACACATTTCAGTGAGGAAAGTTTAACTATGAAAGATGGTTTAATATCAGAATGTCCACTGGAGCTAACTGGTATCATGACCTGGAATAAAATGAGATCTCAGATGAACTATCAACACAGATACAGGACGAATAATCCTGTAATGGAGATGTCATCAAGCCCCCTCTGAACCAGATCTTTCTCTGCTGCTCTGATGATCCCAGCTGCACACAAGGTGTCTGGCTTGACAGTGCTGCCACTTCTTGTTTTATCGCTACTTACAGTTTTGTTTTCTGTAGGTCTCTTATAGTTGTATTTTATGTTGCAAATTATTTCCTAGTCCAGGCTCAAACTTCGTGCCTACCAAAGGACTTCGCAGAGTTTAACAGCCATGCAGAAGCTGATAGTTGATTCAAATTTATGTCTGTCTAGGATAATGCTGACTTTTGCATAATCTAGCTAAACCATCTGCTAAGTTGGTACTGTTCTGATTAAAGCAGTAACACTGTCAGAGGACTCTGCAGTATCTTTACGGAGTTTATCCACAAAGTAAACCACATACCATTTAAAATGAAAAAGTCAAGACTTTTCAATCTTCCAGTCACTTAATGATAGAAGAACTAGAAGTAAAATGCATAAAACTGCATTCAAAAACAAAAATGTTGCCTGTGAGCCCTTAGTGACGTTTTATTTCCCAATAATTTATTGTCTGCTTCTTTTTCTCCCTCAGCTGCCTCCACACAGCATATTCTTAGCAAAGTTGTCTTGGCTGAACATTCTGCTTTCTTCTACCTTAAAGTGTACCCTACAGGCACTGATGCTTTATCTGCTCTCCAGCTCCTGCTGCAGCCCCTGGGGTTCTGCTTGGCATACCAGCATGCAGTGGGGGTGACCTTTAGCAATTGTCAAGGCTGAAATGTGGGCTGTGCAGTTTCCTGCTGCATAATCAGCCTGCTTGCTTAAAAAGGTGCCAATCTTCTTCCAGCTCGGCCGCTGCTGTTTTATTTCTGTTGGTCTCCTTTTAACCTTGGCTTTCCTCCAGCCGCTAGTGGTTCTGATGATAGAATTGCTTCTGTAACAACAGGCCGCCTATGGGGTGGCGTCTCTGCCCTTGTGGGAGATGAGCCAGCCTCGTGCTCAGGAAGTGAGAGAATGTGGGCTTGGACTTGTGCACTGATTTACAGACGCTGTATCATTTCATTGCGTGATGAAATAACTCTGCTCTCATTTTATGGTTACCTATTTAGAGATGACATGGCTAATTCTGAGCTTACAGTTCTGCTGACTCCTAGCAGGAGAAGGCCGTGAGCTGTAGTGTTAGGAGCTCTCATAAATGCACAGTCAAGCTATGGTCAAGTCATGAGCACTGTGCCATGTAGGTTCTGCTTTCCTTGTGTTTAATCTGGATTTAGTGTAATAAGGTGAGTTTCAAGAGGCTAATAAAATGTGCAGCTGAGCTGCCTTTAAAATGGAGAGATTGTAATGGTGATGTATAAATATTATTTATTTTCTTAATATTGCTGTTACACTTGGACCTGAATTGTGCTGCCGCAAGACAAGCAATAAGGAAGCCAGGAAGTGCCTTAACACTTGTTTCCAAGTTTCCAAAGGAGTTTAACTGAAAAAATCCTTCAAGCTGTCTGTCTGTTACTGTGTATTATCTTTTGTTTTGAAGGGAGGAGGGCGAGGTTATCTACACAAGTCTCAACAGAGAGAGGTTACCAGGTGCCAACCTGAATGTTTATGTCTAAAATGCTGTTGTACTGCTGTGATGGATGCTTCTGGGAAATGGAGAATGTTGCAAACAGTGCCTTCTCATCACTACCTTTTTTTTTTTCCCCTACTACATTTTTCTGTAACTGTTTCAACACAAAGAGAAGAAAGGTGGTTGTAAGTTGAATTTTGCACGTCACTTTGGGACCTCTCCTGAATGAGCCAGCAAATCTTACATTTGCTTAAGTTTCAGAAAGGGGCCATAGATGCAGGTCAGCTGGTCAGATTCTGTAGTTTTTTGAGAGGTGGATAGTAATCCCTGATGTGAAATGTGATACTGATATACTGCCCTGCGGCTGCAGAATTCTTGTGAGGCTGTATCCCCACCTTTATTGTGTTTTGATTTAGTATGATATATTTGTGTCAAAGCAGTAGTGATCTGTAAAAGAAACATTTCCCCAAGTGAAAGGAAGATCTTGTTTTCTACTTGCTTGATAAAAATAATTGATTTGGAACTGTAAATCTTAGAAGGTCTGTTTTCTTCCAAGGGAAACACTACCACTAGAAAAGGGGATAGTGAGGATTTGGCAGAGATTATGAAGAAAGTAACACGTTCTTGGGGGAGTTGCTTTGCAACCCTTCCCATGTATTGTTGAGAAGGCACAAAGCAGTTCCATGATACCACAACATACTCAGAGCCTGCTGCTGGCAGTATGCTTTTCTGGAGGTGGTCCTTTCTTGTGTGCAAAGGGGACAGAGAGGTAAGAATTCCCTGGGTGGAAATCCTAACAATCCTAACATCCTAACATCCTCCATGCTGTGTTGGGTACATAAGGGCAGGCAGTTGGCAGGATGCTGCATGTATAACAGCACTGGTAACAGTACCTATTACCAAAAGAAGTATTTTTCTTCTGGAGTTGCCTTTAAAATTTTGTCAAATGATAAACATGGGGGCTGAATTTGTTCCATGCTACAGGTTGTTTCAGCTGTAAGCAGATAAATCCATTTGTGGAGAGTTTCATCAAAAGCAATCAGCTGGATTGAAGAAATGAGTAGCTAGGAGTTTTGTTTTGTTTTTAAAAAAGCCTATTTCAGGTTCCTCCCTGCTTTAGCTAGGCTTGCATTGCTCATGCTGTTGGAGTATTAACTTGAATTCAAAGAGTCAGGTCCCACTGATGTGGTCATCTGATCGCTCTGGCTGCTGGCGGGGCTGTATGTAGGTAACTCACTTGAGGATGAAGCTCTTTTTGCAGAGGTCTCTGCTAAAGAGCTGGCAAGAAGAGAATGGGACAGATCCAGCCCTAGGTGCCAGAAGAGGCTTTTCTCTAAATTGCCATTGATTCTTCTTGCAGAATAACAGGCTTCTTCCCCAACCTCAAAATGGAGGTGTTTTCCTTTTGTAAGAATGCAAATGTTTGTTTCCCTTGGCTTGTTTTCCTTTGGCTTAATCCCTAATGGAGTCCAGCATCCAAACAAGTGTAACTGACAAAACTGCTCCTTGTGCATAGTGGTTCTCCCAGCTTTTAAGGCACTGTACACCTCAGCACAGTTACTACAGAACCTCCAGTGGTGCTGAAGGGCTCTTGAATCCGAAATCCTGATGGAAACAATCTCTTCCATCACTGAAGCAGCAGGAATATGACCCAGACCTACCCCAGGCTGCATGAGCTGTCCCATCTCATCCTCGTGGAAATGAAATGAGCGGAGACAGTAAGCCACAGGGCGCAGCTACAGGGCCGGTGTTTTCTTCCAGGAAAATGCAGTCACACAGGCATTTGGCAGGAGCTTGCACCCCTGCATGGGGGCTGGTGTTCTCCCCAGCATAAAGGCAAGGCAGCATGACAAGAACAGCCATTCAGTACTGCTTCCCAGGCCAATGGTGCAGTCAGTGTCTGCAGCCGCCTTTTATTGGGAGGTCGTGGCTTAGCGGAGGTATAAATCTTTTAAGCAGCTGCAGTGTTCTTCCAGCAGCCCGAGCGTTTAACCCAATAAGAAAGACTGGGCCACAGCAGAGGCTCTATTCCAGCACCACAGTCTCATCAGAGATCTAGAAATGCAGGCATTCTCCACTGCAGCCCCTTTACAAAGAGCTGCATCTGGTTCCAAAGCAATGCCTTGTCCTCCCCCAGGCTCCTTTGTTCTCCTCCATGAATGCAGGCCTTCCACATCATTACTACCAAAGTAAATCCCAGCTTTGTTGGGAGCATGGAGCCAGCTGAGCAGGCAGGGAGCTGGACCAAGGCTTGGAATCAGTGACAGGTCAGGCCCTTCGTACTCAAGGGACAGACACAAAGCTGTGCTGAAGGACATCTGAGTTTCAGACTTTTGTTGTATCAGCTGCCTGATCCTATCTGCCTTCTCTTTTCCCTCTGCCTGCTGTCCCACAGGGATGCTGGTGACTGTCAGATATATCCCAGTGTCTCTGGGATGCTGAGGCAGGCTCTGGTGAGGTGGCAGGAAGGGAAAGAACTGCGACACCCCACTGGGGCAGCTGGGACAGTGGGACACTGCCTCCTGTGCTGCTACCTGTAGGGCCCTGCTGGCAGCCCTGTCCCTGCTCTCACGGGGTTTGTTTGGGAGATGGGTGCACCCTCTGCTCTTATGTTAACCTTGCCCAGGTATAGACTGTGTCACCTTCGATTGGGCATGCAAACACAAGCCGTTTGTAACCCAAATGTATGGAGGCACAACCAGCCATCTTGTGATACAATCTACAGCATCAGAGTTTTGGAGCAACCAAGGGTGACCCCTGCCATGGGAGGCCTTTCTCTCTGACTGGGCTGCCACAAACTCGGCGAAGTGCGGCTACTGCGGTGGACACCTTGGGATGAAGCCAGTGCACATCTCATGGCCTTCAGCAGTGCCAGCCCTGCCTCCACAGAGCCGCAACCCAATGACAGGAGCAGCTTGATGGGATTTTCCCTGTCATAAAGTTCTTTCTTGTCTGCCGGCCTTTGTGAGACCTTGGCTGTGGGGTCCATCACTGAAGCCATCACAGACAGGATATCCTTGATCATGACTATCTCCTGGGTAACTAGTGACAGAACAGGGAACGGCCTCAAACTGTGCCAGGGAGGTTCAGGTTGATAGGAAAGATTTTTCCTCAGAAAGAGTGGGGAGGCATTGGCACAGGCTGCACAGGGTGGTGGGGGGGGTCACCATCCATGGAGGTGTTCAGGAACTGTGGAGACGTGGCACTGAGGGATGTGGTTGGTGGGCATGGTGGGGATGGGCTGGGATTGGACTGGATGATCTTAGTGGTCTTTCGCAACCTTAATGTTTCTGTGATTAAGGGTGCTGCACACCACGTGAAGCAGGAGGAAAGAAGACAGAAGAGCTTGTTTGGTTCATGTAACTCTTTCTTTCTTTTTAATTTAACTTGTGCCTTACAGTAGAAGAGGAAAAAGTGTGAGCGAACAGTTTGCTGGTTCCAGGAACTACTCTGGCAACACTGAGAGGGCAGTAAGGTCTTGTGATGGCAACCTCGCCCGGGCACCGATGTGTAGCACACACACACACGCGTAGTCTCTGGCTCTTGCAGAAGCTGGCAATTTTAAGGCATTGAAAGAAACCTACAGTTGTAAATCCTACGTCAGATTTGGCACATGTTGGAAGGCTGGAGCTCAAGTGTGAATGTGGCGTTTGGCAGCACCCAGCCCTCCCTGCTGTACGTGGAGATGGGCACCGGGTGTTGGTTCCCGACCAACAAACCCCATGCATGTGGCCGGACTAATGCTACTGAGAAACAGAAAGAGTTGTCAGAACAAAAAAAAAAGACATTCCTTATAGTTTAAAATATAAGTGGCTCACAGACCAGAAGCGAAGTGTGTTTATGGCTATTTCTGTGCTTCTGAGTTAAAAGTGGATGGCTACGCCTTGAAGAAGAGGAAACACTTTAGCTACATATGGATTTGGACAGTAGGTGAAGGGCTGTAGCCTTAACCCTAGTTGTAGTTGAGTTCTGTTGCCCTCGCCACCCCCTCCCGAAATTGCAGTGAGTCCCCTCCTCGCTGCCACAAATCCCCGTGCACCCACAACACCCACCAGCATGCACCCAGCGACCCGTGTGGCCGCCACCTGACTTGAGAGGGAGCAGTGTGCTGAGCTCGGCCCTTGCTTTGCCAGAGGCTGCTGAGCCCTGACCATACAGGGGTCCTTGTAATCGGAGCTGCTGAGCACAACCCAGTGCCAAAAAGGCAATTAAAGGGCCAACTGAAGACTGCTCCCTCCCAAATGCAAAAGGGATGGGATCCCCACGATTACACTTTAGCATTTGCAATGATTCCTCCACGCACGTTGAATCTCTCCGTCTTCTTGGCAGTGGTTATGGTCCCATCAAGCATCCCAGCCTGACCGGATGGTATCTTGGAGGTCGCTCTGATCGCCTCTCTTTGCTCCTCTTTCTTGAAGGATGGAGTGGAGGAGCGTGGCTGGAAAGAGTAGGTGGGGTTGGGGAGGGGGTTCATGGCTGGAAGGCCAACGCTTCCCATGCTGAACAGGTTTTCCTCTCCCTCCAGCAGCTTCCTGCAAGCACAGCACAAGCAAAGGGGTTTAGGTGGGGATCACCTCACGAGACACCATCGCAGCACCAGGATGCATCTGATTTGGAGGAAAACAGACACAGGTCTGATTTTGGTGCCAGGCTTGTCAGCATGGGGCAGGGTATTGGACTGAACTAGACAGAGAGGGCCAGAGCAGCCTACCTGTAGGCAGCGATCTCAATATCCAGGGCCATCTTGACATTCAGTAGGTCCTGGTACTCCCTCAGGTGCCGAGCCATCTCGGTTTTAGTGTTGCGCAGGTCAGCCTCCAGCTGCCCAATGGTGTCCTGCAAGGTGGCAATGACAGAGGTTCTCAGGACTGTCTTTTGGTTTTGTTTTTTTTTTTTCCCCACAGCTGTTCTGCTCTGCACATCCCAAAAAGGGACTTGGGTGCTAACAGGGATGGAGAAGCAGTCAGAGTGCTGGGTACAGCTTGCAACAGCATGCAGCGGGAAGGGGCTCTAAACACTGATGGTTTTATATATTCTTCAGTAGGTTTAAACACCATCAGAGCAAGTATGGGGTTCAGTGAGACCAGACAAAGCATGCAGTGGGTGGCTGGGTCACAGTTGCAGGGCAATGGGAGGGAAAAGCTTGCACCAAGAGGGGAAGACCCAGTCCTCCCTGGCAAATCCCCTGAGCTGCTGGCCTGAAAGCAACAAAACTCACTCCCATGGGGGATCTTTCCAGGCCAAATGCTTTCCCATGTTGGACGCACTGCTGTGCTACTGAGGCTGCATGATGTGTATGGGCAATGAGTAAGCAGTTTGCAGCAAGTGCCTGCAGAACCTGCGGTGGCCACTGCAAACACCAGCTCCCATCTCCTACAGCCAGCTTTTTCCACTGCCTCTGCTGTAGCACTGAGCACCATTTAGCTCCTAATCAGGCACACTGTGCAACAAACTCCCAAGCACTGTCATACTCACAACAGAGTCTATGGGTCATGTAGAAAGAAACCGCTGTTCTGCAGCTAAATCAGTTGGAAGCACAGTGCTGTTTAACCCAGCTGCATTGTTGCTGTTTTTTTAATTCCAGCTTTATTCCAAAGATAAGTTGCTCCTACAATTATTCTTTTCACTCAGCATTAAGGCTATTCAGGAACATTATTACATGTAATCCTTTCATCCACTGCAGGAAATGTTGCATATTGTCCATTTCCACAACATTTGTCGAAGGCCCCAACTACCCAGCAAGACTGCAAGCAGCACAGAGCTGCAACCCAGCTTTCTAGAGAGCCTAACTGGATGTGGGCCCCATGACACAGCAGTACTTGGCGGAGGAACAAAAGCAGCCCTTGAGTATGATGTAAGGCTGTTGTTTCATTATCAATAAGGAAATGGCTTGATTTGGAAATCAGAAATCACTCAGTAGCCACATAATACAACAATCTCGGGATTTATTTCATTCCAAACCATGGATGTTTTCCCTGTAATAAGAAAAAGGGGTCATATTGTACTAATGGAATAGAAGATACAGAGTGCTCAGTGTCCACCCCATGAATCCTTCCAAGGACACAGAATGCTGGGATCTGTGTCTGCAGAGCTCCAAGGTCTGCAGTGCTGGTGCCAAGAGTTGGCCTCGGCCAACTGCGGGCTTCGAGGAATTACCTACGGTGGTGGGGAGTGACAGCAGACTTTGGGGGCAGGGATGGGGCCACATCCCCAAGCAGCACGGCTGTGTGCACAGAGGTCTTTGTCCCCTGCGACAATAGGCTTTGTAGAAGGGTGTCCATGCTTGTCCCTCCCAAAAGGCCTTTCCTGCTTCCTAGCGTGCTGAGTACGAAGGAAGGGCAAAGGCAGCAGGCAATGGCCAGGCAAGACGGATGGAAGCCCTGTACCGGGGAGGAGGCTGCAGGGATGGGGGCGCTGCGCAGAGCGGGGGCACCGCAGCCTCGTGGGGTGGGCGCAAGACAGCAGTGCTGGGGCGGTGCGGTGCGAGGAGCCGCGATGGAGGAGATCGCTCGGGAGGGCAGCGAGGGACGGAGGGGACCCGCTCACCTGCAGCCCGGCGGCCTCCGCGCTGTGCCTTTCCTCCAGCTCCTGCAGCTGCCGCTCGAGGGACTCGTGGGCTCCGCGCAGGCTCTCCATCTCCACCACCCGGGCCTGCAGCTGCCGGCGGCACTCGCCCGCCTCACGACGGCTGGCCCGGACGGCCTCCTGGCTGCGGGCCGCCCGCTCGTGGAGGCTGGCGCAGCGGGCGCGGTACCAGTCCTCGGCCGCCTGCAGGTTGCGGGCCGGCAGTGCCTCGTACTGAGCGCGCAGCTCCCGCAGCGCAGCCGCCAGGTCGGGCCGCGCCGTCGGGGGCCCGGAGGCCGGAGGAGCGGAGGCGCGGAGCGCGGCTCCCAGCTGGGCCAGCTGCTCGGCGTGGGCGCGCCGCAGCTCCGCCAGATCCTCCCGCAGCGCCTCCGCCCGCCGCTCCAGGTCGGCGCGGTCTCGGGCCGCCCCGTCGGCCGCCTGCTGCCGGGCGCGCAACGCCTGCTCCGCCTCGGCGCGACCCCGCGCCTCCTCCTCGCAGCGCGCCCGCAGCCGCTGAGTCTCCTCGGCCAGCCGCGCCCGCTCCAGCGCGGCCTGCGCCCGCTCGCCGTGTGCCTCCTCCAGACGGGCGCGCAGGGCCCGCAGCTCACCGCCCAGCAGCTGCCCCAGCCGGCGCGGTTCGGGCGGCAGCCGCCTTAGCTCCGCCAGCTCGCCGGCCAGCGCCCGGTTGCGCTCTTCCAGCGCCCGCACACGCTCGATGTAACCTGCGAAGCGCTCGTTGAGGCCCCGCAGCTGTTCCTTCTCGCTGGCACGGCGCGGCTCAACGCCCTCGGTGCGCAGCGGGGCCTGGGCGAGCAGGCGGCGGGAGGAGGCGGCCAGCGCCGGCGCTTCCACGCTGTAGCTCATTGCGGCGGAGAGGAGCGAAGCGAGGCGGGCGGCGGCGGAGCGCTTATGTACGGCGGGGCGGCGCGGGGCGGGGCGCGGAAAGCTCCGGCGGGGGGGTGCGGAGCGGAGCGATGGGATGCCGGGAGGTTGCGGTGGGATGCGGTGCGGAGCGGTGGGATGCGGGGGAGGGGCGGTGGGATGCGGGCGTATCGGGGCGCGGAGCTGCGGCGGAGCCGCCGCGGAGGGAGGAAGCGGGAGCTGTCCGGCGGGCGTGGTGCTGAAAGGCTGCGGCGGGCGGGTGCGGGGATAGAACGTTGGGTTGGTGCATGGGTGGGTGGGCGGGCGGACGGATGCATAGATAAGTGGATAGAAGGGTGGGTGTAGGAGTGGACGGACACACGGGCAGAGAGATGGGTACGGTCAAACGCACACAAAGAGCCAGGTGGTTGCACAGGCACACAGAAAGGCACGGACGCACTCACACACACACGTACACATGCTGAGAGGCAGACAAAGGGAGGAGCAGAAGTGCAGAGAAACGCGCAGAGACGCACAGGCATGGAGAGACAGAGAGGCATAAAGAAACAGTCAGAAATGCCCAGGTGGAGAAACATAGGCCGACACGCAAACAGGCAGGCACACCAATGGGTGGGCACACACCGTGTACGTGCACAGAGTACTCATCCCCACCAGTTCTGAAGGGAAGCCACACTGTGCACTTGTGCCAGAGTGACAGTGTCCTGGGTGCTAGTCCCTGCCCTGCACAGGATGAAACATGGAGCTGGACTTCCTGCCGCACATCCCTTCTGCATTGATCAATGAGATGGAGCCTAGTTCTCTCGCTCCTCCTGTCCCCATTTGTCCTCTCAGGTGACAAGAGGATCATGTCAGCAAGGTCCAGCTGGTGAGTCAAGAGGGCAAGCAAGCCAAGACTGGAGAGAGTCATTGCTTCCATAATAGCTGCTGCTGTTTCAAACGGATCAACTAAAGCAGGAGGGTTGGTGCCGCAGCTCAAATCCCCTCAAGATCAGAACTTTGTCACTACGATGGCTCCAGAGAAAGCCCTGCAATCTTGGCAACAACTGTGGCTTGTACAGGAGTCCATATCCCAGCTGGCACACTTGGAAGGGGATCACAAGGCAGAAACATCCCTTTTCCTTGCGAGTGAGGTGGGTGCAGCACCACACACACTACTGCTCACTGCTGCAGCAGGCTGGTCCCAGATGTGCTGTTGGTAATGGGATGCACGTGCATGCATATAAATCCTGCCTAAGTCTTGTGCATCTGCCTTCTAGAGTATGGGAGGAATAAGAAGTGTCAGCCAACAGACAAAGAAAAGAGCCAGGAAGTATAAATACAAGAGACTTGGCTTGTGCGCTGCTTTCCAGGACTCAGATCTGCTTGCAGCTAGCTTTCCTAGAAGCATTCTGTCTTTCTGAAGCCCATTTTAGAACAGCCATTGTGAGGCTGCAACACTTGTATCTTCCCTGCCCCGTCTCATCCCTGGAGGTGCTCAAGGCAGGGTTGGGAAGGCGCTTTGGGCAACCTGATCTAGTACAAGGTGTCCTTGGATGTAACAGGGAGTTGGAACTGGATGGTCTGTAAGCTCACTTCCAAACCAAACCATTCTGTGATTCTGTGACCGAAGTGCATGTCTTCTGGTGGTAGAGCAAGCCCTGCAGCCTCAGTCTATGCCCCACAGTACCCACTAGGCAGAAATCTTCACTTTGATTGAGGTTGGTTGTTTTAAGTCTTTCACATCCTCACACACAAATGTGTTTCACCACTTCCTCGACCTCTGTTGTTTTGCATTACCATATTGCAAGTGAGGTTTCTTCTACCAGCAGTAATTGTTTGAGTAACTAGGATGTCACCAGCTATGCTTAGTTAAGTGGTATCATTGTTATGACTTTACTATGGTGGTTATTACTGATGATGATGAATGCTGTTCTGGCTTGCTTTTATCTTGGTAAAGCAGAGTGCAACCTTTGCTGGCCTTCCCACTTCTGCTGATTTAGTACTGACATACAGATTTGCTCTAAAAGCAGTTGGGAGCATCACAGTTTCCTACATAAAAGAAAAAATAATAACAAAAAAGAAAAATCTGCAAGGGCTGCTGACATCCATAAGTAAAGATCCTAGGAACAGATCCCTTTGCCTCCAAGTAGATGAGATTTACTTACCTGAAAGAGTGATCAGGCAGTGGAATGGGCTGTGCAGGGCCCCTGGAGGTGTTCAGGGAATGTTTGGACGTTGTGTTGAAGGGCATGGTTTAGTGGGAACTATTGGTGATAGGTGGATGGTTGGACTGGGTGATCTTGTAGGTCTTTTCCAGCCTTGGTGATTCTTTGTGATTCTGTGATTTTCTCGAGTCAGAGGGGAATGAGGCTACGGGAATCAGATGGGATCTGAGCCAGCTGCCAGTGTAACTGCTGAGAGCATGTCTCTGAAATTATTGATTCGGAGGAGTTTGAATCAATAAATGATAACAACTGGCTTCTTTCCCGCAGAGCAAAGATTTGGCTCCAGCCCATCAAACACTGCTTTTGTCAGAGCAGGAAGGGGGAGCAGAGACCTTGGGATCCACTCTGCATGAGCTGCCAGTTAGTTGAGCTGAAACCCATCCCAGGTTGTTGGCACCCAAACACAAGCCCCTTGTGAGGGCCTTTAACACCCGGCGGAGGTCTTGGGGGCTGACTTGAGCTGCAGTGTGACCGTGCCCTCGAGGAGCTGGGTCCCAGAAGTCTGGTGTGTCCTTATGCAACACAACTCAAGTTCCCTAAACTTAGCAGAACAAAGAGGGAGGAAGGGGGGTATCATTGTAACATTTTGTGCAGCTCTGCCCATCACACTGTGTTGTTTGATGCACAGGAAAGGCCTGGAGAATCCATTTGGCAGAAGGGGTGGGTGTGCACCTCGGGCTCCTATGAGAGCAAGAAACAGCTTCCAAGCTGAGGTCTTGGCTGCGACTCTGCAACGTGCTCGCCTGCTGATGGGGCTTGTTAATTGCTTTATCTCAGGAGCTGCGTTTAGCTTTGGGTTGTGATGGGAAGCTGTCCTTGTAGCTGCGCACACAGCACTTGGGATGCACACCTCCAGCCCGGTTTCCAGCGCAGCCCATTAAACCCACGCTGCGGGTATTGTTTCACCGCCTGGCTTCGCCTCGTTGGTGGCCCAGGGGGGAAACGGTTCTTGGCTGCTGAACCAAGGGGGTCTGAGGGAAAAAGGCAGATCCGCGTGTCTGCCATCAGCCTCCCGGCACGGGCGGGTCACACACACACACACACAAACACCGATGGAAACGCCAGGCTGGCTCTGCTGACTGCCTCCAGCTGGGGAGCGACTCAGGACTTCGCCCGGGACGGTGAGAGTTTTTCTGGGAAAGAGCAAAGTAGCGGCGCACGCCGTTCCCTGGGCCGGGTCCCCGGTTCTGGCCGTGCGGCTGCACCGCGTGCGGGCACTTTGCCGACGCTCCCTTGCCGCCCGCGCGCGGCGGCCGGCCTCGCACACTCTCCCCGCTCCCTGGCGCCCGGAGGGGGCGGGGCTGAAGCCGCGCATGCGCAATGCTGCCGCCTCGGCGCTGCGGCAGTCGTGCGGGGCAGTTCTTCCGAGCGCGGCGGGAGGTGAGGAGCGGCCCGGGCGCGCGGGGGCAGTGCGCGCGTGTGGGTGCGCGTGCGCGCGCCGGGAGCGTGGCGGGGACCGTTGGAAGCGACCGTTCGGAATTGGGGGGGGGCAAGGGGGAGAAACGGGCGGGGGGAGCCGCTCCTCTCGGGCGCGCAGCCGGGGAGGGGGCTCTGCGTGGAGGGGGAGCGCCGAGAGCGGAGCTCCGGCAGCGCGCCTGAGGCACTTCCCCTTCGGCCGCCGAAGGGAGGCACCCGGCGGCCCCGCCGCCGCCTAACCGTCCCGAGCCGCTCTGAGTCACCTCGGCCCGCGGGCGCCGGACCCCCTGCGGCGGGCTGAGCCCCGCGCCGCCCCTCCGACCGCGGCCGTAGCGGCGGCGGAGCCCGAGCAGCACGCGGCCGCTGGAGCCGAGCCGCCCTCGTGCCTCTGTTCCGTGCCGCAGCTGATGCCGCGCGGTGGGAGCGTGCCCTCCGTTTTCCCGGGTGCCGTGGCGGGCGGCGCGGTTCCGTGCCGTGCGGGATGCTTTAGGCGTTCCTGCGCTGCGGGGTGGTGGAACGCTCGCGTTCGTCCCGCTGCTGGCTTTCACGGGGCTGCCCGGCTGGATGCCCGGGAGCCTCTCGGAAACGGCCTTGGGAACGTCGCCCCCCGAGGCGTGTTGGCTTTGGAAAAGTTCCTGTTTTGTTGTTGTTGTTAGTTCTGGGGGATCTGAACCGCAAAGATCGCAGTGCGCCTTCTGTGCGTGAAGATGTAGCCTTACCTGCCTGCCTCAGCTCTAACGCCTTACCGCCGGCTCAAACACGCCGTGTTGGCGGTCGAACCAGATGATCCGAGGGGTCTGTTCTGACCCTAACGACTCTATGGTTCCATTGATCCACCCGGCTGTTTGCTTTCGGAGCTGGGCAGTACGTGGTGACTAGTGAACACATGGGGGGGATGGCAAGACCTGCAAGCCTTCTTAGGTGCTGCGTGGCTTTGCTGAAAACCAGAAGCAAAACTCGAAGCTACGTGTTGATCTTCAGGTTGTGCTGCGTTTGTCATGATGGCACAGAGGCAAAGCGTTGTGTTTTAACTGCAGGCTGGTCAGCCTGGCTGTGGGGTCTGTCACAGCCCGTCAGCCTGTGTCAACCTAAACATACTTTAGAGCAGGGCTGCTATTTAAAATAATCTATTGCCATTAGTCCTGACTCCGAAAGACCATTCAGGAACTTGCTGGTTTGATTAACAGCAGTTGGAGTTTGTTCAAGCATGGACGTTGTTTCATTATATAGTACAATACAACCTTTACTCTGTATAGCGTCATTCAAGCAAACTGTATTGCAAAATGCACCGCTGAATTACTTTTAAAACGTTCCATTGAGTGAAGTACAATTGCAGAGACAAACGGGGAGAAAAGTTGTAAGAATGGGACAACTGTTTTCAGCTGAGGTTTGAAATTTAGAGCCTGTTGGTACATTTGCTTTGGTTGCATTAGTGTTATATACGCTGTTTCTAGGATATACGCTAGCAAAAAAAATCAGGTGCAAGCTGAAATTTTTTCAGGCAAGTTTCCACTTTATAGGCAACTCCTAATAGTAACAAAAAGAGAAGCCCTTTAGTTGTTACCATTTGCAATGTTTGATTCCCAGTATAACTTGAAAGTTGATTAACCCTTCCTAAAACAACTAGAAATATTTGTCCTACACTTTTTTAACATCACGGGGTGTGTTTGTAAAAAACCAGAAACCTCAGTTTGATGTTTACTGGTAAACGCTGCAGTATTGTACTCTTTAGGAAAACACTGAAAGGAATGTTGCTTTTTCCTTAAAGTTACACATATGCTATTTGTGCATCTAAAGTTAAAAGGAAGCCAACTCTTTAAATATGATGTTTAAATGGTGCTTATAGAAAAGGCAGATAGGTAGGAGGCAAGCAAATAAACCTGTGATTTGTGGTTCAGCTTAATAAAATAATGCTTCAGTTAAAAAATGAAATGTGGCTTGTTAGTTTGCAGTGAGCTGTTATCAGGAGATGGCCTGGGGCTGGCAGGAGGGTTGGCTGCTGGTTCCCTGGGGCAAAGTGAGCTGACCCACAGCCTTTGAGTCCTGCCTGGGTTGTGGATTCTGACTCACAGTGAAGTGCAGGAAGAAGGGCTGGCTGCAGCTCTGCCCAGACAATGGTGAGTGAGAGGCTAAAGTGGGTGTGCTCAGCAAACCTTTCGTATAAATTGAAAATGAGGGAATGCAGTGGGATCGGGTTAGGTCAGTACAGTGCAACCTGCCATTGCTTGGACGCTGCTGGAAGCCCTGTGGAGGTCTGTAATGATCCACAGAAGCGTTATGGTGTAGGAGCTACTTGGCCTGAGGAAGGTGGATTAATGGTCTCCAGCCAGGCTGCAGTGGAAAGTTGTCATAGGAACTGGCTTGCTGTTTGGCAGGGCCTTGCCTTGTCTTCAGTCCATTAAAAGCTCACCTCTGTTACTAATCACCTCGGGATAAGAAGGGCCGCTGCCACCCTGCACAGAGCCGTGGAGGGGACAGGCACATGGGCTCTACCCCGAGGGAAGCCGAGGACAGCCCAAGTGGTGCCCCCTGGGACGAGTTCACAGAGCTGCTCTGCGCCGTGTCCTTGCCTCGGGATGGCTTGCCAACGTGGGTGTCCTGATAGAAAACAGCTGTGGTTTTTTTAGCAATACGAATAATGGGATGGAAAACTGAACAGAATGTGCCCGGAGTGGAAGTCTTGTCTGGCTCTTTGGGATGAGATGTTACTAAGTCACCGCGTGGGAATTCTTCGCTTATTGTCTGTACTCCATCTATTTTTTAAATTTTATTATGTCAGCAACACAAGCATTTGAAATGGCTGCAATCTAAGTCTCCAGAAGCTGGCTGTTCTGTGTTTAAGCACATCTTCACACATTTGCAAAGTGTGCATTCATATAAATATTTCTTACTCTAAAACATCTGTGTCGCGCTTCTAAAGAAATCACTATTATGTGTCATGTTATGATGCTCGTAGCAGTGATCTGTATTCTGTTTTTTAATCACTATGACTCGTTTACTGGAATGGTTCCTAAAACCTTGGACTGTGTACTCTGCATAGAGAGTGCGTATAACAGGACTCTGCTTAACACAACCGCAGAGACCATCCAGTGTGCACAATAAATAGAACTTAATGTACAGTAAATAGACCTTAAGCAACATCTGGAAAATATTGCGTAGGTATTTCAGGTAGCCACTGTAAGCAATTGCTAATCCAAACCTGGCTACACGAGGGTAGTTGTTACTAAGTCTTATGAATGTCTTTGCACAGCTAAAAAGGTGCTTGGGAGACCTGGGCATGCAAAGGTGTGATGGGGGAAGTACTTACTTTTGTATGATGGAGCAAGATCAAGAAGGGAACCTGAGTAATTCAGCCTAAAAACCCCCGTCTGTCAAATCTGACGACTGCCCAAACGGCCAGCAGTGTGTGCTCCGTACGGTAAGGCCAGGAGCCGATCTGCTCTTACTTCCTCAACACTTGGGTCCCCACGTGTGTGAGCACCGATGGCTGCATGCCAGCCCGCGCGGTCCTGTTGCTTTTTCAAGTCTGGTGCAGAATGGCAGAGGCTAAACTTGTTGCTTGCGGTGACTCTCGCTTATCGTTCTCAGGGCATGAATACCTGCTGCTTTACCAGCACAGCCAGCCCTTTTTTGGTAGTTTCGTCAGGGAGAGGGTTCTGTCTGAGCCAGGGAAGTGAAACCCCGCTGAGCTTGTTTGTACGCTGCTTTCTGTTAACGTGCAAGTAAAGAAGGCATGCGGGTTCTTATCCTGTGCCTCTTACCAGTGGAAACCTCTTTAAATTCTGCAAAGGTGTGAGGTGCATTAAATGTGGAGAGCAGGAATTGCAGTAATGAAATATACCTGTAGTGGTGATGCTGGGACGTGAATGGTCTGTTCATTTCTCTTTTGAAAATAAAGGATGCACTGCTTCTGTGGAGCAATAGAAGAAGAAAGGGAGGCCCAGTCAGTTGTCAGTCTTTAGAGATTGGAAAGTGGCATCAGAGTGAAGTAAGTTGGACGGATGTGTGGGGACAGTGTACCCTAGTGCTGCTTGTGATGTACTTAAACTGGAGTTGAGAAGTTTCAGTGTCCAAAACTACCATTCCCTCTCATCTTACCGCTTGCAATTTGTTTAAAAACAAAGTTCCTTCAACAGAGGTTGAGGTCATTATGCAGTCTAAACTTACCTTAATTTAGTTACAGATTATTCACAATTCCCAGCTGTGGTCCAGATATTTTCAAAGGCCTACTGTTTTGCACAAATACTTACTACTAGATTATCATTTAACTTACTTGGCACATTTGGTTCAGCGGAAGGGGGAAGAGAGGCTTCCTGTGTGCGTTTCTATGAGAGGCTCTGGAGTAGAGTGGTTTTCCACTGTTGACTTAAGGACAGCCCTTTGGATTAACTGGCTTTGACCCAGGCCTTGTACTTCTCTGTTTTAATACTTGCATAATACATAAAACACTTGAGACACATTATTGCTGGATTTTTCAGGAAGCCAATTCTCGCGGAATATGCTGTGAAGGTGCATTTCCAAAAAATCTTCTTCCAGCCAGGATGGTCCAGCTTTGGCAGCCATGCAGGGTAGCTCTGGGCTGTGGGACCTACTGAGTGGGTTGCCCCTTCCTTGAGTGAGCTGCTGCCCTTCCCCAGGCAGCAGCGGCTGCCTGCACTGCTGCAGTAGCAACAGCTGCATCCCTTCTTTGTGCATCCGGCTCAGGAGGAAGTGGGCTGCTGGTGAGGTAGGGTTTGCAGCTTAAATTGGTATTCGTTATCTCCTTTGCAGAACAGTAGTAATGGGTGGTAATCAACTCACGTGTTACTGCTTGGACTGAGCTCTTCTTGGCCTTTGCATCAAATGTAGCACATCAGGCCATGGCATATAACAAGATGAGCTTTCTATTCAGCTTCTAAAATAACCTAGAACAGAAGGTAAATTCCAAAGAGGGAAGACTGATGGTTTAGTATAAATCATGCCAAAATCCTAAGGCCAGCTGAATTCAGCTGGTGTTTGGGTTGGTTCAGCTGGCAATGAGTTGCACATAGACATGGACAGCAAAGATTAGGAACGTGGGGTCAGAGGAGAGCATGTGAATGTTCTGCCCTCAGAAACCCAAAGAAGTGCTGAGTGAGATGTATGCCACTGCTCTGTAAACATAACACAGCCATCGCCAGTAGTAGCATTAAAGGCTAAGAGCAGGTAATTTTGGAAGTCTCTAAGTGGAACCAGTAGCAGTTAAAAGCAAATAATCTTTCTGGATGTTGGTGTTCTTAGTTTTCTCTGAGTTTTTATCTTTTTTTTTTTTCTTTTTTCTTCTAAGGAAGAGCTGCATGTGTTTGATGTCTGCAGCTCACTCATTTGGATATTACAAAGCCATTCAGACTCAAGACTGTGCATAGATGTGTCTTTTGAAGTCACAGTAGATGACTGCAAGGATTAGTCCTGAATGTTCTGGTTAAATCATGTGCTTTCTGACATGTTAGTGTTCATTGGGAGTCTTTTAGAGTATGGATGCCTGCAGTAGTTACATAGTTGTTTCTTTTTCATTGCTTGTTCATTTCAATTCATTTCATGTTATTCTATTTATGTGCTGCTAGGTTGGGATGAGTTCATTCCCTGAAGAAAACCAATTAGTTGAACATAAATTTCAGGTGCCCTGAGCATCTGTTAGCTCGAAGCTGACCCTGGAAACTACCCTTCCAGTCCAGTTCCTGTAGCTTTGCCATCATTGTAATCCAAGTGGCTGAGTGGTGTTGGAAAGAGGAATTGAAGATAGAAGCAAGCCAGACTGGTAAATCATCTGTTCGCTCTGTCTGGAAACTGAGGCAGGAATCAGATTTCAGTTTCCACTTCACATTGCAAGCATCTGTCAGTTGGTGCACTAGTGGTGTTTAAGGGCACCAGGAAAGTACCTGCCGTGTGTCTTTGGGTGTTTAGGGCTGGGTACTGCATTTCCTTTGTTTAACAAAAAAAAAGGAAGGAAAAAAAAAAAATGTTGCTGAAAGCCAAATACGTGTTAATGGGGTGTCTCTGAAGATGAAAAGTGCTCAAGAGGCATTTCTTTTCCTGTAATCCAAAGCAGGGCTGCCAACAAGTAGTACGGTTAAGGAAAGAATGATAAAAATGGAGGTTTGCTAATTAAATCTCTGGATTATTCAGGGAAGTAGACACAGAGTCCCTCTGCTCAGTTCTTCAAAATACCTTCCCTGCCCTGAAGTGTCAGTGCTAAGCAATGACTAGTGTACCAGTAGATCTTCTACTGAATCCTTTTTAGTCAAGAAATTTAGCTTACCTGTACTGTTACCTGCTTGGTGACTGCAGTCATACTGGGTAGAATGCATTACGCATGCTCCAGTGTTTCTTCATATCTTGTGGTTGTAAGCACTGAAGTGGAGTAGTTTCACAGAGCATGAGTATGTTCAGAAAAATGTCTGGTGCTGGAGTCATTAGCAGATGTGTGTGATATTTTGGAGCAAATTTTGTACAAACTGGGAAGAATGTTACTTGCTGTGATCTGAGATAAAATAACAGTATGTTGTGTTCAGTAAGCTGGGGATTTCTGTCGGTTCTGGTTCAGGGAAATAACAGTGTGGCCTTCCTAAGAGTTTTTTAAAAACACATTTGTGGTCTAACCTTTCCTATTTTCCTTTGCCTTGGCAATAGATTAGGCAGGTTCTTAACCTCTTCTGTTATGTGTATTGTAACTTCTCTTGCAATATTGCACTGACAGTTTGATGAACCAAGGCCAAGAAATCTGCTAGCTATGCTTGAGCAATCATGAGGGAAGGGATGATAAAACTCAACAAAGTTTTACTTGTCTGCTGCTCATTTTTCTTCGCAGCCTTGTAGCAGGTAGATATCAACAAAGTAATAAAAAACATTTGCAGTTTTTATAAATGTATGTGTTCTAGTGTTGAGAACAAATACTTGGTGAGGGTAGGACATGCAGAGAGTTGTCTTTCCAAAGTCCATTGTTGTGGTCTTCTAGTCTTCACTAACAAGTTACTTCGTGTTCCCCAAAGGCAGAAGTCATGGCCCAAAGGAGGGTTCAGTGTTGGTAACTCTCAGCTCTGATTTTGGGGTAACAAGGACCTGCTGACGGTGCTGCTTTAGTTCTTTTTTAATGTTCTCTCACCCTTCAGGCTAGTACGTTTCTTCCAGGTCACAGCTGCAGGAGTGGATTTGTTGCTTCATCTGTGTCCTCTCTGAGCGCAGTCTGTGTTGGGACAAGTACAGGGAGAACACTGTGTGTACCCTCCTCAGCTCCTGCCAGGGAGCAATCTCCTGCGTCAGCAGGATTGATTTGGTGTATTAAAAACTAGTGAGCTGAAGGGTCCGTGGAAGTCTGGTTTTGTTTTCCCCAAATGAATGTAGTGTTTTGTGTTGTGCTTGGGCAGGATTGCAAAAAGTTTGTGAAGAAAAGAAAGGAGTTCATACTGTTAGAGAACAGTATAATGTAGGCCTTTGGTATCAGTTGATAAAGCTGAGACAGTTAGGTTATCATAGGAAAGCCAGAGACTGAGCAAAAGCTCAGTCATCAGAGGTGTTGGGTTACTTTGCTGATGAATTGAGTTACATAGGTTGCATAAGAAACGCTGTACGAATTAGCAGACCTTTGGAAGAGCATAGGAATACTGCAGAGAAGGTGTTCATAAAATTGATTTACTCACGGAGTTTCCTGAAGTGATGCCTCAGTACTGCATATGGCAAGATTAAATGAGATCTGGGGGGCCGATAAGTGTAGTTGGGGACACTGTTGTGCCCTAAGGATAGGTTTGTCATTTCATTTGCAATCACACAGACTATAATTACTACATTTACCTCTGATTAAAAAAACAGGTCAAAAAAGGAACAAATTGTGCTCTCTGTATGCAGAGGGAACTGTGCACTGCTAGAACTTTGAAACGCCTTCAGACTTCACACTACTTGCCTTGTGGCTGCTCTGCCTGTTACTGATAGGTAAGATCTCAAAAGGAGAGACCAAATTTATATGTAAGCAGGGATGCAGGGAATGGTGCTGGAAAACAGAACTGGTAGCAGTGGGAAAAGAAGAGTTCTAACTGATTTTGACAGGGCAACTCTTGAGATTACCAAGTCATCTTAGCTGTTGATCTCAGCGTTTATTTTCAGTAACTTTATGAAAGAAAGTTGAAGCACGCCAGCTTCTTTGCTGAGCGGCACGTCCCTGGGCTAGTGCTGCATGCGATGCCCGTGGGACTGGTGTGGAGCAGCCAGCTGGCTCACTGCACCTGGGCTGGGCAGGGACCGCTTCCAGCCCGCAGAGATGGGAACAGTCTCCAGCCTGCGGGGATGGTTCAGCTGCTGATTCTGCTGTTGCATCTGCTTTTGCAGCTTGTAAACATGTACAATGGAAGAGACTTCAAGTGTCTTTTAAAAATCATCCTTGTTTTCCCTTCCACTTTGAAAGATTAGAAAAAAAGTCAGAATAAGCTTTCAGGATCTTTGCTTTTTCTATAACATTAATGAAACAGGGACCACGCTCTTCAAAGACAAGAGGTGTCTTGTTTTTCTTACTCTAGTAAGCACTGTCAGTAAGGGAAGCCAACAAAAATGTTGTCCTCCCTCACCTTCCGCATTTAGAAGATAGAGAGGGCTTTTGGCTGTTTGCGTTATCCAAGCTGACCTAGTTGCATGCTTTCAGAATGACTGTGTGCCTGATCTGAGCTTTGCAACTCAAATACTTTGTTTTTACCATCGCACTGCTGGAAGGGCTCATTAAGGCTGTACTTGCTTCCTGAGACACAGCAGAATCGAATGAAAAGCATCATTGTCTTGAAACACCGTGATCTGCCGCCAAAGGAGTTGCTGTTGTATAATCTCTATTAGCAGGTTGGAGTGGCAGTTGTTCCTTGGTCCGAAATTGGTATGTGGAGTGATGGCTTCCAGTTTTCTCTCTGGGGACGGCACAACTCGTCTTGCTCACTCTCTTTGCGGGTCACAGACTTGTGTGATTGAGCCATCATGATCCGGTAGCAGCTTCTTACGCAAGCTTGAACACCAGGGGTGTTTCGTAGAGGTAGCGCTTGTTAACAAAGCAGATTGTTAATAAATAAAAAGATCACTGTACATACAATGTTTCAGATTGTAAAAAAGCAGTAGGGGTAGAATAGAAAAGTTTATTTTGGCTTTCCTTTTTAATTTGTGGAATTCAGCATGTTCATTTCTGTGCTGACATTTCTGCCTTTTGTGCTATTTGTGTTAACCTGCAGCTCAGCTGGCACTCTGTTATGCTTCATCTTTGTAGTAATAAAATTAGGATCTGGAGATATCAGACACGGAGCCCCCATTATAGTGGGCATCTGCATCAAAGCTTACCTCTCAGTTTTAAGCTAAAACATATACATGGGAATTCCTAAATATTTCCTTTAGGGTAGACTTTATCACAGCAGAGAGATCAAATTCATGTCTGGATTTCAATCTTTTAAGACCTTGTGCAACTAAAGCAATTGTTTACGTGAAAAACAGCGTGAGCGAAGTATTTGAACTATCTTCTGGGTTTCTTACTGGAATGTAACAGCTGGAAACAAGCAGCAGTTAGAACATGATGTTATTAGCCAGGTCTATGCTTGCTGTTGGCATGTGGTCAATTGGACAACAGCTTGGGAACCTCTGCAGCTGTGGTTGCTGCAGGCTGCTGAGCTCCTTTCCTGCAGAAGGCCTCTTAAGGAAGTGAGTGGCCCAAGAAGAGCCTTTGTTTGTCCATTCATCTTCTCTTCAGGTGAAACCTTGGAGGTTTCCCCTCAAGATTGCTGATGTCTCAGCCTCTTATTCCACTCCAGTTTTTCTCTCGTAGCTTTATTCCTTCCTCAGTGTATTCACAGTATAATATATTGCTCTTAAATGGGGCAGGGGGCTGAAGGCAGTCTTCCAGCAGTGTTTGTCGCAGTGACAGATAGGCACATAGATTCCTACTTGGTGGCCTTGTGTATCCAAGGATCAGATTTGATCTGCAGTCCCAGCATTTCTTTGAGACTGCGTGTTAATTTTTTGTTCTCCATGGCGTGGCTCTTGCTCTTCTGGATCAAGTCTTGCGTTCCTTAAGTGTTCTCTGCCTTCTTTTTTTCTAGTGGTGGGACAATACTGGCCATGCTGGGCTTAGGGAAAGGGAGAGCTGGCACTACCTCTGGCAAATTGCTGGTATAACGAGCAGCATGTTGAAAGTAACTTGACTAAAATGGCAACTCTGCAGGAGATACTGAGAAGCACAAGCTGTGTGGAAGCTGGAGAATGTTCTCATTAGCTTACTGGAGAATTTGTGGTATCCATTTTAAGGTAGTAAACTCAATTAGAGACGATTCAGGTGAATAGATTGTCTCTTGATAGTCAGAGAGGGTCAGATTTGAGGTTTGCTCCTCACAGAGCACTGTGGATTTCAGAGTATTTTTCTGAACTCCTTTCTAATCAACCCTGAAATTGATGATAATTAAGTCCTATTTAAAATAATGGGAATATTTTAAATTGACTCTTGCTCTTTGAATTTCCTGTATGAGCAGAACTGCTTGGTTAGAAATGGATGGTAACCCTAAAAAACCTCCTGATTTATCTGTTCTACGTTTTTTACTGCTTCTAATACATTTTTGCTTACTGTATTATTACTGGGGCTCTAAGCATGTTACAGGCACGCTGTGGATATGATTGTCACTAGAAATAGTCTGGTAAAAATACTCCTGTAAAATAAGACAGAGATTTGTTAAATATATTGTATTTTATTATTGCATAGCCTTTACTTTAACATGTAGATTCATGATAATATTCAGCCTGGAATTAAATGAAATCCTTTAACAAGCCACACAAGCAGCATTCTGCCTTCTTATACATTTCCCGTTCAGAAATAACACACGAAATACTGTCATCTATCAGTCAGATTGTAGTCAGGTAAATGTACAACTGGAAATGCTTTTCCAGTTACTCTAAAAGCTCTTTCTTGAAAATGCAGCATCATTGAAGTCAGTTCTGTGTTAGAGCACAGGGGAAACATCCTGCAGAGGGAAAACTTGGAGCTGGTATCTGAAAGGGAAAGCTAGGGATGGGAAGATCAGTGCAATCCACAGAGCAAGGGCTGCATTATGAATCTGATTGGATATAATAGGTTTTTTATAAACCACAAGTGAGTGCATCTGTATTTATTATTAATAGGTTCTTAACAGCAGATCTCTACCTCTTTAGTACCCTGTCATGCCCGTCCAGTTACCATTCTGAAACCTGCCTCAAGTTCAGTTAAACTTGAGTAAACTTTGAAGTTTCTTTTAGAAGTAATTTAGAATTCAAATAGGAAGAACCTATCTTGTCCTTTCCTGCCATCATGAACCTGAAGCTACAGTGTCGAAGACGCACATATGCATTACATTCTTCAAATGAATAACTTAACTTCAGACACAAACGGAAAAATAAAAAGTGTATTTTCTGGTTCATATTGCTTACAAACATCACTACTTAGAGACTGTGGGCTTTTCAGTGTTGCCAGATATTTCAAGTCTAGGGCATACTAATCTTCTAAAAGCGACACCATTTGGAAACGCCTTTTGGAAGTGGTTTGCCAGTGGCTGTAAGCTGAAGTGCTGACAGTAGCACATAGGGTGGGTTCAATTGTCCCCAAGCTGTCAGGGACAGGAGGAGCTGTGCGAACTTGCAGCCATAGCTGGTGTATAGGGCTGCTGGTCAGAGGAGCAGAGCGTCATTCAGCATCCGTATCATCCGTGCACAGGTCTGCTGCTTTGGGGCCTTTGCTGTGTGTGGGTAAGAGAACTCCCAGTCCTCAAGAATTTGAACTAGATACATAATGTTATCAATGCCCTGACCTAGACTGACTGTACTTTTGTCTTCTAGTTCTACATGAATCAAAAAATTGCCCTTTTCACTACATTTCCTGGGTTAGGCGTCAAGTAAAGCTAACATAGCCTAAAATGTATTTGGCTAATTCATTTAGAATTCCTTGGGAGACTTTATCAGTCTGGCTGCTGTAAAATGTCTCTCTGTTGTGTGTTGTTTAAAATGCTCTTTGGTTCCACAGTTAATGAGTCTTAGTTATTATTAAGAGCACTATCATCCTTTTTTAAAACGCTACTAGAAATATTTCCTGAAAAAGTCTACCCCTTCTACATTATTCCTGTTCTCTGGTCCATAATAAATCTGCTCCCTTGGTAAATTTTTCTTGTTTGTATTACGTTTTAAAAACTTTTCATTGTCCTTAGCTCTCCTAAAGTGAGACCTCCACCAAGATTTGCAGATTAGTTCGCCACAAGATTATTTTTTCTTCTATTTTGCTTTGTACTGCTAGGAGCTAGAGGAGCCGTTTATCCTGTTCTCCAGTTGGGTTTGTTGATATTTCTGAGTGCTGTGATCGTTCTGACTTCTGTACATCTGGGACTGGCTAGTCCTGAGTTATCAGGAACTTTACAATACATACTGGGGAGTCCTCCCATACCTCCACCCGTTTCTCTGTATTGTTCTTCCTAAGCAGAATGTGAGTAGAGATTTCAGTATTGAGCTCACATGAATAGTTCCCCTGGGTTTCACAAATGCCACCCACTGGATTTTTTTCTCCTTAGTTGGCACTTTTGTTTCTAGAAATTCTTTGTTACTTTGCTTCCTGGCAGCCCTGAGGTGTGTCAGAAGTTTGCTACAACACAGAATGATAGAATGGTTGGATTGGAAGGGACCATGAGTATCATCTAGTTCCAACCCCCTGTCACAAGCAGGGCTATCAGGCACCAGATCAGGGCCGCATCTAGCCTGGCCTTGAACACCTCCAGGGCTTCAGTGTGATTTTGACACCCTGAGCTGGAGCTTGTTGGAAGTTTGAGGGTTGTTCCCTGCCGTATGCTCTTCTATGCCCTGCTATCCATAGCTGGCAAAATGGGGACAGCACCTTTGACTGTCCCTAAATGTGTTTACAGTGGAAGGGAGTTTGCAAGGAGCTCTGGGAGGGTAGGTGTGAGGCCCTGCCTCCTCATGGTGAAGTAGGAGGTGCCACTTAGGGGGATTACAGAGTCCTGGCCGCTTCCTGAAGGCTCTCCATCCCAAGTTGTTAGATGCTCCGGAGGACCAGGGGATATGGCGCTAACCTGAGTGGGCTTCATCTCCTCTCATGCTAGTTGTCCAAAGTGTCTTGCCTAAGCTTGATGTAGATGCAAGTTAATTCTGTGCACAGTGGAGGAAGAAGGATGCTTCTGGCAAGCAAGCTGCTCATTCTGAACTACAGTGGCACGGACAGACCTCTCAGCAGGCAAGTGGCTTTCCCTTCTCATTCTCAATTTGTGAGGCTGTGCTATGACCTGAGCCTGAAATTTGAACTGTGCTTTGACCAAACCAACGTCAATCCTTCTTCCTTTCCTTTTCCCCTTTCTCAGGACCATTAACGCACCCTTGCTGAGATCCCCAGGTCACCTGGGATGGAGCAGCCTTGCAGCCAGGGGTCAGGGACCTCTTGTAGGCTTAGCAAAGCACCAGGAGCTCTGTATATCACTGCTTCAGGCCAAAGCCTTTATGTACCAAATCCTAACTGTGGTCTTTGATGTCCCTGTTCACTTTGCCCACTTGCACGTACACGTGTGGGTCGTGCTGACAAGATACCAAGGATTCCTAAAGCAGCATGTGGGAGAAAAGGACAGATGTAGCGCGTGGCAAATCGGTGCTTTGGGATTGGTTTGCTGTGGGTTTGTTTTCTGCTCCATAAGCTCTTGGACAGGATCCTGGAAAGAGTGGACTCGTCGCTGCTATTTTATTTATCCGTACATTTTGGTGTGTATGCCTCTGATTTGGCATTGCATCATCCAAGTGTTGAAAACAAACTGAGAAAAAAAAATACAAGTGGTATATTTAACCCAAACACATCAGGTATTATGAGGTGCAGAAATTTCTAACCACCGGCCAAAAAAGATGAGGAAATTAACTTGTCAAACTCCTTGAAGGGGAGTGCCTCGGTGCATGTTATTTAACCTGTAGGAGTGTTTGAAAGAAATACACTATCTGTGATTCTTAAAAATCAGCTGAGACTTAACAAAAGAAGCAAATTATTTTCTTACAAAATAAGTGTTAAAAATCTCATGTTCCTTTGGACAAAGGCATGTGTAATGGATAGTAGCTCTGTGCCAAAGCATTGACGTGGAGTTTTAAAATACTTTTTCAAAGCGAACCCTGCACCCTAAACACTATCAGATGTTTAATTAAGGCTGCAACAGCAAGGAGCATGTTTGCAATAAATTATAGGAGATGTTCTAACATGCTTCATCTATGTAAAGATTTCTATTTTTACGTGAAGCTATTTACAGATTATTGATTTCAAAAATAGATCTGTAACTAAAGAAAGATGCATCGTATTTCAGTTACTTGGAGTTGAGGATCTTGCCTGGCTGACTGCCTGCTCTCTTAGATGTTTATTCCTGTGGCTTACGAGTGTATGGAGTGATTCACCCCTTCTTATTTTTCTCTCTGTATTTGGCACCACTGCAAAGAGGAATATTTGTATTCAGGGATCAGGTCCCATGCTTCTTACACACTCAGGTAGGCTGATTTTGGTACCTTGGAGCACTGGAACAATTTCATTCAAGTCAGTAAGACTTGTGTGAGTGGAGTTTCTAGGTGGCGAAGAGGCATCATAATATAATATGTATGTGATTGGTGTTTTATTTCAGAGCACTAAACTATCATCAGAGCACCAGTGCAGCCTGCTAAACTGTCGTGGTGCTTTTGAGTTTATGTAATGCAAAACTTCAGCAATATATTTTTTTATTTTACGTTTTGTGGACATTAAAACAACAATTTTAATAAATAAATCAGGAATGCCTGAAGGCAGAAGTAATGTCTTTTATTAGAGCAACTGATAGACTTTGAAAATTTAGACAAGCTTGTATGCCCAAGAGCTTGTCTATTTTTTCCAGCCATACCAGTTGGTCTAATAAAAGATATTGCCTCTGTCTGCAGACCTTGTCCTCCCTTTGAACTCTATTCATCACAGCTACAGAAAAATAAGTGCTGGAACATTAAAATAATCCGTGTCTTTCTTGCTTGTGGAAACTCGGATTTTTGTGGCTTCCTCGGGGCTTGGATTTTTGAATCCTAACACTCAGTATGATTCTGTCTGATCTCCCCTGCGTAGAAGAGGGTTTCACATGGGAGCTCAGACTGCTTCACTCACTCCTCATTTTAGAAGGGGCACTGGCAAAGGTAATCCGCTAAATGGTCTTTTACCATCTGGGCTTTAGGATTCTTTGTAAGATGCTGTTGGAGAGCTATCAGATGTCTGGCATGGATGGCTGTTGGGTACAATCCTATCTTAGTGCCAGTGTCAGCATCTCTGTTTAATGTGATGTGATAGTGATGGGAAGCAGATGAAGTGGGAAGCAGCTAACATAATGGAAAGGCTCTAACTTTGGCCATGGATGTAAGTCTTCGGATCTTGGTGGGCAGTTTGCATTCAGCTGGCAGACCAAGATCTCGCAACCAGCCATGCAGCAGTTTTGTAGAGCTATTTGACTTTCCTTTTAGAGGCCTTGAACACGTTTATCTTTTAGATCTGAATCCATAGCTCAGTGTTAGTAGCTTTGCAATAGCTCCAGGTAAGACCACAGTGATGGTGATAGAAACCATCTCAAAATACTTACAGGGTAGCCCATTATCCACCCTCTGAAGACATAAGCCTTCTGTGTCTTTCAGTCTGGGGGTCTGACAAGATCCCGAGGCCTGTCGTGTGGGCCTTGCACTCCCTAAGTCTTCTCCTCCAGCAGGGCTGCTGCAGAAAGCCCCTGGCAGGCAGTGCTGTGGGCACAGTGCCCCACTTTGAAGAGAAACAGGTTGATGCTCACAGGCTGTTCATTCCCTTACTGCCTTTGGGCACTACTTAAATTGCTGGTAATTGCTCGTAAGCCCTCAGTGGCCTGGGTTTGGGCTATTTTAGAAGCTGTGTCTCCCTGCATGCCCTGTTGTGGAAGCTGTGGTTGGCTGACGTGTTCGTGTCCCTCTGGCTGCTCTGACCTCCTCCCTGGGGGGAATTGGTGGCGGGCAGCTCTCAGCACAGGAATGCATCCCTGTGGCTGCCTGCCAGGGCCTAAATTTGGTGACCTTTAGGATGTGGCATCAGATGCGTTTGTAAACGTTGCTTATAGTAACTGAGAGACGGGTAGGGAATGCTGGGGGAGGGAGGAACGTATTCTTTACAGCCAAGCTATTTGCCTCCTGTTTGATTTTTATGACCAACAAATAGTAGGCGAATGCACTAACAGATGCTGTGATGATCACAGCTGTTGGTCTTTAATCAAAATTAAAATTAAAAAAATGATACAGATTGCCTCTAGGAGAGTGAGCACACCCAAGCACAGTGACTTCAAGACATAACGTGACCGCATGCTGTGCTCCCTGCTTTGCTGAAATCATGTTTTCCTCCTGTGGAACAAGGGCAGGCTTCTTTTAAAGGCATCTAGAGGTGGTTACAGTGTCATTACCCATCTAACTTGTGGGTGGTTGTGTTTCTTTTAAGGAAGAGTAAACAAGGCAAGCCGTGTGGCCTGGCTGCACAATTACACAGAGCTGCAGTTTTGTGTTGAGCCTCATCTGGTGTCCCCATGAGGCACATCTCGCACCAGTGTGTGAATAACACTGGGGGAGTGTACCCTTCTGGTCTCATTGCACAGCCTTCCTGAAGCTTTCTGCGGGTTTAGTTTTGACAACCACTTCTTGAAGGGTTGTGGGTGTTTGGGAGTATCAGCGTAGGTGGCAGTATGGTTTTGAGTGGGTTCTCGCTTTGCCCTAATGGGTCTGACCTGCAGAGAACACAAGATAATCCTTATACTTCCCTTCCGTTTCTTCTGGTAAGTTGGCGTCAGTCTGAAGTACTGTCTCTGCCCAGGGTTCAAATAAGAAACAAAGCCAGAGAAAAGGCTCAGCATTTTTACTGTGATAAATGTGATGAGGTTGGTCCTGCTGAAGTCTGTAGGGTTTACTTTGCCTGATTTATCTTGTGTGTAAAGGGTGACTTTTCCAATAGTTACAGCTTATGCATGTTTATAAGTCTAAGATTTAAAAAGGGAAAAAAAAAAGGGACTTTTCAGCAATGAGGACAAAGTCTTTGTTTCTAAAAGCATTTTCACCGCAATGGGTAGGAATATCTTAAAAGTTGAAGCCATGTGGAAGAGCCCTCCCTACTCTTGTCTTGGCTCCCTATCTCATCTGACATCTCAGGAAGGCAAAGTACCACTGGGTACTTCGCAAGACTTCCTGAGTAGCATTGCATCTCTTAGCACCAGGAAACAGACAACTTCTTGGTGAAAGAGATCTTGAATTTAAAAAAGATTTTCTCTTCTGCCTCTTTCAGAAATAAAGAAGCATTTAAAGATGACAACCTCATGGAGTGACCGACTTCAGAATGCAGCAGATCTCCCTGCAAACATGGATGGACATGCTCTGAAAAAGTACCGCCGAGAAGCCTATCACCGGTGAGTCCTTCCTGGAACTCCATAGCTGACGTGCTGAGAGAGAGGGAAATAAACTAAATGTAATCTTCACCTTTCTTCTTGTTTCCTACAAGCTGTTACAAACTGAAAGGTCATTCCCATCTCCCATCCAGAAGCGTTAGAAGTAGAAAATGTTTTAAGATATAACGCAGTATTTGCCTGCAGGATTGTACAAAAAGTAGAGGTGAGATACATGTGCTAGAGCAAGTGAAGGTGTGCTTTTTGAATGTAGCCCAAAGATTAATTCCAGATTAAATTTTGGGATAGAAACTTTGAAATCAAGAAATACTTAGTGACAGAAATATCGTAGCAATTATTGCACTACAGAGTGAGAGAGCATAAGCTTAGACGCTGGAATGCACAGATAAAAGTATAAAGAATTAAATAGAGCAGCAATTGAGTGTTTGAGAATTGTGTCTCCACGTATTGACCTCCTGGCCTCCTTTTCTATGGTAGGTGCCTAAAACTGTCTTTGTTGTTAAAAAAAAAATAATAATAAAATTACAATCTAAATAAACAAGATTACAGAATAAAATAAATGTTGTTGTTCTCATTTTATCACTTAGGAATCAAGGTACAGAGACTAGGTTGTTTTCACAAGAGCACACTGATGTTTGGTTGAGCCAAGAATTCAGCTCACAGCTCCCAAGGTCCAGGGCTTTGAGCATAAGATGGATGCAGTCTGTATCTTCATCAGATGTCTGGACTGTTACAGCATTAAAAACAACAGTATCTAGTAGTTGTCAGTATTCTGACTGGAAGTGTGGGATCGTGGGAGGTGTACCATCAAATTTTAGCTTGTTTAATTTGAGGAGTCCTGCAGTTGATGATGATCAGAGTATGTTCAGCAGGAGTTGGGGAGATGGAAATCTGATACAGAAATAGAAAAAGATGTCAAGTTTCCCAACCTCATGCTTAAATGCCATGTTGCGTTTGTGATTCATACGTGGTGGTATTTCTGAGGAAATGCTTAAGAAGCGTTAGGTATCTTTGAATCTCCAAATGGAATCTAATTAGAGAAAAATGCCTCAACATGATATGATAGGCCAGATTGTGCAAGTTGCAATGTAAAAGGCTGAGTAAAGGATCCTGTGATGCCTTTCTGAAGCTTTGCAATTTCCACTGAAGGATGTTTGGGTATATGTCTTTAATGTTGACACTATTTAAGTCTGTGTCAGCCAGTTTGTCAAGATATGAACAGTCCTAATGGTACTACGTATAGCATGTAAAGTGATGAATTTTATATTGCTCCCTTGCAACAACCTTAACCTTGAAGTCATTGACAAGTTTGTCTTTGTGTCATAATTTTGCCTATAGGACTTTAGTTGTGTTAGTTCTCATTTAGACTGATGTAAATGAAATCAGAATAAGGCCTGCTTATTTATTTCCTAAATCTTAGCTCAACATTTACTATAGTTAGGTGCTGACAGGTTGTTAAATGTAGTACAAGATCCGAGGAACGCAGTACTTGTCCTCAAGAGCTCACACATTTAAGTACTCTTCATGTTAACCCTTACTTGTGCAAAAAATCTGTATTTCCAGAATCAATTTCCTCACAGTAAATGAGAATGCACTCATATATAGGAGGGTTTCTCAAAGGAGCTGGGATCAGGTAGTCTGAAATTGGTGCCTTTCACAGTTTAAATATCCAGTTATCGAACCTAGAAATGTCTTGTACAAAACTTGTTGAGCAGAAGTGTTGCTAAACTCTCCAGGTTTTCGCAGAAAGCATGGTATTTGAAATACATTAAGGGAGGCATATTTTCTTTCTGAAATTACTGTCCTCTTTAGAGAGGGGGGGGAACATGAGAGAGAATGAGAGAACCCGGTGCCAAGACTGTAGTATAAATCTGTGCTATTACTGGCTTTAGTGTACCAGTTTCATGGGAGTTATTTTAATAATCCAGTATTGTAAGAATCTGAAACGACTTCATTCCAGAGGCAGTGTTGTCAGACTTCTATTTCTGGTAGTTTTTTTGATGTGTTGTTACTTAAAAGATAAATGCAGGCTTTAAATGACAGAGTGGGGAAAAAAGTTATTTCTCCTTGTTTGTTTTTTTGATTGTTGTTGTTTTGTTAGTATTTCATTAATTGTTCAGATGTGAGATATGTATGTTTGTCACAGCCATCTCTCTTAGGATGCGAAGCTGTTCCAGTTTGCTTTGACTGTTGGTTATTGCTGTAGCACTCTGAATTTTATAAAAAAGAGAGGTATAAAACTGAAGATACTGAGATTCACATTTCTTTTTTTCATGTATCACTGGTTACTTTGTTGAGCACTAGGAAGGACTGATGGCTTAGAATTGTGAATGTTTGAGTCCATTCTTTCTCTTCTTTCTGTTCGTCTATTTTTCTGTCTGTTTTTCTTCTTATCTTAGCAGCTAAAAAAAAAAAAAATCCTTGAGGATGCAAATCCAAAGTAATTTAGGAACATAATAAAAATAACAAATTTAAGACTATTTACCTGTAAGCTTGTCCCAGTGATTTTATGGGTCCCATCTGGAAGGATTTGGCAACAGTGCCATTATAAGCAAGGTTGAAGCTATGCTTACCTCCATGCTGGAGGCCCATTTAGGCTTGAAGTCATTCAGTGGGATTTTCTGATTGCTGCTGCTAGTGCTTTTCTTGAGTGTGAAATGTAAATAAAAGATGTATCACTGTTCGTTTATTTCATGCTTTATTAATTATCAGTGGAGATACTTAAACCAATTGATTTCACTTTCTGGTTCTCATGAAGTAGAGCAGATTTGGTATGCTTGAATTGTAAATGTTGAAACAACAAAAAGTGAGGGGAAAATTTTCCAGTCCAAGCAGTATAATGTACCTTAAAAATGCTCTCATGAGCTTTAAACTTTTAGAAAACTTCCTCAAAAGTGAGCTCTGAAGTTACCATTCTAGTACTCATATTTTCTGTGATCTTTTTTCTTTCTGGGAGTCTGTTTTTTCAGGTGTTTCACTTCTTACTGTATCCGTATTGATGGATGGATCCTCAATGTGTAACGCTGTTGGCAGAAATCCCATTTGAGACTGGTTTAACTGGTGTAGTGCATACTGACTCAGGGTGTAATGACTATATCATAATCATGTCTGCATGCCATAGGCAAGAATGCTCAAAATCAATATTTATAGCTGCTTTCCTCCCTGGGTTTTTGCTTGGTGTTTCTATCAGTTTGTATAGCATCTTGAGAAATTAGACTATTGAAGTTACTGAGGAAGCAAGCAGAGCTTGAGAATATGAAAGTGCATGCTGTGCTGTAGTGCTAAAGGGCCATATAAGCAACATCAACAATTAAAAAGCTATAGGGAAGGAAAAGAGGTGGTTTAATGTTGTCAGAGTATTTCTGATCGCTTTAACTAAGACTACAAGTTGGGTAGTGTTGCTGTAAGCCACAAACCTAGTTATACAACATTGTTGGCGCTTGTTGGAGGTGAGGTCTAAAGATGAATTAATATACAAGCGAGATGTTATTCATTCTCTAGCAGAGGTCACTGGTAAGAGGATACTGCATCACTGCACTATTAGCAACATACATTTTAATTCAGAAATAAAATGGACACATAGCTGCTAGGTGGTTTTTCCTTCGTGTGTGTGGTTGTGAGGCCACCTCCCTCATGCTGCGCTTGTTGACTTTTCCGGGTAGAGGATAATCACTAGGTCATTTGTTCTGGAGGAGTACTGTCATTTAACGTGATTGTAATTAACCAAGAACTAGGTTGACTCTGAGCCACCAAATTGCCCTAGTGTCTATTTTTTAACTTGGAGTGAGCACTTCTAGGCACCCTCTGGATTACCTCGCATAGCTCTGTAGGGTTTAAATAGAAACCGCATCTAGTTAAAGCAAATAATGGAAAAAGTTGGTGTTCTATCCACTCTTGTTACTGACAGTTCCCAAGATCCAGGAAGCAGGTATTTGCATTTGCTTTTATTCTGTGGTTTTGGCTTTGCAGCAAGGTCGGGATAGCCGTTTATGTTAAACATGTAGGCTTTGGGGTGCTTCTGCCATTTTGCACCAAAGTCGTTTGAGATTTCTCATCCTGAACGTGGAGTTTCTGTCATAGCTTTGTTTTGTCACAGAGTTGTTTACTGGCTAGCTCAGGGGATGTGGCATCACAACTTTTAATCCTAATTCTGCTGTTGACCGATCACAGACGTTCAACTAAGTTGCTTTATAGCTACCTGCTCCAGTTTGCTTTTAAAGCATCTTATGGTGTTAGTATGAGTTATGCAATTTAAACTGTTAATATACTTTGACCCTGTTTTGACGCAGGATCTTAACAGAACAAAAGGAACAACAAAGCAAAAGAATTACTGATCAATTGTTTCCATTTCTAGATTTAAAGATGTATTTAAGGTATGTTTCAGCATGTTCAAATTTGTGAACACTGGGTTGATTTGGTGCTTGCAAACAGCTGGAAATGTTACGTAGACTAGGTTAAGAGATTGAAACTGTTTGTCTGTTAGGTTAGCTGTACATAAGGTCCCTTTATAATAATCAGTTGGATCGCGTAGCAAACGAGAGGAAAAAACACAATTATTAGTCTGCAAAGCTGTGTACCTCTTCCCATCAGACGTGTTCCAGTGGGCGATGGGTGGTATTTCCAATGTAACTTCAAATGGCGTAGCTCTGCGGGCACTGTCGGCTCCCGTCTGTCCTCATATGTCTTTATGCAGCCTCTGTGGGCTCGTGCAGTGGCATGTGTAGAGCTGCAGGCAGCGTGTGCCTCTGTATTTATTTTGCTTTAGTGCTTTCGACATTGGAGAGAGGGGGGAGAGGGGTGTTAAGGCGGCAGAATGGATGGGCTTATGAGAAAGCAGAACACTTGCCAAATTAGTAATAAAGAAATTACTTTGAAAATGTCCCGTGATCTGTAATAGTTTCATGGAGCAGACGTGTGTTATTTTGGGATGGAATCCATACGTGAGCTCCTTGGCACTTTGCTGTTGCCTGGGAAGAAAATCCAAACAATGGAAATAGAAGTGGTGAAGGCTGTCAGCTTCCCTCTGAACGCTGCTGGATTTTGGAGGGGAGCGCTCATGGATGTGTTTCTGGATACAGCCTCATCAGACTTCTGAGTTCCAGCTGTATGATTTTTCAGTTTTATGGCACTGAAATTATGCAGAGATGGTTGGTTAGTCTTGGGAAATTGCTGGGTGTTGTGTTGGGAATCCTTTAAGTTACCGTACAACTTTGATGCCTTTTTTCTCTGTCTCCTCTCTGAAACTGTTTCACCTGCCTAAATAAATCTCAGGCCCAAACACTCACTCTTAACACAATTACAAATATAGTGATGTGTCTGAATGTTCCTCTTTGGTTGAAGAAGGAATAAAATGAAACTGAAAATCCAGCGTAATTTAGTATCCTCCTGGAGGTATCTCTCACAATGTGTGCAGGTAGGGTGAAGTCATTGAAGGGTTCATCTGAGCTTTCACTGCTGCTGGTGGAGTCTCCTGCAGCCAGAGCTGTATGTCATATGCTGGGACCTTTCCTCTAAGCACACATCTGGGGACTAAGCAGTAACAGAGAGCATCTCCTCATTCTATCAGTGGTGATATACTTTTTCATTATTATCCTTCTAAAAAGTCTTTGGGGAACTTGGACGTGGGAAGCTATCAAAAGATTTTCCACTTAGTTCCCCTGTTTCTTTTTAACTCTTCCTGCTTATTGAAACACAGTAGTTGTCCATGAAGTGAAGATTAAACAGAGTTCCTCAACCATGAGGAAGCAGGAATCTGAGACCTCTCAGGAGTTAGGAGCCGTCTGCCAATGTTCCTCCATAGCTGTGTAATTCTGGTGCATTTTGTTTATTTTGTTGGCCACGTTACCACACCATTATACATGCAAACTGCACTCAGGGTACAGCGTGCTTCTGAGATTTTGCACAGACAAAATAAAAACATTTCTCCCTCTCCGCCTGTGCTCCTCCCCTGTGTTACTCGAGAAGAGATGGGATTTAGGTTCCTACCTCAGACTGATTGACAAGAACAGTAACAAAACCCTGATCAGTTCACTTGTAAAAATTATGAAGGACTGTGAATTGCAGTGTTGAAGATATGAGGGCTCTGTGACTCCCGTAATGCGTACTCAGCAGTTCCTTCTTCCTTGCCATACAACGTGTTTTTCTCTTGTTCAGCACAATTCTTAGAGCTTAAAAAGAAAATAAATACTGTCATCACTGAGCACCTTCTGCTGTGGCCAAGCTGCAGGGTTTAATCTTTGAGGAAGAGCTCATTAGTAGGGAGATCAGCACAGAAACAGCACCTGAAGTCTGTTTTTTCCCTAAGGCTGCGGATCTGTTGTGGGCTCAGCCACCTCCTCCCAGCCTGGCCAGGGTTGCTGCACCAGGGATGCAGATCTCTGACACAGTTATAAGGATATGCCTCTAATCAGAAGTGTCATGCTTGATTTTTTTATAAGGGAAGGACAGGTGAAGGCAAGAGAAAAGTGGTGTCCTGGTGAAGGAGATGCCTGGCTACTGACAGATGTGGAGCTGGGAGCAGCACCAGCACAGGGATGCTGGAGGTGATCTCATGCGGTGCCTGCATTTGGCTGCTCATGTCATCAAGTGCTGGTGAATGTTCAAATCAGCTTAATTTTTAACTCCAGTGCTCCGAGTTAAAACAATTATTTTCTGAATGGCAGAGACCAAAATCTGGGGAAGTGAAAGCATGATTTAATTCTAATTCTGGCAATTGGAAAAATGACTTGAGGTTAAAATGTCCTTTCCTAAAAAGGTTGGGTGATATTAATTTTCATCTTCCTCTGATTCCTCCTGCAGACCTCTTATTAATATGCAGGGTTACATGTTCTTGTCACTTCTTCCTGCACCTGTGCTGCTGTGGTGACATTACATTTTTTGCACACCTGAGCAGTATTACTGAGATCAGCTGAGCCTACACTCGGTCAGCTCTAAGCATGGGGCTGGGCTGCATCTGCAGCTTCTGCCAAGCATCTGGCTCTTCCCAGAAACTGTTCTGATGGCTTGATTTCAACTTTTATCTTGAGTTTCTACGATATTGCAGATATTTATTACTTTGAGTAAGCCCCCCAGAATTAAGTTAAGCAGGCCAGCTTCAGGGAGTAAACTTTTGTAAGTATTATAGAATCATAGAACCATTCAAGTTGGAAGGGTCCTTTAAATGCCATCCGGTCCCATTCCGCTGCAGTGAGCAGGGACACCTACAGCTCTATCAGGTGCTCAGAGCCCCTCTAGCCCAGCCTTGGGTGTCTCCAGGGATGGAACACCACCAGCTCTCTGGGCAACCTGTGTCAGTGCCTCACCATCCTTACCATAAAACACTTTATCCTAATATGCAACCTAAATCTCCCCTTTATTTACTTAGCCCCTTGTGCATTGAGGGGTTGCATTCATAGGAGATATCTTCTTTTATTGGAATTTAGAACCGTGTTCCTGAGCACCTACAAAGGAATGGAACATCTGCCTGGGCCTGCATGAGATAAGTGAGATTGGTTCCAATTGCTTTGCCACTGTTTAGTCTGCCATTTAATCTGCCTTCTTGGATCCAAGTTTAAATTGATTCACGTGTTCTTATTTCCTGTCTTGAACTTGTTGTGTAATAGCCTTTTTTTTTTTTTTTTAGGCATTTGCTCAGTTTCACTCCAGCACTGGTGAGTGAAGCAATCACCCTGCCAAATGAGTTGGTGGATGCCTTGAAGTCTGCCAGGTCCCACAGACTGTCAGGGTATGATCAGCCCTTGCCACGTACAGTTTCTAGGTCACGGGGGATATTTACAGGTTGATGGAGAAAGATCAGCCTTCACCAGCTGTTATCAAGGCAGGACTGGTATAATGAATTTCTTGTTTTAGTCCAAAGACTTGTTTTGGAACAAAAAATATGCTTATAGATATTGTTGCTTTCATTGTCTTTAGTAAACTTTCCCAGATCATCGGTATCACCATGTGCTGTGTGTTCTATTTAGTCCCAGGGTTCAGTTTGTAAATACTCTAAATGAAAGTGATAAAAAAATGTTTGAGCCTTAGAGATCTTTCCGTGGTTCTGGTCAGTTTGGTGTCGTCATCATCTAAACATAGGCACGCTGGACTGGAAGCACTCTCTTGGGTCACAGCTCCTTGTTTTCGTCTTTCCCAGGCGCTGTCGTATTGCCCTTTTTATAAGTGCCTTCAGCTCTGTCTCAGCAGCACTTGTTTTCTGTCCTCGTTTGGGAAACTGTTCCCAAATGTTGCAATTTTGAGTCACCCTTCAGACTCCCGAGCTTCTTTAAATTTCCCTTCCCATTCCTGCTGTGTCCAGAGGGGACAGGCAGTCTGGGCATTTTGCTTGGACGGAGAGCTATGCTCCAGGGGCTGAGCCTAAGGGAGAGAACAAAATGGGACTTCGCAGGTTGGACAAAAAATGTTGCTAGCGTTTCTCAGAGGTATGTTATTCCTTCTTAAATATCTCTTCTAGAAACAAACTGAAAAGGGATTAGGTCAGAAATCATGTGCTGGATTTAAGTAATAAATAGTGCTTCCTGGCACCAACATCTATAGAACACAGTCATCTTCATTATACAAAGTATGAGACTCTTTAGTACTGAATAACATTTTGCATTGCCTCTGCTAAATCAGAGCTATCGAGATGTTAAGGCAAACAAACACTGATTCAAGCTGTGGATTTGGGTAATGTGCTCCACCTACTCGAAGGCAAGAGTGCATTTTTGCATCGCAAGAGTGAATTTGAGTGATTTATGATCCCGTCTTTTATTTCCAAAAGGCTTTTCTTTACTAGTTTACAGGGCGGTGTTTTCTCTTTTCCCCCATAATTTTGTCTTGTTTAGGTAATCCATAAATCTATCAGTAAAGATAGTCATCACTAATCTCTGTGGCCCCTCGGTGACAAGCCCCATTGTCAAAGGCAGGCGATGTGCCAGGAAACTGTGACTCCCAGAGAGAGTGTGCAAGGTTAGGGGCAAAGCATGCTATTGCCAGAGAAACTATTCCGAGTGGATTTGTGTGGAACAACAACGATATCCAGTGACTAGTTAAATTAGCCACAGATGTGTTTTCTAAAGCACTGTCCAAGAAGATACAGAGTACTTTAAGGCTCGGTTGAGGCATAATGATCTTCTGAAGTCAAATCAGATCCAAGCAAAACTGCATCTGTACTAGGAAAGCTTTTAAGGACTTGTGTAACATGATTCAGGCGAGTAGATGAATCAGACTGCTGCGCGCTGAACAGGGAGCACATCAGTGAGAGATGAGGTAAGGCGACTTGCATAGAAGTGTGACAGTTAGGTGTTAGTTTGCGGTGAAATCACCAGCTTTGGGGGTCGGCACGGCAGCGAGCTGGCACTGAGTGCCTCCTGCCTGCAGCCGGGCTTTCCGTGAGCTTTCCAGAATATCTGAGCTTTGCACTTACTGTCTCCATTGCTCGGGTCCCTCTGTGCCACTCCTCCTCCTGCTGAGTTTGGTTTTGAATTACTCTGCTGAGGGTGTTAGAGATGTTAAATCTTTGGAAATTTTTCATGTACTGAAAGCGAAGTACAGGCGGAGGACTCGTGGCTGTTCTCATACAGACCTTTCCCTCGGCTCGAGCAGAACGAGGGATTTCTGCCTGAGCTCGGTGCTGAGGAGCTCAGCTTCCATCCCGCACTGAACTCCTGCCTGTGCTGCTCAGACTCATCCGCAGCGTTCCGATAACAGGCGGTGGGGAGAAGCCCTGCTGAATTACAGATCTGCTGTGTGCTGCAAAGTTGTGGGGAAACATGAGCAGCTTAGTTACCGCAGTAGTTGGAGCAGGAAGCAAGAGAAGCTTTTGTTGCATTCCCTGACCTATTTCTTTACTGTGGTATTTACTAGAATTTAAATTGAATATAGTGTATTAAAATGTTGTGATCAAAAAGAGCCTGGAAGTATGCAGCTTAGATTCTCATTGCAGTAAGCATTAACAGCAGAAATGGAATTAAACGCTAGTGTTTTTTGTGGAGGAGAGGCAGATTTTATGGCAGATAAAAGTAACATTTTTACATGATGGAAATAATACGTTTTTTTTTCTTTTCTTTCTCTGTTTTTCAGAGACCTGTTAAATGTTTATTATTAATATCATATTGATGTAAATGTGGTAATGAGTATTTGCTTTGAGTTTCCAGATAGAATTCCAGAAAGGGTTTGAATGCTGTGAGTTTACTCACGGAAATGTTGTTTTCTTTTCCTTCCCTTCTTACCTCTTTGTAATTTTTGATTTTAATCAAGCAAACTGTATTGCTTGCTCTCTTCTGTTTCCACTTGAACTCTGAATTCTGCTTCAGGAGCTTCTGCACTTCTATTCTTAGGAATTTTTGCAGGTCACATGCAAAACCATGTGTGTGTGCATGCATGCGTGTTTGTCTCTAGACAGCATACCAATAATTAGAATAAGCCTGCAAAGTCATGGCTTTGCTTCGGGAGAACTCATGGCCAAAAATGAATCTTTCCTCTGTTTTCAGGTATATTCTGGTTTTGACCTGTGACACCAGGCAGAATGTATTTGTTCTAAAATATTATGTTATGTTGATATATATGATGGTTATGTTGAAAATACTCAAAGCAATGGCTTTGTTTTTTCTCTTTTTACAGGGTCTTTGTAAACAGAAGTTTAGCTATGGAAAAGATCAAGTGCTTTGGTTTTGATATGGATTATACGCTTGCTGGTGAGTATCTTCTTGCTCTTTGTCACTGAATTAGTTTGGAATATTACTTCTTGTTGAGAGAAGACCAGTAATTGATTGGGCTGTTCCGGTTAGCAGGTGTTTCCTGTGTTAGCAAATATGTAATTCACTGTTTGTTCCACTTTCATTTCAGGTGTTTCTCTTTAATTTGTTATCTGCAAGTTGTATTTGGTCATGAGCCACGTAGCTTTAGTACAGTTTAAAGGAAATTGAAACTTGAAAAGTATAATTACTTGCTTATATTCCACTGTAGTTTGATATTGTCCATGATGAAAGCTTGGTTTTGAATAACAGTGCGATCTTATTATCCTTAGTGCATATGGTGGGCTACACCTTTAGTCAGCAGATGTTCTTGCATGTTGGGAGGGTCATTTTGGAATAAGTTTTCCTTTTTCCTACTCTTCTCTTGGCCACATCAGCGATGTGTTTGTGAGAAGCAGCAAGGCAGGGGAGCACTGTGTGTTGGCTGATCAAGTGAATTTAGAAAGCATTGTGTATTAGTGGCAGGTAGTCTTTGGGAGGTTGCATGAGACTTGTAGTTCCATAAAATTTTCTGCAGGACTTCTTTGTCTTTCAAATACTCAACAGGCAACTTCTCTGAGACTTCTAGTGGAGGAAAGGGTAAAGTTACACTTTTCTGTGTAATCAAATTTACATGATGTTACGTAGTTTAAGGAAGGAAAAGATAAAAATCCCACTTCCTAGGCTGTAGTGTCAGTTAGGCTAGGTTGTAACTAAGGCTGTCACATAGAATTCTGCCTTCTTTCTCATTATCACTTCCAAGGTTGTGGATAGGAAGTTTTTATCACTCTTGATATTTCAACTTAAAATACTGAGGCTACGCTGAGATACATTAAGTAGAATATGAGGGTCACCTAGTAATAGGTTAAGGTAGTGTGTCAAGTATGGTCACCTAGTTACTGTGTGTACTGAATATAAATGAGAGATGCTATAGGCAGTGCGAGGGGTCAGTGGGTAAGCAAAAGTTAGGAAAAGCTCCATGTGCTCACATGGTTGGACGCAGTGCTCAAAAAGCAGTTTTGGAGGCTGTGGCAAGTAATTGAGGTTCAGATTTCAGTCACTTGCTTTGGGGCAATTTATTTTCAAGCAGTTGTCAATGAGGCGCTAGTTATATTTAAAAGGTTTGGTTATTCAACACCTTATTTATGAATCTGCTTAAAGTTCCTGCCACTTTTTAAGTCATAAAGTGTATCACAGTTAATCTGTGCTGGATTTTCCAGATACAGTTCCAAAGAGGGCTCAGATACGAATGCAGGCGTGTGCTTTCCGTGTTTGCATTTCCCAGCTGTGACAGCTTTATGGCCAGGCTTCTAGGGAGTGCAAAACAGTTCAAGAACAAATGCTTTAAAAACAACAACGAAAAAATAAGTTGTGGGTTTCACTTCTGTGCTGAAAAATCAACTTACTTTGACAAACTGGCAGCATTTCCAAGGACGCGGGTGATCCCAGTGGAACAAGAAGCGTGTTGCTAACAGACAGAAGGAGAGTTTCAGCGCTGTCCTCACTCCTCCGACTGTTCATTTTACTCAAGTGTTGCATGTTCCTGTAAACACAGAGCAAATGTGTTGCTATCCACAAAATGATGCTCAGTTTGATGAGAGGAAAGATGCAAATGTTTCAAGCATCCTTAATCGGTTCCTTGGGATGTGGAAATATGAGGCTTCCAAGGCTGGAAGGTCACAAGCATACAGTTCAGCAGGCAGTCAGTGCATTCGGGGGAGCTGAGTGGCAGGATATGGTGCAAAAAAAAGAAATGAGATGGGATCTGAGCAGAAAACAGGAAATCTGGATTGCTCTTGGGTAAGCTGCTGGCCTGTGCTTTCTGCTGTGGTAAAACAGAGATAAGAGCTGTAGGTCATTTTACAGATAGTTGTAAGAATATACTTAGGCTGGAAAGCCTTTTTCAGATGAAAAGCCTTGTGCCTGCTAAGACCTAGTTCCCCTTTCTGTTTTAATCAACTACGTGTTCATCTTGTTACTGTCTCACCGTCACCCTTTCTCCTCTGTATGGGCTTTTCTTATTTGACCATTATTTGCTGTGTGTAACTGTGGCACACAAGAAGAGTCGTTTATTAATTGCAGGGGCTTTAAAGAACACAGTGCTAAAACATTGCAATTAATTAATTGGAATTATAATGAAGAGGTGGTCAAGTATTACATTAATACGTTGTAGTGCATTCATAAGACACCATCATGTTTTGTGTCTGGGCAAATTATCTCCCACAGGCTTTTTCACATGGGTATGTTTACCGTCTTGATTTGTATATGTGTATTTATTTATACGCACATGTATAGAAAGCTAGTTTATCCACAGTTTAACACTTGGAAATAGTGTCTGCATACCAGATGATGTATGCTGAGCAGATGCTTTTTGGAGGCCCATTCATGACTTGTGTGAATAGACAAAGGAAGAAGAACGGAAGCTCCCCCAGTATCCTCATCTGATTTTCTACATTAGTATTTTCAGATGTTGCAAAGTCACTTTTGTAAAGTTGTTTAGAAGTATCCCAAGCATAATCTTCTTATTCGCTGATTGACAGCAGTCAGAGCCATTAGACCTGCCTAAAACTGTGTGCAGTGTTTCTGCTCTGCTCTCTTTCATGAGCTTTCACATTATCCATAACCTGATGGCATTCATGCTGTAGCTGCCAGTCATAGATTTTGACAGCTCAGGAGCAGATTGGTTATTTTTGAACACCCTGAACTGCCCATCTTGTGAAGAGGATGTGTCAATAAAAGAGAACACAGTAACTCTTTCCTCCCAAATCAGTGACCACAGAAGCCTCCTTAGGAGATGAGAATTCAGGATCGTTCTGGACTTTAGAAGGTTGAGATGGTTTTGTACTTGTGTGAGTTTAAGCGGACAAACCTACTCGTAATAGCACTGATTTCTGTCTGAGATGAGCTGATTTTGATAGGAATGTAGTATTTCCATTTGCAAGTGTGCATGGATGTAGTAACACCTACTACACGCATGCTGCAGCAATCATGCATTTTGCTACTGAGAGCGTCAGCTTGCCAGCTGATAACAGTGTTAGTATCATCATGTTACACTGCAAATAAAATATGATTCCAGACGTTGGTTTTGTAGGGTAGTATTTCTTAACCTTATTAAATTAAAGGACCCTTGACTTGAAAACTAAAAAGATTCAAGGCTGCCTTGATACAGCACTGCCATAATGATTTTGTTTGCTAGTCTAAATTAGGTTAAACTTTAAATTTTTGTTAATAACTTTTATGTTTTTTAATCTTTGTCTCTTTCCCTGCATAGGGTTGAGAAATACTGTTAATGGAGGTGGGTTAGGCAAGTAAAGTCTCCTTGAAGAAAAGAGCCTGAAGGTTTTAGTCTCTTCTTCTGAGAAATTATGAACATTAAATTGCTGAATTTAACTGTGGTTACAGCTGGAAATAATTTGGCCGCTAGGAGCTCAAAATAAAATGGAAGCAAATTGAAGTGACTCTTGCAGGTTTTAGATTCTGCTTTTCCCCTCAAGGATTAATCCTCATGGGGTGAACGAGGTCTCCTATGCATTTGGAAGCTCGCAGTGCTCCCTGGGTTGTTGTGCAAGGTACGCTAATACGAGAGGCTCCAAAATCTTTGTTGGACATCAGTCTACCTTTCTCCCCGCCTCTTGTGGCCCTTTAGAAATGTAGCTGGGAGAAATGGCTTTTAGGGGAAATTTTTGTTTGTCTGCTTCTTTCTCAGGGTGAGCTACGCTTTTAGTTATTAGGACTGGATCTGAGTAATGCAGGAGGCCTTGGCATTCCTGAGTATTACATGGGATGGGTTGCACAATGAGGTTGTGGATAGATGTCCCTTGACAGGCACAGGGTTACAGCAGCAAGGTTTTCGGACTGGCTGTAATTTCACACCGGACCATGGGCAGATGGAGAGGGAGTTAGTAAGTATGAGAGACTGGGATGTGCCTGGAAAGATTCCTCTGTGACCACCGCCCTTGTCCAGACGTTAGAGCCATGCTGAAAATTTTATCTTCCATCTCCAAAGTGGATAAGACATAAGATCAGCAAGCAGGATGCTTTCATTTGGGAGGCCTTCCCTGTGCTTAAATCACTGCTGCTTCCATGTTCTCCATAAACCTATAATAAAATCATCACTAGTGACTGCAAACTGTTTCAATTAAAAAGAAGGGGAAGCGAAGCTTGAAAAATACTGTTTTTATTGTGTGCAAATATGATTAATTCAACATAATCTGGAATGTAGCTCGTGTCCTGGAAACGTTGCCAGTGTAATGCCAAGGTTTGGTGCACTGCGAATGTTTTATTGCAAAATTGCTTATGCTTTCAGCTGCAGCATTTCCCTTCTCATCACATTGGAAAGACATGGGAAAGGCAGCTTTAGTCATTGTTTGTGGCTGCCTTTCCCAGCTCACTCCAAACTGCAACATGCATAAACAGGTTTGGCCCCTTCCCCATGTTCATGCCTAAACCAACCACGCAGTCTGGGGGTGAGGGAAGTTTTACACACCTACCTCTTATTTGGAAACATTTGACTTTACATAATGGCTCTGGAAAAGATCCACCTGAACAGTCAGTAGGATTGGCTGCAGATCTGCGAGAAAAGGTGACAGCTGGGAACCGGTTCTTCAGTCTGTCCAGTGTTTGTGCCTCTGTCAAGTTGTATCACTTTGTTTGCTTAGGTTTCCATAACTGAGAAATGGGACTGACAAATTTGTTCCTCATGTAAGACTTTCTGGATTACGCAGATGAAAAGCAAAGTATAAACGTGGGAGTTTTACACATGAAAGGTTGAGCTGAACACTTAACAAAGCTTGTAATATAAGCAGCTACGAAGAAATATTTGTTCCTCTGCTCAGATGCCACTGCTACATGTTTACTGTTAGCTCAAATACGAATGTTCTAACAGAGCTCTCCTGCTTAGGCTAAAGGTTTGTCATCAGTTCCATCGTAGTGTAAGGACTCTGGGCTTGAAAGCTCAGCAGCTCTACTTTTATCCCAGATCTCTGAGTAATTCAGCTCTGTGTGTCAGAAGTGTGGTGACTAGGGAGGGGGAGTGGTAGATGTCACAACAGTGGCCTTCAGGCTGTCCTAGCAGACACTGAGAGATGCTTTAGCTCTTGCACATCTGCTGTCTACGTTTTCGTGTTTGCATGTGTCAGTTTTAACAGGTGCAGATTTTACAGATTTCAGAAGCTGTTTTGGCCATTAGCGTTCTAAAGCTGAAGGCAGATGGAGTAGTCGAGTTGTTCCTAGTATGCTTTGAGCTGGATACTTTTTACATACCAATGCAGTGCTAAGGGTGACTGTTGTCCCTGCTCTCCTTGGGTGGCTGCCTGCAGAAGACTGTCCACGTAAAGCTGCGTACTGCAGCAAACCCAAGATCTGGAGCTGTAGCTTTTCAGTGTGCTGGCATTGGGAATGAGGAGAGGAAGAAGCACGTGTTGCTTGCTCTGTCCCAGTAAATCACCTCCTGACAAACTGTTCGTCAGCCATCAGCAGATTCTTGAAGAACTGGAGCATTAAACAAAAGCTGTGGGAAGAACAGGTCCTCACAGTGTAAGGAAGGTTTCAAAGGCTGTGATACTCTGCTCTCTTGCTGTCAAGAACATGGGAGTAACACTGGCTGGGTCAGCAGTTCCTGCTTTTGCCAGACAGGTAGAAGCGTGGAGGTATTTTTCAATCTAATAGATATTCTTATCTAGTAATCTCAATACCACAATAGAAGTACTATTAAGTTGCAAATACCCCAGTGATGAAGCAGATAGCTTTCTCTGTAGGAGGAACCAAAGCTGAGAGCACAGGATTTAACTCCGAGATCACGTGTGCTCTCAGCTTTGTGAATGCTTTATTTTAGCACGTGGCAGAAAAGCTTGTGTATGTGGCTCATTGATGGCATGGGCATTTGTGCTGCATATATGCCCAGGTGCACACTGTTAAACAAATTAAAGTGTAGCTTTAGAGGGCCACTCTCTTAAGTGAATATTGTCAGGCACTGAATGTGATAGAGCTGGGGGAGATGGATGTGGAGAACACCTGACATTGAGACTACTACACCAACCTTGAGTTTTGTTTCCCTTCTGCTTTAAAAATCATATCCAAAGGGAAAGTGAGCAAGTAGGAACGATATGGGGAGAAGTAACAAGTTTCATCTGCTTGAATGCTGTTATGCCTGAATAATGCCTTAGATATAGACTATAAATGGCTGCCGTGCCTTTAAGTCATTTTATTTCTAGATGCAACCAAATTATTTTTCAACATGAAGCCCATGCAACTATTTCTTCCCTGTTCAGGAAGTCTTTATTGAACACTAAGCCCATATTTTGGCACAGTAGTTTGTTTCCATGGAAATGGTGGGATATTTCCATTATGGGATTATGACTCCCAGTGGGCTGTATCTGAGAGAGGTGAATTATGAAGGCCACTCGTTAAGCACAAAAAGATTCTCTTGTGCCAGGGAAACTGTAAAAAAAAGAATTTCTTTAAAGAACAGGTGAATGTGCAGTCATCTTTAAAATACTATTCCAGAGCAAAGGAATGTTATACCAACGATTAAAATTGACAAATTGAATGTTCTTGAAATGCAGAGTCTGTCTGAATTGCTTCTCTCTACATGCAGAATGTCACCTCAGTGCTGTTGTTACCTCAAGCCACGCATTTTTATTCAGTAGAAGCAATGTTTCCAAGATGAAGCTCTGTTTTGCTGGCCTCTGAGGCATATCCAAACAGCCCCAATCTTTGTTACATCAAAGGCAAACAAAATGCAGCAGCAGAAAGCTAAAAATATCTAGCATTTACCAAGGAGAGCACTAACAAACCTGCTTTGGGAAGAGTTAAAGCTGATGATACTTGACAACATTTTTTTTTAGTGTTAAACAAGTAGAAACACAGCACTAAAGCAATCTGAAGTGTACAAATCCAGCAATTCAGAGCCAAGCTGATCATACAATGGTGGGTCAGTCTTTAGAGCAACAACAAATGCGGTCTTTACAGATCCTTTTAGCATGCAGAGAGGGAGCACAGGAGCTGATACAGTTCCAGGTTAGAGGTTTTAGAGCTGAAAGCTGTGCTGTGCACTTGGGAATGTGTGCAGGAGCATTAGAGGTAAGGAATTTTCCATCACTCTGAGGCTGCAGAATGGGTGCTGAGCTGCTTTATGGGCACTGCTGCAGTTGCGTGCTGCAGTGCCTTTGTTCTCCTCTGTAGGTGTCTGATTCTGATCTGATTACCACCCAAAACCAGCGCTGGGCTGTCTGAGGGGGCACTGGGAAGCTCAGATGTACAGGGTCTAAAAGGCTTAGCTCTCCAGTGTGCGGTGACTCTTGCCTTGTTTCCTGTTACCAGATTCACCATCAGAAACATCTGTGGCTGCACAGGGCTCAGTGCAAGACTGGCTCTTCATGCGCAGAGAGCAGCTTGTGTGTGAGGCATACAAAAATACAGCTGGAGGTTTTGTCGAGGTCTTGTTCGCTGATCACCTCAAATAGGTAATTTCTAGTGAAATAGAAGAAGTGCATCAAGTACTGAAGCATGCTTAAAGCTCAGCTTTGTCTTGCTGCACAGAACAGGGCTAGGTTTAATTGGGTTTATTTGGATAAATGAAAATTATGATCAATATGACAGCAATTTCTTCCCATTTCAATTTGAAAAATTGGCTGCTCGTAGCCATTTTATTTGTTCAATCTCAATTTAAATAGAAGCCGAAATATTACGATTTTGCTTTGCATAATACAGTGTGGTTTTGTTTATGGTCTAGTGGTTAAAATCAAACAGTGAGATTGAAGAGAGCTGGGTTCTATTCCTGGCTGTTTTTCAACTTGTTTTGACCTCAGATGAATCCCTTATGGTCACAGTTCAGCCAAGTCCATAAACAAACGACAGTTGGGTGATTCACCACGTTCCTAGCTTAAAAGGTACGATCTGTCCCTTGGGATTTCTTGAGGTTACGACCAGGCACGTTTAGCAGTTTGTTTGCAGGCGCTGAGCACCCAGGGCAGCACAGCACAGATGCGTGCCCCCAGCACTGTGAGGCACAGCAGGCCCATCGCCTCGTGCTGTGCTGGGCAGAGGTGGCCTGAGATCCATGCTCTGCACAACCAGGCCTTCCTGCCTGTGTCTGTGTTCTCCCTGTACTGCTGGGAGCTGAAATGCCTGCATTTACTGTGGCGGAAGTAGCACAGTGCTCAGACTTCATTTTCAGGGCCAGCATCTGACTGTAGCCACCCTGGTTAGAAAAGGCCCCACAACACAAGCTGGTGTCGTATTTATCCTAGGGCGTTAATCCTATTCTTGAATAATTGTGTGTGCAAACTGATGGTAATAGATTCCCAATAAGGGGTTTGGTGTATAGATTAAGATCATTATCTGGTTATGTCTGGGGAGCCTCAGACCTCTGGGCCTACAGCTGAGACAGGCTTTCCTCAAACCATGGCTCTGTGGAACGCTTGCCCAGTGCTTATTAATCTGTTTAATTGGAATTGTCGCTTCAGTGGGGTTTATTTTCTAATTAAGTCCGGTGTGCCAAGCACCTCTGGGATTGGTTGCTCAGTTTCCTTCTGAATTCTGAACTGGAAGTGCCAGAACACGTGGTGGTTGTGTGGAACATCAGAGATCTGGTGGTACATCACAGCGGTACGTGGGTCTGTGTGCAGAAAAAGTGCTGACAGAGTGGAGAACAGTGGAGAGAGATCTGTCCTGGTCTGGGATGCTCACCCAAGATCCCATTTGGTAGACCATGGTGGGGGAGGTTTCATAGGTATTTTTACTGCCACGAGGGATGGGTTGTGGAAGGACATCTTGATTCTCAGGTCTTTAACTAAGCACTTTTCATCAGCAGGGCACTGATAACAGTGTATTACTGATATGTGTTTGTGATGCAATTCAGAATGTGATTGATACGTCAGATCAGCAGAACTTTGATCCTGCTCTTCACATGCAGTGTGCGTAATTTCAGAAATGTGTTTGCACAAGCTTAATTATGCATGCTGTGCCTGTATAGAAGTACAGAAACCTGGCTATTGTTCCCACCTGCCCATATAGGTCCTAACTGCCGGATTTGCATGCCCCGGCCACTGGGGAATAAGCAGCAACTGAAATAACCTGTTTCTAGTTATTTCACTTTCAGTTCTTCAAGACTTAACACTAAGTAATTGGGCTGCATTTCCCGTGCTTCAGAGACAAGGCTCAACCCTTCGCATTATCTGTCTGCTTTTTGATTTATCGTGTCATCTCCAGAGAACCCGGATAGTGGGTAGAATTTCTGAAGATTGAGTGTTCCTTAAGCTTCTTGCAAACCATCAGAGAAGGTCATCACCTGTAGTTTGAGAAATGCTGATCTAATCTGAACACCTGAAATTAGGAAGTCTTGTAGTTTCTATCTGCCAGCCAAAACTGTGAGGGAAGGTTGAAGTGTTTCAAATCCCAAATCTCAGCCACCAGGGCCAAGGACAAGGAAGCCCACATGGACAGTGCTCTCAGCACCTGCATTTGAGCCGGAATGTGTTCTGGTGTTGGGGCAGGCAGGTTGGACACCATATGCAGGGGGCAGCTGGGGCTGTTGGGGCTCTCAGCCTGGAGGGGCTGGCTGAGGGGATGAAGGGATGACACTTCAAGGAACCATGAGAAGCTACCCTGCCTGTGAATTGAAAACATATGTGTGGGGAGGAGGAACAAGGAAGTAAATGGGCAGCCCTTAAAGGGTTTTCTTCTCTCCACAGCTTAAACTGAGCCATTAGAAACACTGCTACCTCCCCCAGCTACAAGCTTTAAACACTTACCTTCAGAGCAGCCTTCCAGGAGGTCTGCGTACTTCTGTGGGTCCTTTTTGCAACATCATTCCAACTTGCCCAGCTTTGCATTTAGTGCCAATTTGATCTCAAAAGCTATTTCTGATTACTCCATGCATACCTGTAAGTTACGAAGAGGTCTTCTTCCTGTGTGTGCTTGCGAACCAGAATACTGCAGTAGGCTGCAGCAGTGTGCAGGATTGATACTTGTTCATCCCTCAATGCTTTACACTTAGAAGCTCAAATGTAAACGTAAGCGTTAAAGGGCGCAATTGAATTTGGATGTGCTGCATCAGACTGACTCCTTGTTTGAGGCTGTTGCTGGGAGGGCAAAATTCTCTTCTCAGGTTCCCAGAGTAGCTCCTGACTCAGTCTCCCAGCTCTTCTGCACTGACATGTGCAGGTGTTTCATGCTGTGAAAGAAGTGGAGCGCCCTGACAGCAGCATTCTGTCACCAACTGAGGGATGGGCAATAATGGCAAAGCCCCCAAAAGAGCACAAGATCCTTTCTTGAGTCACATGCTGCATGTCCAAGAGGAACCTGAAGGGTTTATGTCACTTGGGCAATGCACGTGTAGCCTCATCCTTCTAATTACCACTGAGATGATGATCTAAGGCTGCTTTGTGGATATGAGGACAGAATTTTGCCTGCAGGATGCACGATTACCAACTGTGCCTCCTCTATAAATCAGCTGTAAGTGCATTTGGAATAGCTGCCAGGTCGGCTGCCGAACTTACTCGAGGACACAGCTCCAGCGACACCGTCCCACGTGGCACAGAGCTGTTGCAGTTTTAAAATCAGTCTGATTTTTTTCTTTAACAGGGGAGCCCAGTGTAACTCCGTCAAGACTGGAGTGACACTCTGAATCTGCATCTGCCTCATGTGAGTTAAAATCCTGGCAGCAGCATTTTGCATAAGCTGGAGCCTCTGTAGAAATCTTTTTTTTTTTCCTTTTCTTTTTTTTTCCTTTTTTTTTTTTTTTTTTCCTTTTCAGGAGGGCTATAAAATTGTTACTGTATGTGTCTTGGCAGCAAAGGTAAAAACAACCACAGAAATGCATGAGAATGACATACCTTACTGCACAACCCCGCTCCTTGCAGCTCGGCTCCCTCCTAACACTCCTCACAGACTGGAGGCTTGCGTTCACTCCCGGGGTCCTGCTTTTAACTTTCACTAGTGTCATTTTAAGGCAAGTGGCGATGTGAAGGAGAAGCTGAAATGCTGTCAGCTGGCTGCAGTTTTTTAAAGATTCAGTTGTTTTCTCTCAAGCCTAATTACATAATGCACAAGCACTGGGTGTCCATCACCCTGAGCCATCGGAGCATCTGTCTGTGTTCAAGCTGAAATGATTTTAATAACTTCCGTTGGAGGAGAGGACTTGGCACGGTGGCAGAGATACAGCCATCGGGCAGTGAAAAGGCAGAAAGGAGGTTGGGGTGAGTTGCAACACATGCTTCGATTGTACTCTCACCCTGTGTGCTTTGGGCTGAGGGATGGTGAGGGCACTGGGGCTGTGGTGTGGTGGTTCTGCTTCAATTTCATTGGGATGGGGCTGCTCGGAGGGCTGAGAGCTGAGCACAGGATTCACTGCATGGCAAACTGCCCGGTTCTTGCAGCAGCACATCCTGTGGGTTTCTTCCTGTTGTGTTTCAGCTCAGGACTGGGGAGGTTTAAGCTCCCAGAAAGATTTAAGCTACGTTTTTTATCGTCCAACTGCAGAAGAAAATACTGCTGTGCCCTCTCTTTATCTCCTTGGATGCCTGAAGATAAGATGAGAAAGCGGGGACAGCCCTGAATACAATACTAAAATACATTTTTTATCTAGTCTAAGCAGTCTCTTAATGCATGTGGCGGGGACATCATCCCCAGATGTGCTGCTGTCACTTGCAGTACTGTGAGCCTATTCATGTTTGGTCTCAAGGAGATGGATTGCTTGTTTGCCTGAAAGCTCATGTTGCTTTAACAGGTGTTCACAAAGCTTACAAGAAGTGTGGGCTGTGGTTGGTGCCGGCTGATGCAGCGCGGGCTGCGGTGTAGTGCTGTGGTGCAGTCTAGGTGGGCTCAGTCATCTCTCAGTCTGTTCCCAGTTGTGTGTAATTAAAGGAAAGTTTATCTTGGACAGTATCGTGGTGACTGGGGAGCATTTGTTGTCCCTTTCCCATCCTCGGGAGCTCAGTGTCCCCATGTAGTTTGTGTATCAGCAAGAAGGCTCTCGTTTTCCAGGTGTAGTGGAACGGTAGAAAAATAGGGAAGGGATATGAGGTATGGATGAGCTGGTAGCTTACTTTTATTCAAAGAGGAATCAGGGAAGCACTATTTGTAGCTTGAGAGGTAAAGGGGAATAATTACTTCGTACAGAAATTAAAATTCAGATTAGCTGTGTTGTTGTACTGTCTGAGCAGAGACTTGGAATGATGAAACCTATTCTGCAGCCTTTTTCCTGCTGGTGTGTCAGCTTGTTTCTGTAGGCTCAGAGAGTTCAGCGGTGGTTTGCAGTGATAAATGTGATGGAAAGCGAAATACAGAAGGGAAGAAGCTGAGTGAGAGTATAAGTGATCAGCCACACGTCAGCTGTTCACTGATCAGATGCACAGGCTGTGTGACTGAAGGCCCTGTGGTTTGCCTGGAAGGGTTCTGCTGGAGAAGTTCACAAACCACCCCTGTTTGTCCAGAGGAGGTGCCAGCATGCTCCTCGAGCTTTGTCATGTCTGGGCCGTGCCACGGCGGTTGGCGAGTTCAGAAGGGGCAGGGATTTCTGGGAGAGATGTTTTGTTGGGAAGTGCTGGTTTATGGATAAATTGGTAATGTGGTCTCAGGGAGCTGCATGGACAGAGTGGGGAATAGAGGCTGCTTCACATCATGGGATCTTTGCCGTGCTCTCGCCCTCTGAGAGTACGTGCAGGTGTATTTATCACTGTTTTCCCTGGGAGGTGTCTCTACTGTCCTGCATCAAAGGAGTTCCTTTTTCCAGATGATGCTCTGGTGTCACTCTCACAACGTTCATCACCTAACTGCCTTTTGCTCCCTCCAACTCTAGCTCACTCCCCAGGATTGCCTTGTCAATCACTGCTTCCTACATTAGCTGTAGTTTTTGATTGCTTATTCCTATCTGTAGCTCAATCAACCCTTCCTTTCCTAAAGGACAGAAAAGGCTACGTGCACTGAATGTTATATCTTGTTATTGATGTACAATGTTTGCCACTGGTCTAATGATGCTTGAAGATCTTGGTAATTGTTTGGCTTTGGTTATCTGTTCAAGAACATTGCCGGTTTGCTTTTTGCATTTGAATGGTGTTGAATTTAATGAGCAAAATGAACTTTTAGAATACTTCCGGATTGTTAATAGATATGGGACCCCTTTCATATGGTTACTGTGAGTCTTATTTCTTTGATAGTTCTTATCTTTTTAGTATTTTTGTAGTATTTTATGCATTTGTTTTCTCCTTTCAGATTGAGCTTCTGTATTCCACAGTATACATACGGTGGTGATTACCTGGGCAGTATAGACAATGGCATTAATAGGCACTGTGATGCCCACAGATGTGTGAGCTACCTCTCAGGAAAAGCAGTCTGTCTTCTAAAGAGCTTACTTACATGTTTTCAAACTTAGCTGAGTAAAATACAATCAAGAATCTGAGACACAGCTGGACCCATTGGACCCCCAGTAGGCCTTATTGAAGAAAAGGGTTATATTTGACCTTAGAACCAATTTAAGACAGTGTCATGCAACAAATGTCAACACACTGTCACAGAAACACAATGATTTCCATCTGTCACAGAGACACAGCAATTTCCTTCTAAATGGTCATTTAATAATCTAATTAAATAGTAACATTTCCAGTGCATGGGAAGGTCATTTGCAGGAAGAAGACAGTTCTGAAGGTAGGAATGGCTTGGTTGAACAAGTCATTCATTTTGCATTGAGCTGAGGTGTGTGTCACAGATGAGCAGCTCGTAGGAAATGTGGGAGCAGCAAGCTTGCCTAAAAGAGTAGCGTTTTGGTACAAGAGTAATAGCTAACAGATTTGTGCAGTACCATATGGTATTATTAACAAACAAACCGTATGTTAAGTTGACAGCTCTACCTTCAAGCTAACTTAGTCTGCAGCAAACATAAATTCCCCTGAGATGAAATCTGAAGACAATGGGATTGTATCCAGTAGCACAGCAGCAATGAATTTCAGGCTTTCTAACCACAAATACATGTGCTCCCAAAATGTATTGGTTTCTTCACCAGCTTTGTGAAATCACAGCAAACCAAACCCGATCTGAGCAGGTGGAAGTTTGTGCATCTGTGTAACGTGGAGGAGGGAGGAGGGCGAATGGGAACATGACTTGTAACTGCCTTCTTGTTTAACTCCCTAGCTGTGTGCAAATTTTCTAACTGAAATCTCATCTTGGTACAGTGTATAAATCCCCTGAATACGAATCTCTTGGATTTGACCTGACCGTAGAAAGATTAGTTTCCATTGGATACCCTCATGAGCTGCTCAATTTTGTGTATGATCCTGCATTCCCTACCAGGTAAATGACTAACAGATACCAACCCAGCCTGCTCGAGGCCTTGATTACTTGTTCTGTTACATTCAGAGGTGACACGCTGAGGCCAGGTGTTCAGAGTTGTGCCTTTGAAGCCTGTGGCTGCCCACAGATACGGGGAAGGGCGCAGACTGCTCGGGTACATGGAAGGCCTTTGCAAACTGAAGTCCATTCTAGCAAGGAGAAGGAGAGCAGGAGAGGCTGCTGAAGTCACGGTCCAAAAATAACTTTCAAAGCAAAGACAGCAGAGACACAATGGGACCTGGAACAAAATCAAAATCAAAGCTTGGGAAGAAGGAGCCGCTAATCTCCACGAAGCCAGAAAGTCTTAGAACATTTTTCTGTAATTACTTAAATGAATTAATGTGTTTTCTTTTGGTTTTGTCAAACCAGACGCAGCAGCATCCTGGTGCATAAGACATCCTGAAAAAAGAAGCTGATAGTAACCAGCACTAAAAGTGGGACTCATCCAGTCCACTTGCCTAGATGAATCAAATGTGAAAAATCAAGTTAGCGGTGCAAAGTTACTGAATTCTTACATTTTTGTCTGTTGGTAGCAGAAATTAAAAGGATATTGCTTCTTTTAAAGGCATTTAACCTAGCTTGGTGCCTTTAAGCCATTTCCACTTGTGTCTTTGCTGGATTTTGCTTTTGGCTCCTCTGGGACTTTTTTTTTCTTTTTTTTTTTTACAAAAGACTGGAGCAGAAGCTTGGTGCTCCAGTTTTAGTCTGGCAGCCTCCTTCCTTCCTGCCTTCACTGAGACTGGTGCTGTGTGCTCCCATAACAAAACATTATGAGCATGTCATGAAGACTCCTTAAATCCCTCCCGTTCATCCCAGGGAAGGGCCAGAAAGAGTGTATCTGTGGGAAGGCTGCTTTCTCAGGTGCAAGACACTAAATAAGTGAGACAGTTTTGCTGGACTTGGAAAAATTGTCCCAAGCATTCTGTGCCATACTTATGTGTCCTGTCTGGCTCTGTCTATGACTGACAGATGAAAAGGAGCGGAGAAATTCCCTTATCCCAACTCCCAGCAGGGCTGTCAGTGACCACAAGCGCCAGTGTCAGATTCGTGACCCTGTAGAAGAGGTCCTGGTAAATGCACAGCTAAGCCTGTGCCAGGTTAAACGGCTCCACTTTCAAGCCCATGCAGAGCAGATCAGCTGTATCGTTTACCCTGGCAATGCAGGGCATTGTTGTTGCATACCTGCACCCAGGTAAAAAGTGAGCACTCATCTGCACAAAAAAAACCAGCTTTGGTCTGATGCCCCCTGCCAAGCAAGCCAGCTGCTCTAGGGCTGGCATTGAAAAGAACTGGTATTGAAATGGTCACCGCTTTCACTGCTCTCTGCTTCATATCTTTAATTGCTTTCTTAACAGAGGCCTGGTGTTTGATACCCACTATGGAAACCTGCTGAAAGTTGATGCCTATGGAAACCTCCTGGTGTGTGCACATGGCTTTAATTTCCTCAGAGGGTGAGTGCTTGCTCTTGACCGCTCTTTTTGACTTAATGTGATCTGTAGGGCATCTGTTGCATAAGGACTTGTGAGGACTTCCAATGCTGCGTCTAAGAAAATTCAAGGGCCCGAGGTCAGAGGCAGCCAGAAGTCTTTATGCAAGGCCTGCCTGGATGCTTTCCTGGTCAACCTGCTGTAAGGAACCTCTGCTAATCTCCAGAGGTCACTTCTAAACCCCTGTGATTCTATGGTTCTGTGATGCATTGCATGCCATTTCCTGCACCCTTTTCCATATGCTTACTTTCCTTGTGCCCCAGAGAAGGGAAGCAGAGGGGGCTGCAGTGCTGCGAGCTTGATGTATCCCAGCAAATCCCCTCCTACCTGCAAGGCACAGGGATGGAAGGCAAGCATGAGCCAGCTCTGAGGCCTCAAGGTGTGAGCCTGTAATTGCAGGCATGTAAGTCCCTGTGGCAAGAGGTCAGCATTTTATAAAACACTTTATGAATGCAGTTGAGTTCCAACTTGAGTCAAAGGTGATCTTCAGAAGCTCCAGAAATGAAGGAAACAAGAACAATTGAGTGACTTCAGTCGTCACCACACTGCCAGTTAATTGCAGCAGGCCCCAGGCAAGGCTCCTGCAGTGCAGCCCTGTGCTGCCCTGCGGGAAGCTGCTCAGAGGGGTGTTCAGCAGCACATGGAAAGTGGGGGAAAGTTTAAGATAAGCAAACAATGAAAGTGCAGATGATGTAAGGCATACCCATAGCCAGCAGCATGGGGCTTAAGGTCGAGTTGTGGACTCCTGACCACAGTTTCCCTCTGGGGGCTTGGCTCCTTTGCTGACTCAGGATGAGGGCTCTGTGCCCAGTGCTGCTGCAGATAGCACAGGGACAGTGACATGCAGTGGGTGCTGTTTTGCTAGTGCACATAGGAAAGCTAGGTGCTGAATAAAGCACAGAGATACTACTTGCTAATGGACCCTACTAAAGCTATGTTCTGCAGGTCAGCACGCTGTATCCTCAGTATGTTTTGTGGCTTCATTCTGTTCCACCTTATCTGTTCTCAGGCCTGAAACACGGGATCAATATCCGAACAAATTTATCCAGAGGGATGACACAGATAGGTTTTACATTCTGAACACATTGTTCAATCTACCAGGTGAGTCCCATGTGACAATCCCTGTATCTTTGAAGCCTGTAAAGCTTTGCTAATGTCTTACTCAGCTGTTTGATTTATTTGTTTTTGCATGAACTTTCTTCTTTCAGGCACGGGGCCCAGATTTAGCTGGCTGCATGGTGTTATCCTTGTTTTAAGGTCTTGCTTTTCTTCTTTACAGAGACCTACCTGTTGGCTTGCCTTGTGGATTTCTTTACTAATTGTGACCGGTACACTAGGTATGTGTCCCCTCTGGTTAGACACGCTGATAATACTGTAAGATTGTTGTTATAAAATGCAGTATATGTAATAGAGATGCACCTGCTGTTAGTATCACTGGAGTCCTCCCAAGTGGTTTCAGTGGGGAAATGTTCAGACCTCTTATTCTTTTAGTATTAAGGGAATTTAATGCTGATGAGATGCTCTTTGTGTGCAGCCAAGGCTGGTTTTGTGGGTCTCCTTCATAGGGCATGCCAGTGTCGCTGTACTGTTTGACACAGGTATTTGGGCCAGTTTCTAAGACCACATACATATTAAAGAGTGATTACAGCCACTGCACAGCTCATTTTCAACCCATGACCTTTGGATCCACGTTTGAGCAGGTAACTGAGAGCCTAAGTTTCCTCAGCCAGTTACTACAAATTATAGTTGAGGACTTTGTGTAATCAAAAGTGAAATATTCAGATATTCAGTGTAGTTTAAAAGACTATTTCAGCAGTGTATGTATTTTCCTAGCTTTCAAATAGATGTAAACATAAAAACAAGCTGCAAGTCTGAGTGCTACTGTGCAGCTGACTTCTGTGATGGGTCATTTTTGCATGTTTTGTGACTGGAAAGCAAAAGTTTAATCATGCAATATATCCATTGCTGCAGTAAAGGGGTCAATAAGAAATGAGTGTGGTAATATAAAAATGCTACATATGTTTTGAACCCTGCAATTGGCTACTGCAACCTCCTCTTTCTCTTCGCAGCTGTGAAACAGGGTTTAAAGATGGAGACCTCTTCATGTCATTCAGGAGTATGTTCCAAGATGTCAGAGATGCTGTTGATTGGGTTCATTACAAGGTGATTGCGAGCACTCCTCGAGACATCTGTAGTCATAAATGAGTTAGAGGGACTGGTTTGTAACTCTTCAGTTAAGATATTCCACTTTTGGGCAAGAGCCTTGTTTTGCCACCTAGTGAGCAAATAATAAACTGCAGTTTTATGCAAGCAAGCCAAGGTCTCTGGCGCTGCAGTATATCTCTGCTGGCTTCCTATTTCTTTTCATTGTGCCTAGAGTCCATTTCCTTGCTATAATTTGTGGGTTTTGGAATGTATTGCCATGAGGATATTTGCATTTAAAGTTCACAACTTCACATTGTCACAATTTAAAAAAAAAGCAATTTTATTGTCAGTATATCACAATAGTACTATCTTATGTTGTCTAAAAGCTAGCTGCATTAAACAGAATTCCTCAGAGAGGAAGCCATTTTTCAGCACACTTGTGTGCAAATTTAGAATGTAGATCTTGTGAACATTAACGCCTCGTTCAGGACCTGATCTTCTTGTTCTTCCTCATTTGAGAGGTCTGTTGGGGTGGGATGGGGAACTGTCACAGGAGATCTCTGCTCACAGTTATACTTTTGGTTGTTTGAGTCATGCAGAAGTTGGGAATCTGTTTTTCTTTCCTTATGCAATGTTATGTGATACATGTTGGAGTTGGCCGCTATGATGGTCAGTGTTGGAGACAGGTCGTTGACTGGCTTGTTTGCTATGGCAAATCTATTTTTTGTTTGTTTTTATTGTATTCCCTTCTGAAAGGGTTAAAATGCTGTTGAAGTGGATTATTTACCATGGTGAGGGAATCGATGGATCACAGAGTTTGTGATGGTCCCTGCTACTCAAAGCCTCTCATCTCTAGAGTCACTGGTTCAGATTCGCCCTGGTTTGTACTTTCACAGCATTTTGAAGTGTGAAAGTTGGCATTACTGTGATGTCTCTTACATCATAAGTTTCCATCACCTCACTGGATTCTACTGTTTCTATTTCAGGGATCGCTCAAGGAGAAGACCCTTGAGAATTTGGAAAAGTACGTGGTGAAAGATGTAAGTGTGAAGTTGCTTCACTTGTGCCACGTGACATTCTGTACTGAGTAAGCAGGCAAGAAGTAAATACGCTGATTTGCTTTACTACATCACAAAACAGATAACGCTGTGATTTCTATTGTAATAACCAAAGACAAAGTGGAAAGTTCGGATGCAGCCTTTATTCTGAGCCAGTGATCCACGTGATTTCGTATTCACATGTGCATTTTTTTACGTAAAATATAAAAGCCAGAGGAAATGTTGTCATGGGACACAGGTGGATATGCTGGCCAGGCTTACGTTGTTTCTTTTGATGCTGAAAGCAGCTGTAGTCCCTCGCCCACATTTTCTCTGCCCAGGCAATCCTCTGCTGCAGACCTCTTTATAAAAGTAACACACGAGCATCACTGAAACAGAAGTATTCCTTCACCATCCAGCAAAAGCATTACACACCTCTTACAATGACAGATTGAGGGGAAAATCCCGAGACATTCACCAAAGCCCAGCTCTTTGATAAGTCCCAAAATATGTATTCAGCACATCTAACTGAGCAAGCTCTGGTGGCTCCCTTACTTTCGCCCTCTGCAGTGTGCAGGGCCCCTGTGGGCCTATCATTTTATAATTATTATTCAGTTTAAATGATCTCTGTGGGCTCCTCCTTTGGTGGTGGAATACCACTTTAAAGCAGTTTACCATATATCTAGTTACATGCCTGCAGAATTCTTAGGAAACCGTCCTGTGTGGTAATCAGCTCTTCTGGCAACGGCCGTTAGATTGATGATTCCATAAAAATAGCTCCAGGAATAAATTCTCCCTAATTTGAGGTTGGAATCGTAATATACTCGTGGCTCATGCGAGCTCAGATTTCACCTCCTGTGGGCCTGTTTTTGGAGGAGATCCGGGGCTGGAGGGTGGTGGTAGCAGTGTCTTCCTTGTTTTGACTGATGGGATCACAGCTGAGCTGTGTTTTGCCCGTGGTGTAGCTCTGTGTCTCTGTGTCTAACTGTTCTGTCTTCTGACTTGCAGGGGAAGCTGCCACTGCTGCTGAGCCGCATGAACGAAGTTGGGAAGGTGTTTCTTGTGACAAACAGCGACTACAAATACACAGATGTAAGTGCTATGTGAACTGGTGCATCAGTATGTAATGGAATAACGAAAAGCCACCAACCTAGTGTATGGGATTTGGCAGGATAGTATTTGGTGGGGAACTGGGTGCTTTCTGAGCTGGGATGACTTAGTGGTGAATGCTAATTAGGTGGTGAGACTTCTGTTTTATAGTCCTGGCTTGGTTACTGACCTGGGGTAGGCCTGGCTTGAGTCACTTTGTGCCTCTGTTCCAAAGTGATTAAGAAGGTGAAAGAGAAAGTGACAATCTGCTCTTCCAAGTGAGACAGTTCTTAGTGGGGAGAGGTCACCAAACCCATGATCGTGGAGAGGGCCAGGAGCCAGAGCAGGCTGTGTTGCTGTGCTGCTGGCTGAATGTCAGCATGTTGCCACATTGCTAAACTGAAGGATCACATGCCGTTATAAAGCACTGCAAGACTACACTGCTGAAGCAATGTGCAGATTCCTGAGGCGGATGTGTTCTTTGATTATAAAACCTACCATTTTATTTCCTTTCACTTTAAGACCAATCCATTCATTCTGTCCCCAAATCTTAGGCTACTTTCCTGTAAATGCTAAAAATAAAGTTTTGTAGCCTGAAAAGACAAAAGCAGAAAAGTATATTTTTATTAACTACATTAAAAAAATACAACTTTAAATACTTTCTGTCTTTCAGAAAATTATGACTTACTTGTTTGACTTTCCACACGGACCAAAGGTATGTGGTTTCTAGACTGCAGCTCCAAAAGGAGTTGATGTGCCTAATTATCTGTGTAGCTGGAAAGCATTTTAATCCTGCTTCATCAGCTGCATGGGATTAGTTGCTTTAATCTGGTTAAAATATGCTTGCTGTTTAGCGACCTATTTGAATAGGATCAAAGCAAATACAATATAACAAAGAGAAAAGAGGCATCATCTAGTCTAACAAACAATAATCTGTGTTAGTGATAACATTATTTTAGCATGAACGCATTTTAGCTGTGGCGTTTTGCAGCCAGATTTCTTCCTAATCTTATACAATGTTTTGTTAAAAATGTCTTGATGGAAGGGAAAGAGTTGAGTAAAACAGCAGAATCTTTCTTTTATGGCCTAGTTGTGCCTCTGCTACGGTAGTTCCAAAAGTTTGCCATGCTTTTCCTGGTGTCCTGAGGATGAAGCTCCAAAAGCTGAAAGTTTAGGAGAGAGGCTTAGGAGCTGAATTTATACTGCTTTTTCCATCTCTCATTAGGAGACCATCTAATATTCAAAAGATGAGTTTTCACACTGCACACTGAACATAGTAGGGAGAGTTTTCAGAACATGGAAATCACGCCTGGTGTCCGTCAGGCAGGGCTGTGGTTTGGAGCTGCACTCTGTAGAATAGAATCCAGGCATTTTCCAGCTCTGGGCAGGTGTATCAGTGTGTCTGTATCAGTGTGTCCTTGGAAGGCTGAAGCCACACTCCCATTTGTCACATTCAGAAATGGTGGCAGCAGTGTCATTTAGTGCATCCTTTTGCACAACAGCTGTGCTGTGATGTGGCTGGTCATTGCAGTTCTCCTTCCTTCCTCAGTTTTCACTGCTGGGCTGGGATGGCTTTGCCACAAATGAGTGTTCTAGGAGATGGCAACCAAGTGTCATGTCACAGAGGCACAGAGAGAGAATCAGTGCATTTGATGGACCAGCTGTGTAGAAACATCATGGTTGTGGGCAGTGGCACTCCAGTTAAATTCCCTGTGATTGTTTATGTGGTACCCAGTTCTAGGTTTGTTTTTGCTTTTGCAGCCTGGCAGTGCCCATCGGCCATGGCAGTCCTACTTTGACCTGATCCTGGTGGATGCACGGAAACCCCTCTTCTTTGGGGAAGGCACTGTGCTGCGACAGGTGGACACGGTGAGCACCACACGAAGGGCACCTCAAAGGCTGGAGGGGCTCATATGCAGTCTCTTAATGGGAGCAGGCAGTGTGGTATTTAGGCTGGACCTGCCCTAGAAACTGAGAGTAAAGAAAGAGTAGGACAAAAAAGACCCAGAGCATCAGCTATTCTTTACTAATGCAGCATCTCCTCCTTCAGGTGACTGGGAAGCTGAAGATTGGTACCTACACTGGCCCATTGCAGCACGGCATCGTGTACTCTGGAGGTGAGGCAGAACGATTCTTGTCCTGTAAAATGGCTCTGACATGCCCTGGTGGCCTTCATCCACTCATGAGGACTCATACAGGGTGGCTGGCTGCTATGCTAGAATCTAGGTAGGGCTGTGTTTTGTGAAACATGTCATTCTGTGCCTTTTGTGCCAAAAAAACTATTGCTGCTCAGTGCTGAGAAGAAAGAGAGCTGTTCCTCAATGCCCTCCTTGCCAGGGAGGGCCTGGGAAATGCCACTGCAGGGCTGGGAGTGGGGAGAGGTGCAGCTGGGCCTGTTGACAGCAGTGAGGACAGCTGGGAATGCTGCACAGAGTGGCTGCACCAGGGAGATGCACAGGACTGTCCATAGTGCTTGGGCTCCATTATTGTTACGTGGCCAGGAGGCTGCAAGGTCCCACTGCTGCTACATGTGTATGAAGGTGTGTGTATATTACAAGGGAAGGTGAGTGTGCAGTGCCCTGCTGAGTTTAGCAGTTGGAGATTTCTGGGAGGAAAATGAAACAGCTGCATCCCTAACCCTGGTCCTCAGAATGGAGCCCCGCATTTCCCTTTGCCTCCTCATTCTGAGCCAGTCTGTTCTTTGTTCCAGGCTCCTCAGACACAGTCTGTGACCTGCTGGGGGCTAAAGGGAAGGATATTCTGTACATTGGAGACCACATCTTCGGAGACATCCTCAAATCCAAGAAGCGCCAGGGCTGGAGGACCTTCCTAGTGATCCCTGAGTTGGCACAGGAACTACATGTCTGGACTGACAAAAGCGGTCAGCAGGGGGCAAGGGGGCACAGGGGAGAGATCACACTGTCTTGCAACCTTTCTCCCAAACCCACCTTAGATCCTTCTTCCCTGGGATGGGGTGTTGGTGCAGCAGCTGGGTTGCTCACAGATTCCCAGGTTTTTTGCCTGTGATTGCTCAGCCTTGACTTGGCCAGGGGAGAAGCTGCTGCTGGTTGGGGTTGAGCTCATCCATAACGTTGTTCCCAAAACTCCTCTCCCTCTGTCTCTGTAGTGCCATGGCTTCTCTAGTATAAAATATCTAACAAGATAGGCTTTTTTTTTTTTGTCCCTGTATCACTGAGCCATGACTGCTCTCCAGTCTGCAGGAATCCCTGCTTACCAGGTGCTTCCTCTTCCTTCCTCCTCCTCCCTCTGCTGCCAAAGTGCTGTTTCCCATCCTTGAGCACTACTGCTTTTCTCCATGTTTGCATGCTGATGTGTGAGTCGGTCTGGGGGTTATACACATTGTCCCATGAGTGGTAGAAAGGTTTCTGTGAGGGCTGTGAAGGTTCAGCCTCCAAAACTAAAGTGGCAACCAGAAATCAAGCCCAGAGCTCTGCTGATGGCATAGAGCACAATCGAACCCTCTCCCTGCACAATGGCTGTGACATACATGCCCCACCACAGTCATGCGGGCAGGATGGTGCATTTGCTTTCAGCCTATTCATTTTGAGGTTAAACTTACCTTTTTCCCCTTTCTTTTCTGGATTATCCAGCCCTTTTTGAAGAGTTGCAGAGCCTGGACATCTTCTTGGCCGAGTTATACAAGTGAGTGTTAAAACACTGACAAGTGTACTGCTGCCTCTCCCAGCCTAGCAACAGCTAATGCGTGGCTCTGATGAACCCTTGGGATTGGGTTGGCAGCACTGCTGCCAGAGCTTTGCCTCAGGCCTGGGTTCTGCCCCTGAGACCAGCCTTCCCCTCCAGACCAGCCTCCCTCCCTAAGCCCCCATCTCACAACATCTGGTTCTGAAAGGCTTTTCACAGCATGTATTTACCTTCTCGCCTGTAACTAGGCATCTGGACAGTAGCAGCAATGAACGCCCTGACATCAGCTCCATCCAGAGACGCATTAAGGTACCAACCATAAAAATCCCTTTTCATCCTTTTGGATCCCAAAGGGCTTGACAACCCGACCCACTGCTCAGCCCTGAAATGCTGTGCTCTGCCTTTGGGTGGGCATGGCAAGCTTTGCAAAGCCGTTCTGTCTGTGGACGCAAACGGAGGAGCTTCCCGGCTCACTGGTGTCACTGGCACTCCTGAAAGGCAGCCTGGTCTGGAATAGGGTCTCCTTCCTCATGTATGTAGCACCTACTTACAGTGCTCACTGCTGCAGAGCAGGATGCTGATGTGTGCCTGAAGGGGCCGTAGCCTCTGGTTCAGCCAGCCCTGTGTGTGAGGTCCCAGCCTGTGGCGGGTGCTGGCCCTGGTGCCGCTGCTGCCTTCCCTTTTGTTAGCTGGGGCCCGGCTGCGCTTTGATGCCTTGGGATAAGAGCACACAAAAGCTCACTGGAGATCCTTGCAGGCTTCATGTAGCCCCCAGCCTTCAGTGATGCTGAGGCTGGGTCAGCTCTGCACTGCCGTGTGCCCAGGCCAGGATTTAACCTACCCTCTGCTTGTAGAAAGTGACCCATGACATGGACATGTGCTACGGGATGATGGGGAGCCTCTTCCGCAGCGGCTCCCGGCAGACGCTGTTTGCCAGCCAAGTGATGCGCTACGCCGACCTCTATGCAGCCTCCTTCATCAACCTCCTTTACTACCCCTTCAGCTACCTCTTCAGAGCCGCCCACGTCCTGGTGAGTCGCAAGCACTGGGGATCACGCTCATGAGCTGGCAGCACTGGGAGGATGGGGTGACATGTTCTGGGGCTTGTGCTCCGGTTGCCTCGCCATCTCCTCTCTCTCTTACACCTTTAGATGCCACACGAGTCCACGGTAGAGCACACACACGTGGACATCAACGAGAAGGAGTCGCCCATGGCCACGCGCAATCGCACCTCGGTGGATTTTAAAGATTCTGACTACAAGCGGCACCAACTGACCCGCTCCATCAGTGAGATCAAACCGCCCAACCTCTTCCCCCAGGCACCTCAGGAAATCACACATTGCCATGATGAAGATGACGATGAGGAAGAGGAAGAGGAGGAGGAAGAGGAGGAGGAGGAAGAAGAGTAAGAAGGAAAAAGTAAAGCATTTTCTGAAGATAAACCATGACTCTAGCGGTGATCAGGAGGAGATTCCTATGTTGGGGCCCTTGGGGTGATGGGTTGGGGGTGTGTGATTCCTGCAAAGGCACATTTTGAAAGCGGCCGGAAACTTTCTACAAATTAACACTAATCAGGAGGAGACCTTTGTTTTCAGTTCTGCAGACGGTTCAACAAGCTGATGGATCTGCCTGGGTGGTGCAGTCAGATGGCACTGCCCGCCCGTGCTGTAATGCCGCTCCCATTCCATGTGGGGATGCTGCATGATTTTTCCTTTCTCATGCTGTGTTTCCATGCAAACAGTGTCCTGTAAACGGTTTTTGCCATTTGTTACATTCAGGTGGAGGAGGAAGGGATGTGCTGAGCTCTGCAGGAAGCACAACAATCTAACTCCTGCCATTGGGTTGCCGCCCTTTGCTCTCCTGCATTCAAACCAACCCCACCACGTTAGCCAGGGCGCTGCTGTGGCTTCCAGCTCCACTTCCACCCCTGCTTGGCAGGAGTCTCGCTGTGAATGGTTCAGTTCCTCCGTCCATCACAGATAGCAGCAGGATTCCGGCTCTTACATGCATTTTGCAGCTGTACACATTTCAGTTTGTAGGCGGTGTTGTCCCCTCCCTGTTTCACACTCTCTTTCATCAGCAGCATCAGTGCCTGACTGCCAGCGCGTTTCCCAAACGGCGGAGCCACACGCTGTGTTCTCAGCTCAGTTCCTGTCCTTCCAACAGTAAATACTAACCCCACAGCTTCAAGCTACCGCTTTAGCGTTACATTAGTTGGCTTATCTTCCTCGCTGCCTGTTCCTGACCTTTCTGTGTCTGCTCAGCATCCCAAAGACAAAACCAGCCACCGTGAAGGGCCCAGTCTTCCAGGGTGCTGCTGGACATGCAGCACTGCCCTGCAATAGGAAACAGCGTATGCCACAGTGCTGGGCAGGAGGCTCTCATCACCCACAGCTCCATTGCCTTTAGCCCATTGCAGAGCACAGTGACGCTGCGTCCTGGCTGAGGGGTGACTCATGGCCACAATCTGGGGACCGTGTGGCTGATGGTGCAGTTCTGCCATTGCTGGTCTTTCTCTCTGTTGTGGGTGCAGCTTCCCTGACTGAAGCCTGTGCGGTTCACATGTGAAGGGATTACAGTGGGGGGGGCCCTCTTGTAATGAATTCGACTGTTGTTTCAGTACCACACGCGCATTTAATCTTCATTTTTCTTTTTTTTTTCCCTCCCCCCTATTTTAAAGTACCTTAGGAGAAAATAAAAATAATACACATCACCACCCTCTGAGCAGGAAATGCTGCTACTGACGTGGCAGTTGTTCAAGTCAATAAACCGTGATGTTTCTAAGAAGTGCCTGGTGCGTTGTGGCACAGTGCTGGGCTGAGGGCTGGCCAGCACTGGGCAGCAGGTGGTGTGGGGGGCAGCAGGTCGGAAACAGCCCCAGCTGGAGGGGAATGCCAGAGCCAGCCTTGCATCCTTGCACTGAAAGCCATGCTGGGATTTGCTATGTTTAACAAACATTTCTCCAAGTAGAGCCACTTGGATTCTTCAGGCTTTAGCTCAGCAGCTGGAGAGGGCATGAGGCTGTGAGCAGGGTGGTGTGGGGAGCTCTGCACATTCCTTCTGCCTCTGTAGTCCCACAAATAGCTTGCTCCCAGCCCAGGGCTATTTCTGCCAGTGACAGGGAGACGTTGTAAGGCTGGAGCAATGGAAGGTATCTGGCCCCCAGTCATTGGTGGGAAAGCAGAGGCAGAGCCTGCCAGGCTGCCATCAGGAATGACCAACAACCAACAGCAGCTGTCTGTCAGTCCCTGTGCTATGCCCAGGTGTCTCTCCACCCAGAGGGCCGGCTGTGACTGCTCCACCAGCACCCACCTGTGAGCCCAGCACTCCTCATAGGTTGCTCACAGTGACTTGGTCCTCAATGCTGGAACCACGCAGCTGCTGCTCCAGAGAACACATGCACAGATGGCGTGGGTGCATCCTGGGTGCTGCCAGCACCGCCTCAGTCACACTACAGTGCAGGAAAAAAGCTGGGGTCTCACAGTCAATAAAACCCTTCTTCTGCTAACTTTAGGCAGTGTGTGGCAGTGATGCAGCCTTCCTGCACCAGGACTGGGCAGGCAAACCCATTCCCATTCCCTGGCCTGTTGTGCCCCCCCCCCCCCAGCCCCAGGCTCTCCTGCCCCATTTCTCTCCCCAACACTCTTACTCTGGCCACTCCAAGACACTGCACACCACACAGTGGGAACGAGGTAGGGCCATGCAGATGGTGTTCCCACTTCCCAAAAAACAAATGTGATGTATGGCAAGCATGTTGTAAATAAGGGACTTTTATTAGAGGAAGAAAAAGGCCATGAACCTTGGAAGCACCGCTGCCTTTGCCACCCCCGGCTGCAGAATGGACGGCCCTCAGACCCCAATGCAAAGAACACAACCTGGCCCCTACATGATCTGGCCTCTCCATGGCTCCTGACAACTGCTGAGGAGTTAAAGGCTGCCCAGTGCCAACAGCAATTCCTGATCAGCAGAGATCTGGGGCTGGGGTCACCACCATCAGCCCCACCACCCACATGCCAACAGCCGGCCATTGGGAACAGGGGGAGGAACGGAGGAGGGAAAAATGCATAAACTGGAATGTCCAACAGAAAAAAAAAATCATCATTTATCTAGAAGAACAGAAATAAACAAAACGCTTTTAAACAAAATCACAAAATATACAAATAAATCAGGTACAAAATAAATAGGAAAGATTGGAAATCTACAACAAAATTAGAATAATTATAAAATTCACTTGTATGACAATCAGTATATGAAACGTATACACTTCATTCATGATTTCAGTTGTGCTTACTCAGGTTTATGTACACACATGGAAATACTGTAGTCAGAACACTACAACTCCGGAGACCCGACATAATGTACAATATGATACAATCAGCAAAGACCGCGTGCGATGGGCAACGGGATGTGGGAGGGAGCAGGGAAGCGCTGGGCTCAGCCACCCCGAACACGGGCTGCAGGGCGTGGGCACAAAGCTCTGCTGGGAGAACAGGCTGAGGGTTTGTGCCATGCTCCCGCATGCAGGAGAAAGGTTTGGTTTCAGAGCCCACTGGTTGCAGAGAATCAGCTCATTGTGGTTTCCCGGTGACACAGGAAGGTGCCCTCAAGTACTTGAGTTTTTGGATTCAATCTATTTGGCATCCAGGTGCAAAGCAAGCTGCTCTGCTGAATGCACGCAGACAGAGCACAAACACTGGGTAAAGGGATCCAGGCCTAGCTGCAGAGCAGTCACCAGGAGCCCTGCCGTACTCCCACACTGATCTTTGGACAAAACCCGAAGGCATTCCTTCAGTATTGGCACTTCCAACTAAAGGCTGCCCCCAGCCTCAGCCCAAGCCCAGGCCCACCTGGGGGAAAGACTAAAGGAGAAGTGCTCAGGAACTGAGCTTTGGAGGACTCCATTATTGGCCCTATCTGAAGGAAACCAGGGCCCGAAGGAAAACCTCAGGAGAGATCACAACATTCTTCAACTGTAGCCAGAAAAGCAGTAAGCTCGAGTACCTTATCTGCAAGGTGCAAAATCCCTATGGTCTGACATGAGGATAACAAAAAAGACACTGTCACTTTGGTACAGTTTGATGCTACTGACCCAAGAAAACTTTTCTCCATCACCTGCACCCAGGCCTGCTCTAGGGAACGCGCCCAGGGCCCATATCCAGCTCCTAACACAACAGCAACCACACAAATCCAACCTGAGAAGCTCAACCGTACCACTGTGGATCTGCAGCAGGCAGCTGTGTCCCCTCACCTGGGTACAGCCTTGAGGATGAGGACAAGGCCGTGAGATTGAAAACAGAAGAGCACGAGGACAAGCTCCAGGACAAGAGCAGAACACCAAGAAGGACTGTGTCCCCCTGCGCTGGTGCTGCCTCAGGAATCACAGTGCAGGGCCCTGCAGCTGATGGACCAAGGACACCAGCAGGGTGAGGTCAGCTTCCCAGCCCACAGTGCAGGGCTCTGCCTGTCAGGTCAGGACGAAGGCCGCTCCCTCTTCAATGCCGTGCAATGTTGCCTGGTTTCCACTGCCATTTGTTAACCACCACCTCACAGTAACCAAGGACCAGGCACTTCTTTGGCACTATCTCTTTCACTATAGATCGCTCCCCACCCGCCAGCCCCAGCTTCCTACTGGCACCGGATAACGCAACAACTGGTACATAGGCACTGGTTTTAAAACCACAGATGTGTATTAGCATATAAAATACGGTACATCTTTCATGTGGGAATGATCTCTACAGTCTGTTTCAACACAAGGAAGATGCATGCCCCAAGCAGTCCTAGAGAAGGTGGCTGTGCTGTCCTTAGGGCAGGGTACTTACACAGGATGTTCGTTGGGGGGCAGCCCCTCACAAAGCCGCCTCTGGTTTCCTTTCCTCTGAGCTGAACTGAGCCAGAGTCCCACCTGTGCCAACCTCATCTCTGGAACTGGGCCTGCAGCTGGGGAGCAGCACAGGGCGATGTGTCCGTGGGTGTCACGGGCAGCTGAGCTTCCTGCAGGTGCCTGCTCCACCCGCACAAAAAGGCACTTAAAGAAAAGAAGAATAAAAAATGATAATAACCCTGCGGTGAGAAAAGGGGAGTAAGTGTAGAAGAGAGGGGGGGACAGACTGCAGAGCACAGCACTGAAGGAGTGGCCCAGCACGAGGCCCGCAGGTCTCAGCCCCAGGCAGGGTCTGTCAGCCCAGAGCAGCACCACACGTGTGTCAGGGCACAAGCAGCACGAGGGGCAGCAGGAACACAGCTGGGATACGGCCGGAGCAAGGGAGGGAAGCGTGTGGAGGACAGGTGCCGCTGGAGGCATCACTAGGGCACGGCCTGCCCTGCCGCCAGCCTCTGAGCACAGCACCCAACCTCTGCGCTCTCAGCCCTGGGAAACCTTGTCCTGAGCCCTGGGGACAACAGACAAGCTGGGGTCTGAGCAAGGGAACAAACCAGAGCGCTCCGTGAGCTGCAGAGGCCGAGGCGTCCCGCTGCTCCCACCTGAGCCCCTCTGCGCTCAGCCACGTGCTTCGTATGATCTCCACGTCACCAGAGCCAGTCTCGTTTGGAGAAAGATTCTCATTGGAAAGCAAGAACATTCCTTCACTCTTTACAAAGATTTGGCAATACACAGAATTAAAAAAAAAAAAATCATAGTTACAACAGATTCAGGTTCATTTCTTTAAAGGAAATTCAACCAACAGGAGTGTAAAAGTTATAATTCACAGTTGTGCATTTAAGATATTAGTGTTTAAAATGTCACTTCAAAGAACTCTTTGTGCAAAATTGTATTGACAGTAGAAACCATGGCGAGATGCCCTCCCGACCCCCAGGCTCCCACCCGCCCCACGACAGACACAGTGAGCTCAGTGGCAGCAGAGCTGACACAGGAAGATGCAGTATCCTTTCTGCAAGCCAAAGCCTTGCCAAGGTCTGAGGTCAAGCCCAACGATTCCCAAAGCCACCACCAGCGCCCCGTGCCACTGCGCTGACCCACAGCTCCACCACACGTGGCACAGGGGCACAGGTTATGGCACCTGAGCCCACCTGAAGGAAGAAGCCAGCAGTGAGCCAGGATAACCAGACCCCGTGCTGGCACTGCACAGAGCCACAGCGTTTCCATCCTGGTAGAAAGAGCCGAGCTCCAGTGTGATCTGAGATGAACAGGGCTCCTCTGCTTGTGCTGGCTCCTAGCACAGGGCTGGGAGCCCCTTGCCTTTGTGGAACAGTAAGACTGCAAATTCCCTGAGAACAGGGAGATAGGATTCCTTCCCCTCCGCTGAGAGGACCGTGCCTTGCGCTTCAAGCTAATTTGAATAGCAGCTCCCAACCCCTCCGGGTCAGATACATATTTTTCGTATGAAACACATCTACAATCAACTATTTTTCTGGAAATTATTTCACTTTCCATTATCAGATCCATATATATGATGAAAAAGTCATGCAAAAAAAAAATGGCCTGTAAATTTGTGAACAGTGCAGCATGGGCAGAAGCAGGAGGTATTTGCTTTGGGATCACAAGGCTTTGGTTGGAAATTTTGTCTTTTTTTTTTTTTTAATGGAAAACAGACACTCAAACAAATCCGTAACCTGCCATAAGAAGCAGAAGTCACATCCAATGGGCAGCCTCCACTTGAGCCTCCCCTCCTGTGGCAGGTTTTACAAAACAGATACTGCATCTCAAGTTCACTACCGTGTGGGTCACATCCAACAGACCTTTACATTCAGCAACACTTACAGAAACAGCAGCACAGCGAGGGGCTCACCGTGCCAAGGCAAACACATCTCAACACTTTGCTTTGGGAGAAAGTTGCAACACTGGCAACACTTGGTGCAGCGTGGGGTGCCTTGGAGTGGTGGCTTTTAGACAGGACCCAGAACACGCTAATGCAAAGCTGGTAAAGGAGTTAAGCCTCGGGGCCCTGCTTTGTGTCCCCAAGCCTGCTCCAGAGCTGCACACCCGGTTTCCTGCAGGGAGTTACTGCAGCACTGTTGTGCCTTTCCAGCCAACATTTACCAAGGCAGACCGCAGGCACTGAAGGTGAGTGCCCCCCTAACCCAGGCAGGCACAGAGCTCTGGCAGCTGCATTTGGGGCTTGTCTGGGGGTCAGGGGAGACTATCTGGGTATAAAGAAAGGAAAGGAGATGCTACATAATCAGGGGCCACGGGTCTTGGAACAGAGAAATCACAATGCCTTGTTTATTGATCTCTGCTTGCATTAATACTGAGGGCAACATTCACATTCTGTTTGAGACGTCACTGGAAGGGGGGAGGATAAGGAAGGGGGAACATTTTTGTTTTTGTTTTTTCATTTGAGGACTTAAACTCCATTCGTGGGACTGGGGAACATGCAATGCACGACTGCCACAGGTGCCCCTCGCTGCACCAAGGCTGCATTCAGGCTTTGGGGTGGAGGACCTGGCACCTGCTGCCCCACAATGGTGGCACCTGGGCCGGAGGCTCTCTGCTCTGCTACCATGGTCATCCCTAAAAGGGCTGTTAAGAGGGGCCAGAGAGAAGGAAATGCACCAAAACCACTCAATGGAAGGAATATGGCTGGGAACAGCCTAGGAATGAACCTCTCTGAATCCCTGAAGTGCAATACACTCACATCTGGAAAGTTTTCATCAGCTCCTGGAAAGGACAGGATGGTCCCAACTCCTCAGCAGAGCTGTCCTTGCACTGGCAGAGGTTTTCTGTCACCTGGAGGATGTACTTTGGGCGTAACTGTAGCAGCATCTTTTGTGTTAACACTAGAGATTTAAGGGAAGGAAAAGGACTGCTGTACTCTGTCACTAACAAACACTGCAATCTGCCCCAGCCGAGGTAACGGTGTACAGACCACTACAGCACATGGGTGCTTAAAAGTTTGTTGGTTTTGGGTGCACACATTACTTCACCAAGCAGTTGTCAGGAGTGTCAACAGAAAACCACCCAGTGACTTTGGTATTGAAAATTACACCTGGCTTTCATTTCACGAGACCACAGCGTAGTTAATTAAGTCCTTCCCCCCAGAATCATCTTCAACATACACAAAGTTTTTGGAGGTCACAAAACTGTAGAGTATAACAATGCGTTTGCCTGTTTTACAGATAAACCTTCTGAAATTTGAGAGATCATTAAACATTAAAATAACCACTCCTTCCCTGAAACTTAACTGGAAGAATGTAATAATACTCATCCCGTGACTCTCCAGGTGGCTAAAACCAGAGGTTCATTGAAGCTCGCTCACTCATTCTTAGGACACAAATACATACAAGTACCAGTTACTAACTTCTTCAACATGGCAACAAAAAGGAACAGAGAGAGGTGAAAAGAGGCCTAAGGACATCGGAGCCAATTCACAAAACCACGACAGAGCCTAGTTGAGGTTGGGGAGGGACAGAAACAATTTAAAACTCTGCAAAATACTCTTCAAAAAACATGATCTCTCTTGAAAAAATAACCGGAGCAGTTTTTAAACTTCTCCATATGTGTCTGAGGAGGAAAAACCCAACAAGGATCAAAAATACAGATAAAAAATAAACATGATTCTACTTTGCAAGAAGTATTATCATTTGTTCTCAAGGGTGGCTCACCATTCCCAAAGTACACTTAGGGCTTTAGTCTCTCTGTCTTGCTCTTTGCTCCTTTCTTCCTGTTTCTTCCTCTTCTTGCTCCCACAACGGACGCAAAAGTCTTTGGTCTCAGAACACTGGATGCAGCACAGTGTTGCAAGCACGTACTAACGGTGTCACACTCGGGGAGGAGACAGGAAGGAGCGAGGGCTGGTCCTGCTGAGGAGGTGGGATGGGTGGGTTGTGGGGAGTCAGCTCTTAGATGGCTCCTTCACTGTGCATACTGTGGTTGGGCTTGTTGTGAGTCACACAGTTCTGTTCGTTCAGCAGGTTTGCTGTCTCGTCCGGCAAACCGTCATGCAGCTCCGTAAGAGTCAGTTCGATTTTAGTGTTTTCACTGTCCGAGGACTGAGGTGTTTTGTCCATCCGGGATGCCATCAGGGCATTTTGGTACTGCTGTCTTGAGATCTGCTCCGAGCACAGAAGGAAGGAACAAAAAGAGCCAGTCACGCTTGTGCGCCTCTCACAGGACACCCCAGGAAAATGAAGAACCCTCCCTTTCCAGATGATCACACTTCAACTCCTGTTCACCCAGCATCAACTCCACTTCTACAAACATCCCTGCGCTTTGCAGGAGCAGAGCACGCCAGCTGCACGGCGACGCTCCCACAGGCAGGGTGGAAGCACAGGGCTGTGTGATCACCGTGCTGCCCACAGGCACGGATTTACTCCCATGCAAAGATTTTAAAATCAGACTTCAACTTCCTTCTAACCATGCACATTTTTAGGGCCTAAAGTTCAGTGAAGTCTTTTTCCCAGCTTCATCAAGCTCTGGAAGGGCTTTATGAGTTCTCAAAGAGCCAGAGGATGCGAGCATTAGTGCTCTTGTCTAGGATAGCAAACAAGGCAGGAGCCATCCCATAAGCTCCTGAGGTCAGGCAGCACGATGTACGCGCACCAGCAGCCCCTTGTGCTACAACAGCAGTGGGTTATCTTAGCAGATGAAATGAGCTGAGCAAGACTTTTAGAAAGCCTGAAGCTTTTGCTTCAACACAACAGACAGACTGGAAACAGAGAGGGTCAGATGGATGTGTCACACCTCCAGAACAGCAAAATCCAAGCATGTGCAAGCAGGTCACAGCCCTGGCTTACAAGACATTATTTGAATAAATGACCATGTGACACACTGAAAACACCTATTCTGAGTATTCTGTCCCATGTGTAAAGCAGGGTGATACAAAAAGAGGTCTGCAAGTCTGACTGCAGAGAAACCAGGCAATGTAGTATTCTTTAGACTCAGTATGAACATGGTGAGAGCTGGAAGGACTTCACACAAACCAGCACAAGATGAGCAGCTGCTTTGTAGTGAGAATCACTTGCTTAGCAATAATTATTTACTGACCTAAACTGTGAAGCCCTGAACCACTGACCAGTACATTTCCATTTGTCAAGTTCTAAACAAAAGTCAGTACTCTCTTCTTAAAATCTGGCTACCTGTAGATGTGAAGCAACTGATTTAGCATTTCAGTATTTCTGTTCTATTTCCTGATTTCAGTACTGAATTAACTTTGACAGAAGTTGAGTTCATGAGCAGTCTGAGTTTTGTACAAAGAAAACGTGAAAGTGCATTTAATTTAAGAAAAGCAGCAAGGTCAGCTTCTGACCATGAAATGTCAGCTTCCCTGGACTCCAGCTGGGCTGGAATTCCTGCCAGCATCGGCTCTTTGTCATCCCACAGGACTCACACACTTTTCAGCGTGGGATGCACCATGCTGGGGGACAGAGCTGTATCCACGCAGCAACCCACTGGTAGTATGAGATGTAAGTCTAACACATGAAGTTAAGAAAAATGTCCAAGACAACTCCAGGCAGAAGGGTAAGTTCGAAAGCAAGAACGAGAACCCCAAACTGAAATAAAAATCAAGAGTGCATGAAAACTGCAACTGAAAATGTTTCATCGTATAGATGAAACAAAACCCCAGATGAAACAAAACCAGATGAAACAAAACTGAAATAAAAATCAAGAGTGCATGAAAACTGCAACAGAAAATGTTTCATCGTATAGAAAAGGGTGCTGTCTGCTAATGTAAGGTCTCAATTTCAGATGGCTCAAGGCCTCACAAGGACACGACTTTTAGGACCAAAACAGAGATGATATTTCCTATCATCTCTCACCTTGAGACCTGATATCCAAAAACTTTATGATCAATCTACTCACAGGCCTTAATGAGAAGAACACTGAAGACACCAGACACTGGGAAAAATTAATCTAAAGTGATTTTAAAATGGCTGTTTTCATAATCCTATTTGCTTAGAGGACTACAGAGCAATCCAGAGGAAACTCCCTCCCCATGCTCTCCAGCCCAACTGCCCAGCTTTTTTCCTACCTTGACAAACTGAATGTCTGTGAGTGCTTTCACTGAGTAGTCAGGAACGTACACTTGCAGGAAGGACGCATTCAGCTGGTTGTTGCTGCTCCCTAACGTTGGTGTCACTGCGTCGATGCGATCACTTCGGTTTAAAGAGTCTGAGTGATTCAAGCCGCAGGGTCGAGGTGGAGACTTGTTTTCAGCTGGGAAACAGGCAAGAGCAAGGAGCTTCTTACATCAAGGAGAAAATATTTAAAGTCGCCAGTTTCAAAGGGCCACAAGAAATTGCAGTGTGAAACAGAAGATCAGCAAATATTTAGTCTACTCATAACTGACATGTAGCTAAATCAAATGGTCCTGAAAAAGAGCACATTTTTAATCCAGAGCTGGTGGTGGACATCAACGAGTATGACTCAAAGAAACCTGGTTCTGTCTATGCTCCAATGCACTGCCCTGCACACACCTGCTCACAGTGCTTCGGCTGATGAGTGGTGCCCATCAGAGAAAGGCAGCTTCCCTCAGCTTCCTTACAGGAGTTCTTTGTAGTCTGACCATGCTTAACAGACTTTTTTTCTTAACCATGTATAGTTTTAACTCCGTATCAGACTTTTCATACACACTGCAGGCTTTCGCCTGAAAATCTCCCAGCTATCCCTCAGGAGTATGACTGGCCACAGGCATTTTGCATCCTCAGGTTCCACCTGTACAGGGACCCAGATGACAGGGGACATGCAGAAATACATCCTAAAAGAGATCTCCAGCCCTTCTGCAGATAGGCTTCTCCTCGTGTGCATGTACAGTGCACAGCAACAGAACTCTTTGGGACTGGTGAATTACTGCAGCTAAATTTCACCCCTTCAGCCCAAGCACTAATTGACACCACCTGTACCACTCCCCATGTGGTCCCATTCTCAGCTGAAAGATTACTTTCCAATCACCTTAAGATACAACGCCTCTTTCATCATTTCAGCAACAGTATCATGAGTTTTTCACTTTTATCGATTTTTTGACCCACAGAATGGTACAAAAAAAAAAAGCTAACTGAAATTCAACCCTACCTCTGCCACTGTATCACTGAGAACATCTCTCCTCGACAGAAAGATGCAGCTTGCTCTGCATCTCTACATCTAGCCTTTCCTAAACTGAGCCCTTCAGACACTCCTAGATGCATGGCAGAATCAGCCTGAGTTGTCTTTTGTAGTTGTTGTTTTTTCATTATTTTCCACTTGAAAACCTCTGATGTCTTCTTTCCTTCAATTTAAGAAAAGGCAATGGAAAAATACAGGTTGTGATGACTTGACAAATTTTCTGCAGGTCCCTATGGTCACACCAAGGACAGGTTCAGAGGGAAGCACTGAATGCCCTGCATGGTTTCCCTCCATACCCACCCACCATCTCTAAAACCACAGTGGACTGTGCCCAGGTGTCTCGTGGTATATTATTGATAGAAAGGAGGAAGGACAGGTAGTTATGTGACAAAGCATATTTAGGAAAAGAAAAGGACAAAAAGACAGAACAAAGTAGCATGACTACTGAAATCTGAGGGTAAGGACATTGCTTTTGGAATCATGTACAAGATGAGAAGGGAAAAGTTACTAAAGAAGGGGGAGGGTACAAGAAGAGCAGATGGCAGAAGGCACAGCACACAGGTTTGTGGTTGCTGAGCAGTGCCCAGCATATACCTGCACAGATCTTTCCTACCCAGGTTCTCCTCACCTTTAAGCACTGAAAACGAAGAGCACAAACCACAAGACAAACATCAGTGCAAGCACTTTGTGAATCTCATAACGTGTGGTTCAACAAGAGGAACCTCTTTGGAAGGACCCACTAAAAGGTATCAGGTTCAAAAGAACAGGAACCACACAGTCACAGTGACCAGACTTGCCATATTGGTTCCTTTCAAAAGAGATTCTTTCCATTTTTATTTTCCATCATCAATTCGATTTTTTACATTTATTTTTGTTGTTGTAGGAGAAAAAAAGCTAGGAAAATATGCTTGGCATTTTTATTGGAAACAACTTGTATGTGCAAGGTGTATGCTTACCTATAGAACAGAAACAGAAAAAAGAAAAAAAAAAGGAAAAAAAAAAAAAAAAAGGAAGACCTGGCAAAATAAAAGAACGAAAAGAACTAAGCTAAAAAAAGAAAAAGATTATCAAAGCCACCAAGCTTAAGAGAAAGCCACCAGGTACTTTAATTAAAGAAAGATTATATTTCTCCCTGCTTCTTTCAAGTTTAGCAGCAGGAAACTTTAAAAAAGCAGGAAAAAATCCCCTGCAGGGCAACCACCCATAGTTTATTTGGAGTGTGTGTGAGCTTAATTTAGGGTCTGACAGTGAGATACATTTTCAAAGCTGAAAAAAGAAGAGAAAATACAGGAAGCATATAGTGGAAGTCTATGAAATGTCTGACATGTACTGAGAGTTAGATGTTTCACTTAAATATCCCTATCATATCATTATATTCAATATCATTAAATACACTGATTGTTTTAGGTCCAGGGAAACATCGCTGCATCAGCCCAAACTGTTTTAGGATCCTGCCATTCCTACATATATTCCTGATGAGTTTCCATCTTTCTCAACTACTCTGTGCATGCAGTGTCTGCAAAGCTCAGTTCTTTCCCAATTCCCAAGTTTTCAACCACATCTCAGAGCTCATTTTGACCCAATTTGTTCTCTCCTCGGTCTCTGCTCTCCAAAGGGATTTCTATGTCAATCAACTTGGTCATTCATCAAGGAAAGGTCTTAAGCAAACGGGAACCAAAAACCCCGCAGGAGCTCCCACAGCCTTCTTGCACATTCCATTGCAAATCCACCCACTCAGTACATTATCACAGCATTAATCTCATTGAAAGAAAATTCAAAGTTTTTGAGCACTTGAAATGGCCAAGAAGTATTCAAACCATAGAATTTACCCATAAGAGAATGTAAGAATTCTTTCATATAAGTTCTCCTTTTAAGGCAGTTCAGCAGCACACATTCCCCTCTGCCAAATGCATTTTCTTCAGGAAATTTTTCAGTTCTTAAACCTCAGTTTGGGGGAGAAGATCTTTTAAAATCTCCCATCTTAATCTCCCACCAGTGCACATAAGAGAAATCAGACATTAACAAATACATTTTCTTAAACATGTTTTTAGTTCTCGTTTGGACGACTCCATCACGTGGCTACCAGTTATCACAAACAGAAGTTCAGGATACCTACCTGTGAAGCATAATTCTGTGCTGGACTTCTCCCTAACGAGCAAAGGGGTCAGATAAATACAGACTGCAGCTGACTTGTTATGGCATCAGGGCAGTCACAAGAATGGTGAAAATAGAAGCATGCGGATTTACCTGGAGAACCTGCTGCTAACAACTCTGTTCTGCTGACAACAAAGGTACGAGACAGGGACAAGGGAACTAGAAGAGGGAGAGAAAAAGGATGAGATCACGACCAGAAGGGTGGCAGCTATCCACACTCGACAGGGGAGGGAGCCAGTTCACACACTGAAGAACTAAAACCAGAAGCGCAAACCAACTGTGGAAAAGTAAAGGGTTAAAAACCAAACCAAAACAAATCAAAAAAGACAATTAAACAATTTTAGGAATGAACCAAAGAACAAGACTGTGGAATTATAGTGAAACAATTTTCACTTGCTAATTTGAATGGTCATCCAGCATAGAATGATCCATCAGGGTACACTCACTTTTAAAATAGTTCAAAAGGAGCGGTGGTGCCCACTCCAGCCTGAAAGGCAAAGAGTTAGAAGAAGCCAGAAAGCTTTCATGGGTGCAGTTCCTTACGAGAATAAAACAAAAATAGAAATAAAACCAAAAGACACTTTGCAGTTCAAGTTTTCAGTAAAATGTCAAGCAAGGTTGTGATTCTCCAAGCTCATCTCTACCAGAATGGGTACAGTACTGATAATTATCAGTCTCCAGCTGTCATTAATGAAAGTGTCACTGTTTTGTTGTTGGGTTTTTGAAAACATCCTTTAAACTCCTGTTATTGGCTTCCTATTCCAGATGGAAAGCAGGTATGTGACTTCTCACCAGTAGACAGCGAAGGACAGAAGCTTTCTCTTGTTTGTAAAGGCTTTCACATATACTCAAAGCAACAAGAATTACTTTTATTTTTACAAGCTCAGCTTAAAAGAAATCTCATGATGCTACAATTTCTCTAAAACCTGGGGAAAAACAGCAAAAAGGAGGGTTTGCTACTGGCACAACCAGCTGAAGGTTGTGATTCAAGGTTGGTCAAGTTTAATCTAAAATAGTGTATGTGCTTAAGTTTGACACAATAAATCTGAGAGGGATTCCAGGGCAGAGGCAGGAAAGGGGAGATCATTTGATCTCACAGGAATTGGGGCAACTGGTGTTGTTGTGGAATTAGCAATATGGGAAAAACAGAAACATGAGAACATTCAAACTGAACAATGCTGGCAAAACAGAGATGCTATAAATCATTTCCAAGTGTAGGTCTGATAGGACAGAAGTGATCATGTCTGATCCAGCTCTGTGTCCGGCCCACAGTGCAAAAGCTAAGCTTCAACACTGAAGGAACAGCAAGGGTATGACACACTTGTACACATTACATATGATTCATTATGAACACTGCTGCTACTGCACAGATAAAATCCACTCTATGTCTGCACGCTTCCAAATTTGTCAAGCCTCAAAAGGTATAAGCAAGATTGATTGAAGTGCATATATTTGAGGAAGAATTACTCTTTCCTGAGCTCCTAACAAAGAGCCAGTGCAAGACTCATACAGTGGCAACACAGAGCTCAAACATCCATAAGAACTGCTGGTGGGTGTACAGTTTAGTGTGGCTATACTCATAAGTTACAACATAAATTTCATTCCAAAGCCATTCACTGGTGTTCATCTACATACATACACATACATGTAGAGTTCCCATTAACTTACTACTAAAACAAGCTGCCTCCCAGGTGAACAACAACCTGTGTAAGTCCAACCTATGCAGGAGGAGGTGATATCTGCATGAGAAACCCTCCCTGAAGGGATCAACTGAGTGCATGGCCTCTGCCAGCACTAACACCCAGCTCTTCTAGCAGGGCTGCGGATGCCAACCAGCACCAAGACCTTTGTAATCTAAAAGGTGATGTTGCTGTCATGAAATGCACATGCAGGCACCACAGTAAGTGTGGTAGACAACAGGGCATCACCCACTGGGGCAAGAGAGCATACTCCTGGTTGACTGTAAGACAAATACCCAATGTGTCTGTGAGATGCTGGGCTGTGCAGCTAGTATTTATGTGCTGGGAATCTGCTCACATCTCAGCCTCTTCCTTTGCTGATCTCTCAGCTAGATCTCTGCACAAGCTGACAGGTGCAACCTTTATATTCCTTGTTCCACTGCCCTCATTTCCCTCAGCATGGCTTTAGAAACAATGATTGGTAAAGCAAACCATATCCAAACTAGCAGGCTGTTCGTACATTATACCACTAGATGTCCCTCTGCTACTATTTATTTATTCTTGCTAATTCAACGTTGTGCTACAATGAGAACAGAACCACAAAGCTCTCCTCCAGTGCCCAGTACCTCTCTTGCTAAGGCCAACACGTACATGCTGCAGGAGCCCAGCAGCCACTGCTGGCTGCTTGCTTGGCTGTCAGAGCCAGCACTGCCACCAACTGCTGTGCCAGGCAGGGGGTGCTTCTGCTAGCAGGGTGGTATTGCTTCAATCAGCCCACAGGACAGCATGGAGGGATGCCCTGCACACTCCCCTCCCACACACACCCCAGCAGACAGGCTTGTGCCCAAGTGTATTCCAGAAGCAGAAGGTAAGAGGACATACCTGGCGATGCTGTGAGGGCCATCACCCCATAGTAGGAAAAAGCACCAGCTTCAAACTTCATCCCCTCCTTCCCAGCCTCCACTTCCACCTTCCCCTGTTAAGCAAAAGGAGAGAGAGCTGCAATTAAAAGGGATCATAGGTCCTGAGGCTCAAGACCAGTCTTCAGCCCTAGCAGTTAGTTTTTCCTGATGTTGCTAAGTAGTGTCAAGGTCCCTGCAGTTTGTAACCATGCCTGAAAAGGAACAGACCCCGGAGGAAAAAGCATACTTGTCCTGAGCAATTTTGGTCCTATGGTCCCTGTGGCAGCTAAGTCCCTGCAGGGTCACTGGGATGGTACTACTGACATGATCCAAGGGCTAACAGACTGCTTGCCATCTCCCAAAATCACAAGAGGCTTGAATGCATCGAGTCATCTGGGGTCTTGAGAAACCTACACATTTGAGGGCATGGCTCACATTCACATCAAATCCCTTCAAACATGAATATGGGAAATGGAGATGGAGGACAACATCTCAGATGGAATTTGTTTTCACTGACGGGATTCCCACAGAATCAAGGCCCTTATTCCTGAAGCAGCAGTCTTGAGGCTATTTTGATTTTGTTGGTTTCTGACAGTTTTACATATTCCAGAACCCTTAAATTAAGACTCTGCAGAAGAGCAGGATATTGTTTAGAAGAACCCTCGGTGCTTCCCAGGCTCTGCCATCCTACCACATAATGTACCCGTTTCTGATGTGGTCTGAACCAAACGTTTAACAACAGATACTGATATCATACAAACAATTCTAGAAGAGAAACTACCATATCAAATGTAGCAGTAAATATCCCAGTTATTTTGACATATAAATAGCAAGAAATAACTCACTTCTTAGTGGGATTTGGTTTTCCCATCCACCCTTACTGGTACTGTACTGAGAACAACATTACCTAACTGCAGAAAGAAGCAAATCTCAGGCAGCTTTCAAGTTGAGCTACATGAAGACTGAGATTTTAGGCAAACAACATAATTACCTGAAGTGCAATGGAAAGGGCAGACAGACTGCCCATGCTACATGTACCAAGTGAACTGACCATCAGATGGACACATTCAGCTTAAAACAAGTCCAAAAGGTAGCTTTTATTTCTATGTGTTTACTGTACAAAAAGCAATTTATATTAATTAAACATGTGTTTAATTTTACAGCACTGTATCTAGGCAGAAAAATAACAGAAAGAAATCAGGCTGAGCATGACCTCACATCAAGTCAGTTTTTCTAACTGTTCCAGATCAGAAAAAAATTTGCATCTATCTCACAGGAAGAGAGTACTTAGCACATAAACCCACTTTCCAGCTATCAAAACCAATCACTTAATGTAGTCCATTTTAAAATCAATTTCACAACACCAATAAATAGCTACTTTTAGTCACAGAGGCAAAGACTGGTCTCACTCTGGCTCTCACTCTGTTCACCATCAGTAGTTAGCCACCAACCAAGGCCAGGTCTTTAAAACACATATGCAAGCAGGCTTTGATCTTCACATACAGTCAGTCTGGAGTTAGCACTCACAGAACAACAAGGTAGTAGCTAGCAGTAAGAGCAGAGCTTCAGTTCCAGCACTGCTGTCAGCACACACAGCACTTCCCAGTGGTGGCCACAAGAAGGCTGCACATGCTTGGCATTGCTACAGCAGCTGGTGAGCCAGTAAGGATTCTGCATGTGTGCTAAGAGATGTGCTCTGCTGCTGAAATGTACACATTTCTGGTTTCTGGGTTTGCACTGCTTAATGCTCCAACAGGAATTCTGAAAGAACACGACAAAAGCAAACCAATACAGAAAAACTTCCCAGTAGCTAAGAGAAAAACCGTTGCAAAGAGGTGACTTTCCAACTGAAACAGTAACTCTACAGAGATTAAAGTAGCAAATTTAATGCAAAAAATACGTTTATGTTCTGGTTTGATTTACTGTGAAGGTACTCTCGATCTCTCCAGGTGAGAGAATATGCTCAAGACCATATCATTAAAATAAGAAAAGCAGAGTACTGATCCACTGATCCTTGCAGAACCAACACTTTCTATTTATATAGCTTTTCCAAAAGCATTACAGACTTAGCACATTGTTTTTACCAAATACATATTGATTGAAGAATAGCTCAGAAAGAACCATTTGTTCTTTCGTACCGCACATGTCTTCCAGCTACAGTTTTGCAGCATTACCTCATTCAGGAGCATTATCTTTCTTCTGGAATATTTCAGATTGCAATAATTCAGCACATAAGAAAGAGCAGTTAAAAAAACACTTTTAAAAAAGCAACAAATTCTTTTTTAAGAGAGAGGTGCGTTGAATCAACACCATCGTATTCCAGAGCTTTCTTTGCTGTTGATCATGTTTAACACCCCCACACTTTTGCTGTTGTTAGAAGTAATGGGAAGATTTCAAGCCCTTTGCCACAATTTCAACTGCAGTGCTCTTGTCTGTATAACCAAAACTCATTTCAGTTATCCTCAAAGATAACATAAGCACCTTTCCAGTCTCTTAAAGGACTGTTACTGCTTGAACAGTGCTAGATGGGAGTTAAGTTTCTATATCAAGCTCTATCCTGCTACTCAACATTCCTGGCGAGTTAACAGACCCTGGGAGATGATGAGCACTGGAAGTGACCCTGTAGTGAACAAACAGAAATCAGTCCTCCCCCCTCTCCCTCTGCGATATAAAACCCACCCAAAGGCAATGATCTCAGTGCAGAGTGAGAGCTCAGGTGGTGAGATGCCCGAGGTACCACAGAGCTACGGGAGGAGGCTGCAGGAGTTCAGCAGATGGCACAGTAGCCCCAAAGAAACCTGCATTTATCACAAAACCAAAGGTTCTGGACTTCAAAACTGCATGGACAAAATGCCTTCTTCCCAAAAATGTCAAAGTCCCCATGCCTCCTTTTGCAAATGGAAAAATTCACTGGTGAAAGCATCCTGGCCAAGCTCCTACTAACATGAGGCTTTTTCTACCCCTGTTCTACAAGCAATGCCAACTGCACACCAGGATTCTTTAACATTTTAACACCTAAAGCACAAACGACTTTCAGCAGATATCACAACAGGTTTAACTGGGGCTAAAAGCAACTGAATGAGCTCTTCAAGTGTGGCAAGATCATAACGGAGACAGAAGCAGTTCCAATGAGCAAAGCTCCAGTCCCATGCTTGAAAGATGACAAACTTCAACGAGTGGAAGAGATACCAAGAGCACTATGTCAGGAGATGCACAATACTGCACATATCAAGTACATAATCACATGTCTGACCTGTAAAATGAGAACAAAGTAGTCGACAGGCTTGTTTCGCTGGTAGAGGTAGTGTTCTGGGGCTTTCTTGTTCTTCTCGTCATATTTCAGCTCCTGGATGACGTTGGGATGTTTTAGCAGCCTGAGAAGGATCTTCTCTGACATCTGGGATGGACCAAAGGCTTCTACTTCTATAACACAAGATACAAGTAGGCATTACATTTCATACGCCTGGCAAGAAGTTAGCAGTACTCATTAATAAGCATTTGCCTATAAATGACACACAGATGCAGAGAGATCCATTATGGAATTGCACGCTTCCTGTCTTTTGAGACTGTTAAATTTGTGAGGGGAAAAGAACAAGAACACCCCAACTTTCATCACTGAAGTATTTAAAAAACAAACAAACAAACTACAATCACCAAAAGCCATGTCTTCATCTGAAAGGGAAAAGACACAGGAAGGCAGTCTTGCCTATGTGAGAGTGCGGTCACAGTTGAATAGGTTCACTGGAGAGTTGTAAATGGAAGAGCTTTACAGTTGGGGCACACAGAACCTTTGGATGCAATTTTTCCTTCCTCTGAAGGTATTGAAGTTACTGTATTTATTGCATTTAAAAAAAAAAAGTTTTAAAAAAATCACTGTTTGGGGCCTTGAAAGTTAGTCTAGATTGATGGTCTACGTAATTCAAAGACACAATTTGAGCTGCCACGGTTCACACGGGAAGAGTTACTCAAAGTGATGCACAGTGCAAGTCGGTTCAAACCATGTGGGATTAATACCTGACACAACAGAACACGTTCCCTACCCACTTCTCTTCAATCATCAGTATTGCCAACAACAGCTGCAAGAAGTGAAAAAGCTCATCCTTGTGTGAGAGTTAGGCCAGGGACGTCGAGATTTACACATGCAAATTGATAAGCATTCCTTATGCCTAATTTCAGAATAGGACCATTAATGATCTAGTACCTCTCACCTGCTAGAGATACTATTCTCAGATTAGAGCAGATAAAACAAAACTGTAGCTTTCCATCTCATTTAGCAGCGCCACTTCGAAGCACTGCTAGTTTGAAGCTACATAATGCTCTTATCCACAAAACAAGCAGAGGTGCAGCACTATAAGACTATGTCTGTTGAGCAGGTGCTTAGGGAACTTCACTGAGTCTTGTACAACTATGTGAACAATGCTTTGCTTGCTGTTAAATCCACATCTTCCTGTAGAAATGTTTCCTCTCACCAAGGAGATGCTCACATGCACATGAGCTGCAGAAATCCAAGCCTTTTAAGGGATTACGGCCCCTCAGCTGAGATGCGATAACCGATCACACATGTTTAAGTTGCAGAGGCAAAACAAAGCATGAAGGTGGACTGAGAGCATCTAGGCAGGCAGTTACTGTATTTTAGAGGAGGGAAGTATTAATTTCCAGCTTGAGCTGGCCAACCAGAGACAGAACTTTATCACTTTCAATCCACAAATATATGTTGCATTTAGAAGTGAAAGACGCACAGCTGAACAGCCTGCATATGAGAAGTCTTTATATGCCAAAGAGAGACAACATGAGGAATAGGAAGGTCTGCTTTCCACAAGGTCTCCTGTTAATAGGTCTCATCCCTGGGGTGAAGGGACCAACTTTATGATGAAAGGCAATGTCAGCATTCAAGCCCCTGGCCTCTCTGTCAGAGAGAGCCAGCCCATACAAGGGCTAAAGCATCAAGGTGATCTGAGACGGAGACAATTGTCCTTTGAAACCTGAAGCCATCAATGGAGGTCACACAAGCCAGCAAGAAATCCATTTTTAAAGGTACAGTCCAACCGCCTGCACAGCCTGCATTAAATGTGTTGATAGTTTTTCACTTCAAGTCACAAGTCTCATGGAACAGGCTTATGCCATCCTGCAAAAAGTCCAGCATCTTTTTCTGGATGAAGTGCCAGAGTGCAATTACAGTCAGCTGGCCAGTGGTATCGAGTCCTCTGCGGTTTGTTCCCTGAGCTCTTCCTAATGGGGTGCGCTTGCTAGTCGTTAATCTGACGGACTCTACACATGCAGTGCGGCACTTGGCATTCATCCTTACCTTTCAGACCAATTTAAAGTTACTGGTCCACCCCTGGTAAATGTCTCAGAGGGTTCATGCCGACACTGAACACAGGAGAGGAGAGAATTTAAAAAGAAAAACACAACAGTGGCATTATTTGTCACCCCACAATCCAGCCTCCCTTCCCGCCTGCACTGTCCCACCCACCTCACCGGCCTTTGCTGACCAACTGCCTCCGAGGCTCTGGCACGATTGTGAAAAAAGATAATCCACACTTGCCTGTTGCCAGGAAGCGGTGCATTGCCAGGAGGAGCTGCGGTGATATTTTAACCTTCATCTCGCTGTCTGTCTGCTTGAAGGCAGAGAAGTCCTGCTTCCTGTCTCGATGAGCTACTTTCTTTTTCGTCTTGTTATCAGCTGGGGAAGGGAGGGTGGGAAAAGAAAGGAAGGAAGCGATTTCTGTTAGAATGGGGTCCAACATGAACTGTGCTGGATGGAGCCAGCAAGGGCAGCCATCCAGAGCAACTGTGCAGATAGACCCCTCTGTAGTACACATGCAAAGCCCTGCTTGCTGATACACCTTAAAAACTAGAAATAATCACGACCTGTGCTGGAGGCTCAGATCCTGGAACCCACAGACTTTGTTATCTCAATAGAAGAAAAGTATCTGCTTGCAAGCATCTAATTGCAGAGCAGTTCTGCATATTGTGCATACAGTGTGTTCACTTCTAGGCAGGCAGGAGAGGTCCAGCTCAGTGTTAATAACAACAGCAGATGCTGTGTTGAGGGAGATGGTTTAGTGAGTACTACTGGTGATTGGTGGATGGTAGGACTGGATGATCTTTTCCAACCTTAGTGATTCTGTGAACAGAAAAGTTTTCAGCAAGAATATGTGCCAACTATCTTCTTTTACTCATATGCAGTAGCCTCCTGGAAGGATGCTGCTCCTATGGCCTACAGTGCTACGTTACAGAATATTAGCAAGTCCACAATCCTAGGGGCCAACAACATAAAAGCACCACTGTCTAGGGGTTGTAACAGCCTGGGTATGCCTAAAGATCAGATTCCAGCTGCAGAAAGCTCAGTTCTCCTGGCATAGCACACTGATGTACACAAAACCAATATCTGCAGATCTAGCCAGGCAAATCACCATTGTGCAAAGTATGTTGTTATGGTTTCACTGGATGTCAGTGGAAATATTTACTAGGGCAAACAATTTTTTGCCCTGTAGCTCTGTGGTTTACACAGAGAAGTGGTACAGAGTTTACAAGCACATATATTTAACATACCTGTTTTGACAGCTCTTTGAAAATAGGAATATTAAGGTAAGATGGTGGTCTTCCCCTCAGGCTCTGAGCAAACTTATTGAGCTGTAGATGTGCCTGTTCACTGCAGGGGAGTTGGACAAGATTATCTTCAAATGTCCCTTCCAACTCAAATGACTCTATAATCCTATGAAGTGCTGAACATTTGTAGAAGAGTCCTGGACTTCTACATAGGGCCAACCCTCTCTGATCCACATGAATGCAAAACAGCAACATTCCAGTCACACTAAGGGGATGATTTAACTCATCTCCTGTTAGAAAGAGCTAAATAAGACATGACACCAGTCAAACATGGGTCACAGTAGTGAACTCCATGCCTCTTAGTAGGTGCTGCACTCTGCACTGAGACCTCTTAGCCTTTTGAGAAAGCTGAAAAATGTTCTCCCACCATGGCCAGGGCCACAGGAGTGCAGCACACATTCACGTGGTGCATCAAATGCTCCAACCTTCCAATACCAAGAGGCAAACACACAGCTATTCACTGTGACACTGGCTGAGACATTTTCAGAGCCTACCTGAATCACAACAGAAACCTCTTCTCTCCACCCCATCAGCATTCCCAGTACAGCTGCACACTCAGAAGCACTCAATCCAAGCAGGTGTTGATAGATCAGAGATATTTCACACTTTCTCTTGCTCCCACCATTTCTGCAAACTTAAAGGTGCAGCAGACTGGAGCAATATGAAGTAATACCATGCATCCACTGGAAGCACAACCTGTGAGAAATTCAGCTGCAGAGCTTCAGCAGTGACAGCAGCTTTCAACAAGAACCACAAAGTTGCAATTGCTTCTAACACAGTCAAAACACATTTTCATGGAAGCAGCAGAAAGGCACAGCTCCAGAACCCAAAATCATTGCATCAAATTTCTAATTTCCATCAAAGCACAAGAAAACATGTTTAAAACTTCAGAACAAAGGCATAATAACTGCCAACATTCATCATAAGGTCTACTTTTAAGTAAACACATAGGACAGAGTAATTCAGTTCAAAGGCTTCAAGTTCTGAGAAGCTGGCTTGGTCTAATAATGAACAGCAGCAGAGTGCATGAATACTACAGGGGTTATTGGCACTGACACACAGCAAAAATCAAGCTGTCTTAATATAACATGGGCAATAAGCTTCTTTCAGAAAGCCAAAAGCACGTTTCCAACACTGCACCAATTAGAATTTGTTACAGCCTACCAACACACTAAAATTGTCTGCCTCAGTATTCACTGGCAGTCTAGCTTCCCATATCTCTCATATCCCTGAACCTCCAGGTAGGGTTCAGGAGAGTGAAATACCTCTCCGTGTATGAGCAGAATAAGTCCCAGACCGCCTCATGAGGCTGAATGTGTACACTTGCTCTCTAACAATGGGACTGGACTGCATGTACCCCAAGGCCCTGAAGGAACTGGTTGATGTGGTCACTAAACCACTCTCCATCATATCTGAAAAGTTGTAGCCGCCAGACAAAGTCCCTTGTGAATGGAAAATGGGTAACATCACACCGACTTTTAAGAAAGGGAGGAAGGAACACCCTGAGAGGAGTCCTGCAGAGAAGGACTTGGGGGTTCTGGTGGACGAAAAGCTGGATGAGAGCCAGCAGCGTGCATCTGCAAACCAGAAGGCCAACTGTATCCTGGGCTGCATCCCGGGATATAACCCTGGCTGCACCCCAGAGGGGCGGGCAGCACAGAGAAGGAGGTAACTGTCCTCCTCTACTCTGTCCTTGTGAGGCCTCAACTGGGGTACTGTGTCCAATACAGGCCACAGTACAGGAAGGAGGCAGAGCTATTGGAACAGGTCCAGAGGAGGGCCATGATGATGACCACAGAGCTGGAGCACCTCTCCAAAAAAGGTTACGGACACTTGTGTGGTGGGAGGGAAACTGAGTTTTTACACAGTCTGATAGTGACAAGACCAGGGGAAGTGAGTTTAAACTGAAAGAGAGGGAAATTAGGTTAGATGATAGGAAGAAATTCTTTACTCAGTGTGGTGAGGTACTTGAACAGGTTGTCCAGAGATGCTGTGGATGCCCCATCCCTGGAGGTGTTCAAGGACAGTTTGGATGGGGTTCTGGACGACCTGATTTAGTGCCTGATCTAGTAGCTGGCAACCTTGCCCACAGCAGAGAGGTTGGAATGAGATGACCTTTATGGTTTCCTGCAACATATGCCATTCAATGATTCTATGATAATGAAACGAGAAGGTGATCTCAATGGTAGATGGTAGGAGCTACCCCTCAAATTTTCCTGCATTCTCCAGGAAGCCTGAGAGGTTATGTTTCCCTCCTATTCTGAAATCAGGAATTTTTTATACAAAGCCTTCCCAGGAAGGATGGTTTCAAATGAATTCACATTTACCACCTCTATCTTGTTAACCTAGGAAGTCTTCATGTAGTAAAATTAAATATTGATTTCCCTGCCCTCTAACATGCTATTAATGGTCTAAACTTTTTTTTTTTTCCCTTGAAAAACAACACAGCATGATCTATACAGTTTCTCTTAACAAACAAGAAAAAAAACCAACAACAACAGTATTTTGGATTATTAAATAAAGTTTGAATTCACCTTGTAAAAGCATTATGTTGTAATTGATTAACCCAGCAATTCATCAGTGAAGGTATGAAAATGATCAGTACCAACTGGAGTTCTGTGATTTCTGTAGTAATTAGACTGTTCACTACAATGTAAAACACAGCCATGATTTACAGGAATCTTTGGGCACATAAATACTGGTAAAATACCGACCAGCTATGGAAAGTAGTTCGGGCAACAGAAATCTATTATGAAAAATAGAAGTCTATCTATCCCACCATGCAAATTGCTGATTTGGTTTTTGGGCTGGAGGGAAGATAGGAAAGTGCTTGCATTGGCCTGAAAAAGATGCTGTAGAAACATCCAGATCCTTTTCATGAGAAAAGGAAAGAAAAAAAAGTAAAGGGCAGCTGAACAGCATTAACTATATATAAAATGACCATTTCTATTATTTCTATTACAATAGAGTCTAGAGACATCCTTGTGCTACCCATGAATACATAGTAAAAAATAGCATCTGCCAGCAAGCGATCAAAGTGCAGATAAGACAGATGAAGAATGACAGAGAGGAAGTCCAATATGCACAGGCTAGATCGTGCAGATGGAAACAGACACTTTGGCAACTGCCCAAAAACCAGAGAAACTCTAAACTCAGAAAGAAGTCCAGACCTCTCAAGTCTCGGGTAATGCTCAACCTGTACCATCATCTGCCATAATGTACACCAACACTAAGGAAGAAAGGAGCTGTACTGAGTGATTTACAGGAGGAGTTATTTAGGACTTGCTGATTTGTAGCCCTGAAGCAGCTTTTCTCCATTGTCAGGCTCTCTCTGAATGAGTGACAGAGATGGACTCCAAAGAGACTCCGTTCCTCTTCCCTGAGGCACAGGTATCCACCCGCCTGCCTTCTTTATAAAGTATGGTGGAAACACAGACTACAGACTCTTGAGGGGGAGAGAGGTTAGGAGAAAACGTGGGAGGTCACAAGCACTGGAATAAAGAGGTTTAAACTAGGCAACCTGGTGGAGAGCAGCTAACAGGAGAGATGCTGCACATCTAGATCTTATGGATGGAAGAGTCAAATAAATAAAGCTGTCCTGTTTCTGAATTCATACAGCTTAAAGGGGTGAGGTGCCCTTACTGTGAAAATAAAAATCATTTTGACCATATGAGGGATATGACCATCAGCAAGTTAGCTCTAAGACACAGCTGCTGCTAGATGGTGTTTTTTCTCTTGTCTATTAAAAAAAAAAAAAAAAAAGTGCAAATCTTTCTACTCACTGTATAGATCTGTTTCATCCAGAATCTCTGACTTGATGATCTCTTCAATCACATCTTCTAAAGTGACAATTCCCAGGACTTCATAAAAAGGATCCCCTTCTCCTTCATTGTTTACTCTTTGTACTATAGCCAGGTGAGACTTGCCTGCAAGGAGACAGATCAGTAGTTTAGACATTTCAAAATTCCTAAAGGATCAGAAATTACAGCAAAATATATTATAGACAGGTATAAATAGAAAGACAGAAAAGTTGGTGTCACACCTCACTAATAAGATCCAAACTTTTTGAGACGCACCAAATCATAACCTGATGTCCCTATAAGAAACACAATCCTGGACCACGTAGATCCAACTAGCACACTAAAGAATAGTCAAAACATCAGGAGTCTCTTCTAATTTCTTTTCCCAGAGACACTGTCACCCTATATTATTCTGTGGATGGTTGTTTCTCTTCTCATGTCCTGCACTGACTGAGGAAGGGCATAGAATCATAGAATGGCTTGGGTTGGAAGGGATCTTTAAGCCATAGTTTCCAACCCCTGTAGTAGGCAGGGACACCCCTCCTAGGACCAGGTTGCTCAAAGCCCCCATCCAGCCCAGCCTTGAACACCTCCCAAGGTGTGGCATTCAGAACTTCTCTGGGCAACCTGTTTCACCATCTAACCACCCTCACAGTAAAGAATTTCTTCTTTATGCCTAGTCTATATCTACACTCTTCTAATTTAAAGCCGTTTCCCCTCTTCCTGTCCAGGTCAGGCTGGAGCCGTCTTTTGTAGGGAGCTCCTACAATAGCTCCACAATGGCCAAACCACAGAAGGACATGGATGGGCAGAGCTGGGGAGAGGAGCTCAGCCAAATCCACAAGTTCTCTTCCACCTTCCTTCCCTCAAATACAATTTATTTAGATGTGCTCCATCTAAAAAATGCAGAAGGGGGCTTATTTATGAATTAATTAATCAAAATATTCAAAGCAACAGTGTCTGATTAACAAAGAGAAAAGTTAAGATGAGATATACTAGTGCCTCTAAATATTCTTAAGCTGTGCATCACTCACAGCGTATTTGATAAATCCTAAGGACCTTTCTGCCACAGGAATAACAAAAGTACCACAACCCTTTGAATGTGCTCCTACACCCTTCCAGCTCCCCTAGCTGCCGCTGAGAGTCACTCTTTGTAAAGGTGCACAAAAAGGCATGCTGATCTCTGCATTGAGAGTGTTCTCCAAACACCAGTAGCATTCTGAGCACAAACACAGGTCTCACTGTGCCTTGTGACTGTTGGGAGGTAAGCAACACGGTCTTGTGTTCTTCTTTGCTAGTCTTGAAAACGATGCTTATCTCCATCCATGGAAGATAACCAAAATAGTTCAACTCCGCTTAGACCCCTTTATAGGCAACAACGTCTGCATGTTTTAAGATTCAGATTATTAGACTAACAAGCATTCAAACTATTCCAACCCAGACTTACTCATGCCTAAAGAATGAAAATATCCTGAGCAAATTAGACGAGGGAGGAAAACTTATCAACTACTGATATAAACATTGCATCAGGTCAAGTCAATTCACTTTGGTAAGTTTTTCACATCTGCTTTCCCAGGGACCCAACATAAGCAGTTAAAAACAAATTCTTGGTGAATGCTGTCTGTCGAAAGTTAAATTCTTCTGCTATTCCCAGCTTGTGATCATTTAAAAGGAATTTTCCAAAGCAGGGTCTAATATTAGACTCAAAATGAAGTTTCCATTCCACTTAGGCGATATTCTCACCAAAGTAACTACTGCATAATCTGATTGTCTTGGAGCTACTCGTTTAGATGCAGATGGACATACTTTAAATACCAACTCCACAGCACTGCTGAGTCTTATCTTGAAGAGACCTTATTCTACAGTGAATTAACAGAAAGATGACTTGTGATTTTAAGTACATTCGTATTGCACTGAAAGCCTTTCACTGTGCCAGATTTTATTTCTTTGTATTCCTTGTAAGACTTCCAGCTCTCATTACTGCTCAATGAACAGTGTTAAAAAAAAAAATAACAAACAACTTCATAAAAAGCTGGAAGATCTACATGTTATTACCATTCCTCTTCTGCTGTATATATTACTTCAGCTATAGTTTAGAATCATAGAATGGTCTGGGTTGGAAGGGACCTCTAACATCATCTAGTTCCAACCTCCATGCTACAGGCAGGGATACCTCCCTCTAGAGCAGACTGACCAAAGCCCCATCCAGCTTGGCCTCGAATGCTTCCAGGGAGGAGGCATTCACAACAATCAATATTTCTGTTCAATCTTCTCATGCTCAAGAACTGCAGCACCTAAATGCCACATAAACAAAACAAAGGACTGTAGCTGATTTCCTAGTGCCTGCTCAGATACTGATACATTTGCTTTTATGCCAAAACACAACTCCTTCAAGACTTACGTCATTCACAAACCAGAGCAGCTCATCCACACCTGCCCATTCAGATACTTGATCCCAGTATCACCATTCTCCTCCATCAGTTAGCAATAAGACTGCTCAAATCCATTGAAGTGGGTAAAATAAAATAAACCTTCTTCAAGCAACACAACTGTGCTATTAATGCAGTGCTCAGCCTTAATGAAAATCACCAAATTATAGCCTTTCCCTCCACTTCTGTACTTACTATGGTAAAGTTTACGTAAGTTTACTTTTTGAAGAGAACTAGCAGTAGAGTCTTGGGCACATCTACAAGCAGTGGAAGGTTTAAGGGAGTGGGACTGAAGAAGGAACTGAAATGAAAAACAAGGCAGGAAACAGTTTTCTGGATAGGCCATAATCTATGCCTACATTTTTATTTATCACCCAAAGGACCAAGAGAATTGAAACTTGTCATAGCTTCAATGAAATTTTTCCTGGGCAGCATCAGTCATCAGCTAGATCCTCATCATTCAAATTACATGCTGCAGAGCACTTATCTGTCAAACACACAATTTATCCAAATGCAGATTGATGCTCATCTTCTTTCCCCCTTGACTTTCAAGTTTTCACATTCACAGCAATCATGAATTCATCACATTGCTGGGGCCAGGTGAATTTAAACCTATCTAATTTGTTCTCAAATTACTCTTTCCTTCAGTGCTCCTGCAGTCACTCAAGGAAAAAGATCAGATCTGAAAATTATATTTCCTGCTTCTCTGTACACTAATTTTGATCCAGAGATTTGCCAGAAATCATCAGACGGTGGAACAAGCATTGGTTACACAGTTGCAAAGACACGATGCCAGACTGGCTGCCTTCTCAGTGCCAGCTTGACTTCTGGTTGTTGTAAAGGAGACTGCCAAACACCCCGCAAGCATGGAAGCAATCAAGGCAGGAAAGGCAAAAGGAAAAGCCAAAGGAGTGCAAGGAGTCCTTAATGCATCATAAAAAGAAGTACAAAACTGCATATACCCAACTTTAAAAGTGGTCTGTAAGTAAAGTAATGACTCCTCTGAGTATTATAAACAGAAATTGGCTATGGCTTTATTCAAAGACTTTATTAGGCTACTGGAATTTGCCATGCCTTATTATTCAATAGAGAAAGAGAAGTTTCAGCAGCATTTTCCACTGTAAAGTACATGTAGTACATATCCAACAAGGAGCTGAGAAAAGAACACATCCGGGTAAGGAAACCTGGATTGTCTACGCTTATTTATAGGCCTCTAATAACAGAACACATATTAAACAGAAAGAGGGTGAAGAGGCAGTGTTTGCTTTCTGCCTCAGCTTCCCCATCTATAGCAGTGGCTGGTAACATCAGCAAGAGCCTGCAGAGCTCTGTGCATAGTGCTGGATATAAACTGGGACAAGTGCTAATCTCTGTTACTTTACCAAGGAGTTTTGTCAAAAGCAAATGCATTCTCACCCCACTGCTCAAGATCTTGCTGCTCAGCTTGGATTTTGCTCTGTACCACTGCTTCAGATTAATTTATTAAGCTAATCAAGGAGCATGAAGATGCTTAGTGGAATCCGCATGGGTCAGTGAACCTTGAATGAGCTCAAGTGAGTCCATGTGACTGACTGCACAGAACACCGTGGGAAGAAATGCTAGAAATACTGATTCTCTTGGTCAATGCCTTGACCATTCCTTGAAAGAAATGGGGAGAAAAAAAAAAGGAGAGAAAAGATCCTTTGATCCTGAGCATTTCTAGGTTTAGATCAAAGGCTTTAAGAATATTGTCAAGCAGTCCAAACTAGAGATGCAAATGTCCCATGACCAACATCTGCTCCAGACCAGACAGAGGTCTTTGTCTACATGAAGAGTTTTGACACACGAAGAGAGCTTTACCAACCTCTTTCCCACAAATCACTTCCCCATGGACACATGGGCTGAAGAAATGGGCTGACAGGAAACCTATGAAGTCCAAGAAACACAAAGTCATGAATAAAGGACAAAACCAGACCCAAGGAGCGTCAGTGGAGCCCAAGTGGATGGGCCTGCAGAAGACACGGTGGTGCTGACAGATGAGCTGCACAACCAGCAGTGTATCCTCATACCAACACAAGCCACACAGCTACTGAATTAGTAATAATGGTTAGCAAGTCAAAGGAAGGGATTACTCCCTTCTTTTTGGCATTTCTGAGACCAAACCGTGTTCCCGTGTCCAGCTTGGCTTTCTCACTACAGGAATGATACTGGTGAACTGAAACAATTTGGGCAGATAGACCATAAGAAGGTGAGGGGCTGGAACACACAATGTGCAAGGAAAGGTGTAGAGATCTTTGTCGGTTCAGGATAAAAGGGATCTTAAAAGTCTTCATATACTTCATAGTAGACTACAGAAAAGACAAAGCTAAATACCAATGGTACACAATACAAAAATGGAAACTCTCATTGGTCCCTATGAGGATGGTCAAATGCTGGAATGGAGGCCCAGCTGCGAATTCTCCATCTTTGGAGATATTCAAATTCAGTGAACTGATCCAATTTCAGAAATAGCCTGCTTTGAACAGAGGATTGCACGAGATGATGTCCAGAAGACCCGTCACAGAATCACAGAATGGTCAGGGTTAAAAAGACCACAATGACCCTTTCTAAATTAACCTGTGATCCTAAGAGATGCTGAATGAAATCTCAAATCAAGCTCCATTTCTGACTTTTAATTCCTGAATTTCTGCTTAGGAACCTAAGAAAATGCAAAATTTTCCGTACATAAGGAAGATACATAAAAACAGCAAGTATGTTTTACTGACATTCAGTGATAAAATATGGCCACGTATACAACCAAAAGTAATAGCAAAATGATGCTGCTAGCCAGACTGTGCTGCTGCTGATATTTAATACTTCTGCCAGAGTATTAAATTGAAAGAATGATCTCCCTACTATGGTAGACATTTGCACAACAGAAGGGCCCTGAAAGTTCTTTTGTGGTAGAGCTAGAATCACACCAGTCCACTTCTGTTAAAAGCCAGTAATTAGAGTCCATTTTCTGTTGGCAAGAGCCCTAGAACATTAAGCTACAACCTGTTTAACATATCTACAAGTACATGGAGAAAAATCCCAGGAGGTGTTAAGCTGCCCTTGAATTTCCTAACTGACAGCCTGTGCTTCTGAAAAATCTGCCTGTTTATTCTTATACGATTGCATTGTTGTTGATTTCATTAAAGGTAAACAACCGAGTCTGTCAGTGAGATTCACAGGTTCAACAATGCATTATGCAAAACAATCAATTTTAAAATGTGTTGTATAATTTAACCATTAAAACAACTCCCTTTAGAACAGCATTGGCTTGCAAGCAATTATAGCCGCGTTACATGTGTTTTCCTAAATCTCTTTTCTACAGCACAGTTCAAGGGCATTACATCTCTTTTCTATTAATGAAATTTGCATTCATGCTGTTTGCTTTTGCACATTAATTATTTTCAGCAGGGGAATGGGGCTGCTACTTCCCCCCCGTGTCCTCTTTTACCTACTGCTGCACGCTGTCTTCAGGTTCAACACAACACCATTCACAGAATCCAGAGAAAACCAAAACTCCTGCACAAACATAACCTTCAGATTCAGAACAGGCTTTTTATATCCAGCTCTTTTCAGCAACAACACACACATATTTAATAAACATTTGGAAAGGGAATCCAATAACTCACTTAATGCAGCCACACAAAGCTCATCCAGACCCTCAAGGAACAAGTGAAAGTATTAGTGGTACCACAGGGAATACACTGATTCTTTGCCTTTAAACTGGAGAGCTTACAGCGTCACACAAACATTAACTAGAAATCACAGCAGCCTTGACAGGAAAATTAAAAAAAAAAAAAAAAAAAGTTGCACTTTAAATAGATCTTTTTGTGTGTTAAAACACTGAACGCCCATTTTAGTGGGAGGACACCAAAAAAAGGAAAAATTACATAGAGATTCAGAATGATTTCCTGACAGTGAATTGTATTCATACAGACTACTTTCTCAAGGGAAATGGCAGAAGTTCAGTTACTTGCAACCTCAAAAACTGGACAAAGCTCCTAGAAAGGGCTCAGTAGCTCTCTGCTGCCCCAGGGCAGATGGAAGAGAGCAGATGAGCTAACATTTTCCATCTCCAGCAGCCTATCACCCCTTCTATGCACTCCGACTCCGCTGCTACTGGCTACCCTTCAGTTTGTTCTGGTCAGACCTCCATGAGAAGCGTGCTGCCAAACAATGTATTTTGCAGCTTCTCTTTTTCTTTTTACAGTAAAAGCATAGCTAGAGAAAGCTGCTACCTGGGGCAACTTAAATGCAATCAGACTGCACTGGGCAAACTCAGATCAGAAGCTGAGAAGTCCATGAGCAGGTCTGAGAGTGGAAGAAGTCAGCAGGAAACCAGACATAACTGAAGAGAAAGGAAAAAAGTCATTTAAACTCAGAGCTCTGCTATCAAAGTAGAGAATTAGGGGAGAATCCAGAGAAGTGAGGACATTTATAGCAACCTATTAGGAGGTACACACAAGCAGCAAAACTGAAATGAAAGAGTAAAGAGGAATGGTTTCAAAGTCCCTGTATAATAGTACTGGTCCTCTTGGCATGGACAGCGTGCCAATGCTTCCTGGTCATGGAGTCCTTATCTTGGAGGAATTTGGGCTGGATACAGCTGAGAAAGGTAAAACCAGGGTACAGTGAACGCACACCACTAGCTGCTCCCAGTATTGGCCAGAACATCTGATTGCAGTCCAGTACATGGACAAATAGAAGCTGTCTCCCAAACTGGAAGGCGATGCCCAAGAGAAGTACCTACGAGGTCTTCTGTGGGAGAGGAAGAGATTGAAAACATAAGGTTTGAAAGAGGAAATTCAAAACAACCTCTCCTTTGACATCCTCTCCTTTGAGTATCAAACCAAAAGTTGTGGTATGAGGACACTGGTGATTAGAGATGAGAAAAAAGCTGAATGTTTAAAACATGAGTCAAAGAAGTATTTGGGAGCATGCAGCAAACAGAAGTTGAGAAATAGGTAGCAACACTGAGAAAACATGGATTCTGGAGGGAGATCTATCGCTACTTAGGATGAAAATAACAGAGATAAAACATAAGGTAAGCAATCAGAGTATTCAAGTCATTCTTGGTCATGGTTCATGTCTCCCACACCAGCTTCAAAAGATTCTGAAGTGTGACTTACGCTGCTGTGCTCCACTTCCTAAGGCAAACAGTGACCTTTTGGAAAGAAGCATAGGAAATGCATCGCTACTGACCTGAACCTTCACATTGTGGCCAAGGACCCTGTAAAGGACCCATGCAAATTTCATTACTTCCCTGTTTGTTTGAGATTGTCCCCCACCAATTCCAGCATTCCTTCAGGGATGAACAGCAGGCACCAGGCAGCAGAAATGCAGCCAGTAGAGGGAGTGCAAAACCTTGGGTTTGCTAAATTTAAAGCTGCAGGTCCTGAAAGCTCAGGTGGAGAGGACCAGTCCTGGACCCTGGCAGCTGTAGGGCCTGGGTGCTGACCTGCTGCTGAATCTGGGCAGGTCTCCTCTGGGAGATGTGTACCTCAGGCTGACTCCACAGCAATGACCAACAATGCCACAGGCTGTGTAAGGTCTCCTTGTAGCTCTGTGTCATTGCTACACCTGTGACCACTCTATCTTCTCAGGTCTCCCCTGCCCTGACGGGACAACTGCTGAGCCCCACCATCATTCATGGCAAGGGTGTTAGTGCCCTCCATCACTCCCACCTGTCCAGCTGGCCATTTCTGCTCGCCTATAGCTCTATTCAGTAAACAAAAACATGAATGTTAGGAGATGGTTGAGTGGGCACAGTGGTGATGGGTTGGCAGTTGGACTACATGATTTTAGAGGCCTTTTGCAACCTTAACGATTCTATGATTCTATGTTTATGACCAGAAGTCAGACATGAAGAGCAATGAACTCTAATGGCTTCCACGTTCAGGCAATCAAAACACGACAAACAGCCCAGTGTGTAACATCACAGCCAAAAATCCTAGCTCCTAATCTTCCCTCTAGTCCTGCCTCCCTTGATTCCTGGAACGGAGTTTAATTTGGGATTCTGGCATCTACACCATGGGATTTTAAACCCTGCAAAGGTAAAGTACTAGAAGGAGTAACAGAAACACGCCTGGACATTAGGAGGAGGTTAGTTGAGGCCAGTGTGCTTACATAAGGACCTAAGCAGTGCTGAGAGCAAAGCGCGTGAGCTAAAAAGGAAGAGCAGCATCTTGGGACTATGGTTGAGATAGGAACTGGGGGGTGGATTTATTTGATTACCATCATCAGCTCCTGTGGTTTACTTTTAGCTCACTATTTAGGACATAAATTAAAATGGGTTATTGCATTACCAACATCTTAGATCATGAATATTCTATTTTAATGACCTGTTTTACTTTTGGCCATTTATACCACACACAGCTTGAAATTCCAGCAGCTCAAACTCCCACTGGTCAATGGTGCTGTCAGATTTTTGAGCTCAGCGCAAGGCTTTCTGATTTCTATCATTGCATCAGCCAGGGGAAGCTTAACAAAAAGCTACCCTGTTAGCTCTCTAAATTGGTAAGAGCATCCTCTACACAGTGGGATTTATACAACCTTAGAAGCACTTACGTGCCTTTGCTTTCACAGGAAGCAAAGCAGCAGCATAAACATGCCCGCAAATACAACCAGCAGCAGTGAGCTCGACTTTGCATGGGAGCAGAATTAGGGCCACGTGAGCTCTTGCTCTCTGGCACTGCACATTTATTTCTCCAAAATGTAATGCAAGATGCCCCAATTCCACGTACCATGCTGTGACAGCCACCATGGAAGAAAGACTTCAGATGAAGGGTGCCCAGCAACTTGAAAGCACAAGGAACACAGCCTTCTTTTTGCACAGGTGTTTATGCAGGTCAGGCCTGGGCTCAGGTACCACGAGATGTAACGATGCAGGAAGGGCTGCACAAAAAGGGGTCTCATGCTGTGAGATGGGTGCGATGTTTTCTGGTTGAAAAGTGGCTGGGTTTTTATTTTAAAGACTACAGGTATGGTACGCCTAAGCATTGTCTGCTGTCAAGGCAGACTCAATGCCTCAGAGAGCTTCAACTGCACTGAATGTTCCCAGTGTCCTGAACCCACCAAGTGGTGCCATTTCCACTACCAGCACTGAGCAGAGCACTGCTGACCCTCAGACCCATGCCTCTTTATTAACAACATGCACAGATCAACAGTTATGGACGTGAGAAAAGAAAATCATTTAAACCCTCTGAAGAGATGCTGAAGCTGCCTGACACAACAGCAAAGAGACAGAATAAGACCACCTACTATTTCAGCGCTATTTCAGAGTAGAGAGGGAGGGAAAACCGACTTTGCATTTTGCTAAGGATTTTAATAGATTCTATCTTAATGATACATTACTTAAAAACCCTATTATGCAAGGCAGCCAAATGAACCAGGATTTGTAGTTTAACTTCTGAGTCACTGTATCCAGGAAAAGATAATCTTACAGTATTAGCCTTGTCTGAAAGAGTGACAGTACTGTCACATTAATAATAACATTATTAATACTATTGAAGAACAAACGTAGAACAACTGGCCTTGTTCCTAAGTGCAGGGTTTTCAAATGAACTAGTAATACATCACCATCATTCCATTCAGACATAGCAATGTTAATTCTTTCAAAAATAGTATTACTGAATCAGGTTTTAGAAACTTTTTAAGGACTTCATAGATCAGTCTTTGGCCATTACACCATGAACATTTTAAATTACTGACTATGTAAAGCAAATTTTTGAAGTCTGAGAGTGGGAACAATGCAATATTTAGCCTTTCTGCTGGCCACCCTGAGCATCTCTCTGGTAGGATTGAGTTTGCCCAGAGCTCTTGAAGGAGGAAGGAAGTGTGCCAGATAAGAAAGCAAAGCCCTTCCCATTGAGAAACAAGGCACTAGAGATGAAACAAAGAGGAGAGGAGCCCAAAGCAGGAAGTTGTGAATTTGTCACTGTTTTTGCTGTGATTAAGAGTTCTTCTATCTCAGAAAATTAAGGTTTAACAGGGTCCATCCAAATAGTGAAGAAAATCAGTTTGGAACAGCGACCACAGTCTATAATTAATTATCGCCAGTAGCTTTAAAGAGCAATAAAAAAAGACTCATTGAGAGACAGCAACTCTTTGATATATTCCAATTGAATCTGTGTCCAGATTTTACTGAAATATTCTGCTACAGTATTTATGACAATTTTCATCACAGTTTTCTTAATCTAATGACAGACAGCAAGCACGACATTTGAGGAAGCAAGACGACAATAAAAAGTATTAGTGTAAAGGCTGCTCATTGTTTCATTTTAAAATTCAGGCCAAAATGCTTTCAAAGATGGCACATAAATCAGGGTAGCTCAACAGCTTGTCAGCTGGATGGGCAGGGATGACACGCATCTCACACCTCCATTACTGTACTATACAAGTTCCTCTTTGCCTAATATGTACCATAAAGTGAAGAGATGGGAAAACCTTTTTTTTTTTCTTTTTTTCTTGTGACAGGCTGATATTTTAGCCTGCCAGGATGTATTTCTTTCCTGACCTGTCTGATTATCTCAGGGAGGAGGTAGTGTAACTAACTCCTTGTTCTGCCTGTCTGTATCATCGTTTTACTCTCATCCAAAATGAAGCTGGACGTACATGACCTAAGCAAGCAACTTTTATTATCACTTCTGGGATTTCATTTATTTTGACCATCTCACTCTAGAACAAGCTAAGACTGTGATCCCAGGAATTCAGAATGTACCAGCTCCTTTCACAACACCCTGATGAGAGCTACGGTAAAGCACAACTGCACTGGATAGGGAAACCATCTCAGTTACCAGACTGAAGTCACTGGTATAGGTCTGATTAGTCAACAGACCTGTGGTTCACAGTTCTCCTGCTTCCTTTGGCAGAGAGGGCATTGGAACTCAAGCTTCCCACTCAGCTTTGGCCACAAATCTGCACCCACGCTACCAGTGCCCAGTAGGGTATGATACCAACAACCGTGCATCACTAAAATGCTCTGGCCACAGAAAGGACCTCAGAGTGATGGCATCCTGTTGTCGTGACTTCTCCTTCAGATTTGTTTGGTTTTAACTAGGATTAGGCTGAATTCTTCTACATCCCAGTAAACACTAAAGTAAAACAGCTCTAGCTCCTGCTAGAAAAGACACAGGCAATTAAGTCACGCAACGCACATATGCGCAGTTCACTGCTACCTTCCATGACTGCTTGTAAATCCAAACATTCTGGGTATCCCCCTACAAAACCATCAACATAAACCTCAGTCAGAAAACCAGTCTACTCTACTCCAAGGACTTGCCCTTAAATCTACAAGAATAAACAACAGTATTTATCCAGCATATTAACAATAGCAAAACAGATGTGCTTTACGGGAGATGATCCAAGGACTGGGGCATGAGAGATGGAAACACTAGAGAGTCAGAGCCAAACTTCTACCTGTCTTTTATTTTTAGATGGATGGGTCTAACATTTCCTGTCCCCACTGCAAAGCCCTCACTTTCCTTCTGCAATACCAGCTCATATTTGAAGGGAGATAATAAAAAGGAGGGAATTCAATTTTTTACACAGGTAGACAGTGATGGAGCAAGGGGGAATGGTTTTAAACTAAAGGAGGGAAGATTCAGGTTAAATGTCAGGGGGAAATTGTTCACTGAGAGAATGGTGAGGCACAGGCTGCCCAGAGAGGCTAGGGATGCCCCATCCCTGGATGCGTTCAAGGCTACGTTGCATGGGGCCCTGGGCAACTTGATCTGGTGTTCGATCTAGCAGATGGCAACCCTGCCCACGGGCAGGAGAGTTGGAAGTAGGTGATCTTCAAGGCCCATTCCAACCCACCCATTCTATGAACCCCACCTCCTGCACTCTGTCCTTAGGCCTGCAGAACTCCTGTCCTCTTCTTCCATCTTGAATTTCATGATTTCTAGAGTCATGGAAGACCAGAACAGATCAAAAAATAATAAAGAACAACTGAAACTGTTAGGAGTTTTGCTTTCAGAAAGATTCAATCTTAATCTAAACAAAGCTAACATATAAAACCCAAAACAAATGGGAGGCCCCTCCAAGAAATCCTTCCCACAGCAGTAGGGGGGAAGGCCCCCTGTGAGCTTCAAAGCATCACTATCACTTCCACCTACAAGAAAGGTTATGATTTCTTCAGGACGAAGTAAGGAGCCCTGGTGCTGCAGGGCTCCCTTCCCTGCTGCCTCGCAGCCACACAAGGGTTAGACAAACAGGCCTGCAGGTGCTGGCAAAAAGGAAATGCTCTCTGAGTTGACAGCAGGGCTAGCGCTTGGATATTTCTGTATTGCCTGTGTCTAAAAAAAGACTCCGTTCACACAAGCAGCTATTTTACCTTACTGTCCCACAAGAACTAAATGCATTTTTTCCGATTACACTTTCCCACCATAAAACACACAACAAAATGTGACAAATATTTTGAAATATTCCTAGGAAAGCATTTTGCTTATATATAGAAACATGAGTATATATGGAAACACACAAAATGATGTAGTTATATATAGATGTCTCCTCACTGTATAACTAATATTAGTTCATGGACTTAGAAGTTACACACAACTAAAAAAATGACTTAGAGATCCAGCGAGCTTTGCCATGAAGCAGACAAAGCAGCAAATCCCTCTTGGATTTATGATAATTTCAGTATGAAATGCTGAATAGTGAATTCCCTAGAGTATTCCTCTGACACAAAAAATACTCAAAAAAAATAAACAAAGTAGGACATGAGTCCAAGAGGCTTGCTGGAGAGACATTTATTCCTCATCTCTTTTGTTCTTCCACTCCAGCAAAACCCCTGAAAGGAGCCGTAAGTCAGAGGCACAGGAGACTTCTGGGGCCACACAGCTTGCTTCCCAGTCAACAGAAGATGGTTTCACTAAGGTTCCTAGCACTTAAAGTTGCTTTGGAAGAAACATTTCAAGTGACTACTGCTACTACTACCCTGAGAGAATATTTCACAGCACAGTACCCCTTCCGATATAAAGAAAAGTACTTTGGTAATCACATGAAAATCATAAACGTTCTCTCTAAGTCCTATTCACATAAATGATATCAGCTTGGATATTGGGAAAAATTTCTTCTCAGAAAGACTGGTGATGCACTGGCACAGGCTGCCCAGGGAGGTGGTGAAGACACCGTGCCTGGGGCTGTTCAAGAACCATGGAAATGTGGCACTGAGGGATGTGGTTTGGTTGGCATGGTGGGGATGGGCTGGGGTTGGACTACATGATGATCATAGTGGTCTCTTCCAACCTTAACAATTCTATGATTCTATGAAATCTAAAGGGTTTTAATTTTTAATTCCTAATTTCTCCTCCATGGTTTGTTGTTTCACAAACCGCACTTTTGCATTACATTAGAATGTAGAAAAGTAAAATTGTCTTACCCGTGAAGTGTTTAAGCTGAGGGAAACTAAATGAGCAGAAAATGTAGCAAAAGTTTATTTTAAAGGACATTTTAATAGTATTTCCTTGCCCTCAGAGAATTAGTAAAATGGTTTGTGTAAAATGGCAGAGTACACCCCTTCCCATTTTTCTTATTAAACAAACAGCCCTTCAATCCCATCTCATCACATGCTCAAGCAGTGTTCTAAACCATGACTCTTCTTGCACAGTATCTAAATCACAGTCCTTCGAACTGTCACAGGTGTCTGTTTTAACCAAACAGCTCTGCTTGAACACCTTAACTGATGAGTACAGAGTCCTGGATTTGATGAAAAAGAAAAGCTTTTGATGAAAAATTTTCAGAGGCCAGGCACTCGTGTACCTATTCCACAGAAATTATCATCAACACACAAAACAAATCCTTGGACAGTAACTCAAGGGTTTTTCTAAAACACAGTAAAACTACTGAAATAACAGCATTCCAGTCCTCTGTCCCAGTAATACAACACTGCGTAGCACAGTGATCAACCAGACAAAGCAACCGAGAACAACATTCAGAAAGTGATCGGAGTGGGGAACCACACACAGAAGGCACCATTCACAGAGATTTAATAGAGACCCACATGTATGTGTGGGTGTACAGCAAAAGAGGCAGACAGCTCTCTGGAATTTAAGACATACTGTTTACTGTCAGTAACAAAATTTGTCTCCTCTCAATCCTCAAAGGCCGGCAACATCTTACCTGCTTACTTACATGGCAACTCTTCTTATCAAAAAGCTCTGGGTATCTATCAGTCTTCTCTCCTTCACTGAACTTTTGCTGCATCAAAGTATCCAGAAACAAACAGGACTGAGGACAAATAAGTTCAATTGCATTATTGGAGCAGTGAAGTCTCAAAGACTTCTTAGAAAAGCTTTACTGATTTCAGTCCCATTTGACAACATCAGAACCTTCCAGCTGGCTGAAAATTAGCAACTCTTAACAAGTTTCAGCTGCTCAGTACAGGAGTATTACACTGATCTAGAGCAGGACTAGATCTTGCTCTAGATTCTGGGTCCAAGAGCCCCAGTCCCACTCAGCCTCACAGAACACCCAGTTCTTTCATGACCACAAGTGATCAGGAGCTGAGATCAATTATTCACATAGATGATGACATGCCTGGCAGAACAACAGCTCTTGGCAGGACAGCAGAATATTTACGCAGTGCAACAACTCAAAGGAAACAATTTGCCAAACTGACTGCAACAATAGTCTTCAAACTTTTCCAATTTGTGGACAGCTAAAAATGCTCAGTGGGAATGCAGAGCTTTGCACAAACTGTCACTGACAACAGACTTACTGTTTCCAAGATACCTTTCACTGCAACAGCAGAAATAGTCCTGAGGCAAAAGATTAAAAAGAAAAAAAAAAAAAAAAATCACCAAACCTTGTTATTTCCTGGAAGTCTTTTATCCAAACAATAAGCAATCTTCCTTACCACATAAAATACCAAGACTTAAAAGCCTGAAATCAAATTGTTACAGGTCTTTGCAAAATAAAGATCTTCTTACTGGAGACATTAATGAGAAGGGGGCTGGAAGTCTCTATCTGCAATTCAGAAAATTTTCTGTTAAATAAACAGGTTTCTGAAAAACTTGCATTGCCAACAGACTGACGATCCAGTTGATATTAAGGGACGGCTGCTCACAGCAATGTTCCCAGACAGCTATAGAGCACGTATACACCCAGCTACCCTACTGTGTCAAGCACAGCTGCTGATTCAAACACCAAACTGGAGCCATGTAATCCCTTTGCACAGGAGTCCTCTAGCCTGGGACTGCTCGTGGTGGGTATATCATGGGACAGAGTGCCCCAGGGCTCTGGGCAGAAAGCGAGAATGGGTGCAACTCTGGAGCAGATCCCAAATGCCAAATCCCATGCTGCTGTATTGCCAAAGAAGAACTGAAGCTGCAATCAGTGTTTGGCGGCAGTGGTTTTCTTTTAAAGGCAGTATTTAGAAGCTTATCAACAGGAGCAAAATATAGGGAGGAGAGAAGAGAAAGAAAGGAAGGGAAGGAAGGGGAGGAAGGGGAGGAAGGGGAGGAAGGGGA